>OX336393.1:117362532-117902532 GCA_946902985.2 Meconema thalassinum
AATGTAAGCTACAATTTGCATTATTTTTATGCGTAGTTAGCTGGAATTTCTCATTTTTCTACAGTCTTGCCAACACATATTTTTCATCGATATTTTGCTGTTGCAAATATTTATACGAGTCATGGGGAGTCTCGTTCTGAGCAGATTTTACACTCAGACATGAGGATTCAATGATTTGAATAAATGGACGAGCATAATGAGCATTTATTTGATTTTGATATTTTTTTCTAATCGCGGTCATCAGCCGTCGTAACAGTAAATTTAATGATAAATTTAAGTTGAGGAATGGATATTTATCCATATTTAAGAAGTCGAGTATGAACGTGACGTCAGCTCCTTTCAAACCGAAGATCTGGTGGCGTTATATGGATGACACGTTCGTTGTTTGGACGGAAGGTGAGGAAAATCTTAGCCAGTTCCTGGATCACCTTAATCTCCAGCACCCTTCTATTTGTTTCACCATGGAAAAGGAATCTGACGGCAAAATACCTATTTTAAACGTTCTCGTCACCAAGAAAGAGGATGAATCTTTAGGACACTGCGTTTTTCGTAAGCCAACACACACCAATAGATATCTCCACGCAAGGTCTCACCATCACCCTGCCCAGAAACATGGTATCCTTACAACTCTAACTACCAGGGCTAGGAGGATTTGTGAAGTGTCTTCTTTACAAGAAGAAATTAATACCTTGCGAACCACCTTTGAGAGCAACGGTTATAGCAAGGCTTTGATTTCTACGGTTCTGAAACTAACAAATAATAATAGGACGTCAGTTGAGAAAAGAGATGTACGAGGAACTACTTACCTACCGTACATACATAACACGACGGATCGTATTGCTAAAATCCTACGTCGGTACAACATACGGACTGTATTTGGAACTTCTGTTAAGATCGGGCAACTCCTACGACCAACTAAGGACAGTTTGCCTAAATTGCAACAACCGGGTATCTACAGAGTTCCCTGTACTTGTGGCAAGGTTTTCATCGGGCAGACTTCGAGAACAATATGCACTCGCATTAAGGAACATAATAGATGTATCAGGCTCATTCAACCTGATAAATCAGCTGTTGCCGATCATGCATTGACACCTGGCCATGATGTCGTGTTCCAAGGAGTGGATGTTCTTGCCCGTATAAAGCAATATCGTCCCAGAATCATCAGGGAGGCGGTTGAAATACGTAAACACCCAGATAATTTCAACCGCGACACCGGCTACAATCTCAGTGAATCCTGGCTACCTATTATCAGAACCCTGAGAAAGTAATTCACTGCTGCTTTCCGTTGTCCCTAACATGGGTCTATAATGGCGTCCATCTTTGGGCACCTTCTATATGTTCTTTGTTGCTTTCTCTTAGCAATCATTTGTCGTATTCCAGATTATTCCTGACGAAGAAAGACATGGTTTCTTTCGAAACGCGTCGAATTTGAATATAATAAAACACGGCACAAGCCCAAAATTCAACATTATGAATATGGACGTTTAGTTGTTTTTATTAGGACATGTGAACTTTAAAATAATAGAAACGAGATGGTTGGCTTGATCATGAACTCTCACATCATAATTATTTATTTCCAAGAGGTCTCACAGGCAGGGTTCCTATATTTATTTTTCTTTCCTTGCCAAATATACAATAAATTTTATTTTCTCTTTTTATATTTTGTGACTGCATCTTTTCCCAGTTTACTTTCCCCTAAGTCACTTTAAGGCTTCACCAGGAAGAGTGTGGTTTCTTATGAAAATCCAGCATAATGGCGCCCCGCTTTGTTGTTTGTTTTAACCCGTTACCCTCCAGAGACACATTGTCTCGTGCTACCCGGAGCTAAAGTTTTTTTTTGTTTTAACTGGATTTCGACTCACTCTTGCATATTTACTTACTCTGTTTGTCCCTCACCGGGGTGATATGCGGCGTTTGTCCAGCCGTGTCGTCGCATGCCGCCTCGGGACGGACACAGTATGTATTGAACCCTTGCGAAGAAGCATATGAGACTCGATTTCGGGGGTGTAACGGTCCATTTCGTAAAGTTGTTGTTAAGCGCTTCTTATAAAATGCAGGGTAACATATAACAAAATAACATGCAGGATAAAGCGAATACCAGGATTAAAACATATGAATTTAATTAACAGATCAACAAATTTACACTATATACAGCAAAAAAAACCACAAGGACTCCCAAATGACACCCACTTGAATTAATAAAAGTGCCAAACTAGGCCTGATCTCAGGAGGGATCGTAAACATCTGGACCAAATGTCCCAAATTACTGCAATGACATGTGCGTATGCGGTTCTTCTACATGCGGTACGATGTGTACAATTAATGCGAGATTCGTTACCATCCAGTAAACTTTCAGGGGACGAATCCGCATTGTCTTAGAGCTAGACAGACACTAGGAACATAATCTATACACTAATTAAACTAATCCGACACTTCCTACACTGAATAAGACAAATAATAATTTCCACATGAAATTGGAATAAAAGAATTGCCGTAGCAATCAACACTAACGCCTAAAATTAGGACTTTTTAAATCAACACAAGTAAATCAACACGTGACCATCAACAAAAAATACACAAATGGCCGCTTGCCATTTTTACATGAAATACAAAATACACCCAACGGTGTCACAACAAACAAAATATAACATGAGCAAATGAAATGAGTCACCGAAATCACTAGGCTCAAGCCAACATTTACATCATAACAACAAATATTTCATTTCATACGATATGCGGTAATTCGTAACGGACATGGCGAACTCCCAATTTAATATTATGATCCAAAGATCATTACAAGAACAGGTTTGCTACAGATAGCTTACAGGGGTCAGTCGGTCGTAGCTAGACTGCCTAAACGATGAATCACCAGACATAGACGGGCGCAACGTGGAATCTGCAACATCTGTCAACCTCGACCTGCCATAGCAATGGCTCGAGTCTCGAAGAAGCATGCTCCCAATAGCACATAATATACGTGTGTGTCAACTAAAAATATCATAGCATTTCCCACGGAAATCCAAGAATCAGCACCGGACAAGGTAAGGTAGCCTCCCAGAGCGCTCCCCCTTTCCAATCAAAAATACAACCACAATTTGAGGGTGGTAGGCACATTCTACCCCTCATCACGAAGAATCACATACACACACATTGACACGATACACACACCAGGATCACACGTATGGGTTTGACAGAAACCTGAAATAAAAGACATAAATATTTCCACCGACATGCGCTCCCAGTCTAGTCCGTGACTGAAGATCCTAAAAAGGGATATAAAAAACTCAAAAATATAGAACTAAGGTGTTCTACAGTGACATCTTAACGTGTTGCGCTCGGCAACCCTAGTATGAATAAAAACCTGTTCGTAAAACATCTAACAACTTTTACCCCCTTCTCCTGATAAAAATGAATATGAATACAGCACCATTTATCATCCATGACGAACTTCGCATTCGCATGAATAAAATCCCAATGCACGCGCCGTGCATACTAATAATGAATCATAAGAAAATATACAATCAAACAAAATTTTGGCCACGTGCCAACCTACATTTATAAGATAAGAGCGGAGCACGAAATCTAAAATACACAAGAAAAACTAATGAACAAAAATTATTTACAACGTTCCCACGTCTAATCTAGCTACATATTGAATAAATCAATGGTTTGTACATCACCGTCCAGCTTGCAGAAAATCAACCTCCATCCCAGAGCATTCCCCACGGGAAATTTACTCCGTCATCGTCGACATTCTGGTAGAGGCGTAGCCCATCATCCCACCAATCGACCTTGCTGTAGACATCTTGGCGTGGCTTCTTAAAAAGAAATGTTCAAAATTAATATTCTACCCTGCTAGAATCGCTATGAGCTACTGACTTTCACTCAAGAGTCCTGGGCGATTACTCCACGTAGAACTGGCCCTACCTAAGCATTCGCTTGATTCACACGCACATATACATCACAAAATATAACACAAAAATATTACAGAAAAATATTACAGTCTAGTCAGCCACGCAGCTGGCATTTAAAAGTCTCTCAAATTACTTATGCCGAGTAGCGCTTATCTCAACTAGAGATCTCTACTCTACTTGGCGTGAACTCTGCTCCCAAGAGCACAATAAAATGTTCGCTCAAACAGATGTGAACTATGCTCACCAGAGCCTGATAAAATTGTGTCTCAAACTGGCGTGAACTATGCCTATCGGCGCCTGACCATATTGTGTCCCAAACTACTCATCACCGATCAATTTATTAGAAACTGTCATAATGGAGTGGGGGTGGGGGCAATCTGAGAAAATAATCTGTAGTTTTCAACTCACGGACTTGGGATTAGTATCATACTTCTTCTTTTTATCTGAACGTCTCAAAGCACTCATGCGGAATCCTATCGGATCGGCGGTTCTTCATACACGTGTTTTCAGCGTCTTTTTTATAGCACGCACATCTCCGCGTGGGTCAGGCGTCCTCTCTTCTGATTCGATGATTCAATCTGGTATCGGTTGGAAATTCACCTCTGGCACGCCCATAATGACGCCAAATTTTATGCGCGTTCACTCTGAGTTCGGCCTTGAACTCGGCTTACTGGGTCGTCCCCAGGAATAACTATCACGCCACCTCTGTCGCAAGCGTTGCAACACACTACTTGCCTTCGGTAGCCTACTTCAACATGCACTGCCTGGATATAAGTAAAAATAATAATAAAAATCATGAAGACTTATTGATCGGCAAATCAATAAGGGTTAAGTATGCATGTATGTATGTATGTATGTATGTATGTATGTATGTATGTATGTATGTATGTATGTATGTATGTATGTATGTCTTGTGCCCTGATGCTAAGGGGTAGCATGCAGGTTCCATATCATTTAATAAGAAGTTTAAACGTAATGTCGATACAAGCCAGTAGTATAGGAGCTGTATAACAAAGCTGAAGGAAATTTACCAGGACCTAGCAAGATAAAGGTTGCAAAAAGTTTTATGACTTTAGATAGCAGGTGTCTGGAGCGAAGACAATGAAGTAATACAGAAATAGGGATTTCACTACCAAACATGAAAGCTTGTGAGACGACTCCCCTGCTTGTTTCAAGAGGGCAATGTTGTTTGGATAAGATATTCGTATTTATCGGCATTATCTAATTCATCATCCTCATCAATCTTTTGAAATTCAATCCAGAAACCTAACCAATCTCTCAGATTTCCACCAAATCTTCGGAATTTGATATTTGGAAGGTGATATTTACTTTTTAGGTTATGTGTGCTACTGGTGCTTACAGTTAACTGGCCTCGTCTTCACGTGTTCTCTCCCATGCAAGAGCATCGGAAACGGCCGCTGCTAGCATATGAAACAAACGTTTATAGTTGTCTACTCCTTCTACTTCTCAGATCAGGTCTTCTTCTGACACCGCATCTTCCATGAAGTATTGGAAGATCTCCTGGTCCAGAGTAGGCTACTTATGAAGTAAGCCTTCTCTTCCACCAAGGCATACTCTCCTCGTATAGCGACCAAATCCTTTATTTCATTCTCCAAAAAAATTGAAGTGATGATACAATTTTCGTAAATGATGCACTGTATGAACCACGTTTTCTGATCAAACTTCGAATATCACTCATTTTCCTTGCTATGTCCTGTCACATTCGCCAAATGTTACGAACAAAAACGCCACTGAGTACTTCTTTAGGAAAATGCAAGATATTTATTTACAACAGGAAAACACATTTTACAAATAACACTCAAAACTCAAGCAAAGACTCCATCTTGGCTGTACTGTCCCTTGTCCTTTTTTTCTAACAAAAAGAAATGTTGCCAACTGTGTCAGTTAAAATAAGACAGGGATTAGGGCATTAAAAGAGGAGTAAAAGAATACGAAGGTGTAAATGAAGGGTGATAACAGTCCACCGTTTCTGGAGATTACTTCTGATTTGTCACACAAATATATTGAAGTGAGCGACTCTGACGGTATTCTTATTTTTACAGAACTCTCAACGATCTTCACTTCAATTTTTGGATGCAACTTTAGATGGCAGAAAGACAAGTTCAGAAATGGAATCCAAGATACGCGTATTTAAACGCAAAGGAAAGTGTTTTATGACATCAAAACTATCAGCCCTTTTATGTAGATGCCAGTTAAATAAGAGAGACGCTGTGTTCGTCCTTGAAGCTTCAAATGAGGCACTTAACCGTAATTCAATACAAATATATTGAGAACGATTAAGAAAGAAACTGGCAAAACATATTAGATATTTGTTTAAAGAGAAGAATCCAGCCTTTGTGACTGTTCACTGGGTCGGTAAGCCGGTACTGACTTTAGGATTAGTACTGACGTACTCTTGCATGATGAAAAAATCGATTTTTTGATTTTGGCGCCATACCATTCTTCATTCTTTTCGGAATGCTCCGCCTACAGTAGGTTGTTGGCCTGGAGGAAGTGGACTCTCTGTCGACCCCTGAGATTCTGGAGAAGTCATGAAACTGGTGCTTCGCCTAGCTTGCTGGTCAGGAGGAGAAGTCGCAACTGGACTTCCTAACGACCTCTGGGATTCTGGGGAAGTCAGGACGTGGGGAAACAGAGTCGAAGATTCCGATGGTCTAGGAGGGACCATTGATGTTGAAGGCCAGTGATGTCCAAGAGATCTTTTGGAATGCTGCTCTTCTGTTACCTCCCTTTCTTCTTCCCATTCATGAGAAATGTTGCCTGGAGAAGGTACTGGAGCCAAGTCTCTAGTTGAAACAGTAGTCTCCCGTCCATCAGCAAGTTGTACGTGAGCGTACTCGGGGTTCGCTTCAACAAGAGTGACCTCTTTGACAAATGGTTCATACTTTGAATGCCTGGTATGATTCCGCAGAAATACAGGTCCTGGAGTCAATAACCATGAAGGGGTTGCTTGTCCTTAAGTCGATCTCCGTTGGTGTTCAAACATACGCTCATGGGGAGTTTCGCTTGTTGCGGTACAAAGTAATGACCTGATAGAATCGAGGGTATCATCTAAAACTTTTTCCCACTGTCGGATATCCAATTGTCTTGATTTATGGCAAGCTGCATAGTTTTCCAGACAATGCCTACGTATTTTTCTGCCTGACCATTGCCTCTGGGATTATACGGTGTCGTTCTGCTCGTCACTACCCCAACAGTCGTGAGATATGACTTCTATTCTTGGGACATGAAGGCAGAACCTCGATCTGAATGAATATAGGAAGGAAATCCAAAAATTGAAAAAAAGGATTTTCAGTTTTGATATAACGGTGGAGGAAGTAACATCCGTACAGGGAAAATCAAAAGGATATCTGTAATATTCATCTACTAAGGTGAGGAGGTATCGGTTTCTGGAAGTGGATGGAAGAGGTCCCTTGAAATCCATGTTTATTCGTTCAAATGGATAGATAGTTTTGATGAGACTTCCCCCGTGTTGGATAAATCTGGGTTTTAGCTCAGCACAGACTTTACACGCTGATAAACCTACTTTATATCCTCCAACGAATAGGGCAAATTCCTTGACTTAACGAAGTGATTCATTCTCGTCAATCCCGGATGGCATAAGGCTTCATGAATGTTCTTAAGTCGTAACCCATAGCACTGGGTAGCCGAACAGATTCTGGATAAAGCATCAGCTGCTTCGTTGTGTTGTCCAGGTCTGTAGATGATTTCATAGTCAAAACATGTAAGTTCCAATCTCCAACGCAGTATCTTCTCATTCTTTACCTTTCCATGACGCCTGCTGTCGAACATGAAGGCCACTGACTTCTGATCGATGATGAGGCGTAAATGTCTTCCTAGTAAATAATGCCTCCATTTCTTGACAGCTTTGATAATAGCCTGAGCTTCCTTCTCCACAGATGAATGTCTTTGTTCTGACTTGTTGAGGGTTTGTGAAAAAAAAAGCTACAGGCCGCCCATTTTGTGACAGGGTGGCTCCAATAGAATGTTCTGAAGCATCAGTCTCCACGGTGAACATAACCTTATCATCTATAGCTGAGACGAGTGCGTTTTCCACATCTTCTTTCAGAGTATTGAATGCTTCAACAACCTTTTCGTTTAATGGAAAATGACCACTCGAAAGGATATGAATTTTCTGTGAAAATCTGGGAATGAAGTTTGAAAAATGTGCGAACATGCCCATTGCTCTTCGGAGAGAAGCAGTATCAGATGGAACTGGAAGTTCTCTCAAGGATGTGAGTCTGTCAGGATCTGGACGAATTTCATGATTGGAGATTATATAACCCAGCTTTATTGTACGAGCTGAGAAGACACTCTTCTTATCATTAATTGTCAAGCGATACTTTTCTACGGCTTTTAGGAACTTCTTCAGATTCATGTCATGTTCTTGCTGATTCTTGCCTCCTACTATGACATCATCTAGGTAAGCTGCTACCCCAGTGAGTTCCTCTTTCTGGATGATCGAATCGATAGTTCTTTGGAAACAGGGCACACCATTAGTTAGGCCAAATGGAATTCGTCTATACTGACAAAGTTTACCACTAGCTCCAAATGCTGTGTACGGACGGTCCTCTTCGCAGATTGGGATTTGATTATAGGCGCTCTTTAAGTCGATAGCACTGAACACTTCATAATTTGCCACTTTGTTTACGATATCCTCAATGCGTGGAAGTGGATATGCATCTAGTTGGGTGTGCTGATTTACTGTCCGAGAATAGTCAACTGCCATGCGACGCTTGTGGTTCTCGGTGTGGGTAACAAGAACCTGTGCACGCCATTGAGAAAAGCTTTCTTCTATGACACCTTCCTTTAAGAGTCGTTGAATTTCTTGATCAATGAACTTGGCATCTGAAGCTGTGTGACGCCGAGATTTAACAGCGATTGGTTTACAGTCTGTAGGGATGTTACGAAAAAATTGGACAGGTTCTACATTAGCCACTGTCAATCCGCAGATATTCAACGGTTCTTTGCTGCCACCAAACTTTATTTCTATGAATGAATGGCGACCAAGAATGTCGTGACCCAAACTAACGTCCGAGCATAGATCTGTCAGTATATTTGGTTGAACGTCTTCATATACATGGTCCTTGACTTTTAGATTGACTGAGTAAACTCCCTTAACAGATGAGCTAAGAGATGTTGAGGCCATGGTTACTGTGAGACTACTAGCACACACGGGGAGCCGGAGCTTCCGGACCAACCTCTCAGAAATAAAACTTGTAGAACTACCAGTGTCTACCAGAGCATTGGCTTTCGTTCCATTTAAGTGAATGGGAATTATTTCTTTTGCCAGACAAGATGGTGTGGAAGAGGCAGAAGATAAGACTGCAGTATGGCAATGGTAAGATTTTTGGGAACTATTCGGTTTGGCACTTCTACAAACTTTGGCATAGTGACCAGTTTTCGAGCATGCACGACAAATAGCTTTCCTTGCTGGGCATTCATTCCTCTTGTGATAGGCAAGTCCACAAAAATAGCACTTCCTGTTTGTCGCTGCAACAACTTCACACGAGGCTTCACTATTCCCTGAGCAGCTGTCACGGCTGGCATAAGTAATTGAGGGTGGTCTGGGCAAACTAGCACGGCGGTTCTGAACAGCACTGACTGAAACAGGCTCTTGATACTGAAGGGACTGTTCCATCGCTGACTCTAAAGCCTTTGCCTTTATTGAAGCCTCCTCAAGAGTGAGGTTAAGATTTTCTAATAGTCTCTGACGAATATTGGAGTTAAGAAGACCGGCAATGAAAGTGTCGCGAATTCAATCATCTCTTATTTACTTCCGCTGTGACTGCCTTCAAGTTACAATCTTTGCTCAGAAGCTTCAAAGATTCTATATACTGTATCTCGACACTGTTTCTCCAGCTTGCTGCTTTCTGGTTGCTAATTTGTGACGCGCAAATATCTCGTTCACCGGTTTTGTAAACGTGCTAACCAAAATGCTTATTGCGTCATTGAACGTTTTAGCTTCATTGAAATATTCGTATACTGAAGTTAAGACATGATTTATCAGGATTCTTAATTTGTCGGCGTCACTTGCTTGGTAAGACACTATGAAGTTCCTGAACGTGCTGTACCAGTGATTCCATTCTTGTTGTGCGTTGCTAGATTCTGGGTCGATGTTCAGACGCTCGGGTCTTAGTAGACGATCCATTCCCAGTTAAGATTAAAAAATTGTAATAAATATGAACACTTTGATAAACCTATTTGTTAGGTTTTATTAATCTTAACTGAACACATACCGGCACACGATGCGTATCAGACATCTACCAAAGAATACAGAAGAAACAAAGACAATTAAATATGGCTGATCCATAGAGATCAAGGAGTCTATAAAAAGGAAAAGCCACATCACAAGGTTAGAGAGCGCATTCACAGGTTATGTTTACATCGATGGCTACTCCTTCCGTACTGCGCGAGTGCAGGTACAACGTTTCTGATTGGCTCCGGGAAGCTCCGAGAACGTCAAACATGAAACTTAACCATGTTTCCCGTTGGACTTCCCGGGCTACTTTTAGCTTCTCGTTCCCGGAGATTGTTTGTGAACCGACCCATAAGGTAGCGTGCATTTCAACTTCCTTCTCGTTCCCGTTCTCGTTCTGGTTCTCGTACCCGGGCTATTGTGAACCAGGCATTAGATTCTGATCGCACCAAGGTTAACGAGAAAGACAGGCCATGGCGCGTAAACCAAATCCTTCTGTGACGTAGGCAATGCAGTGCTCACGGCTAACGAGAAATAATGGCCCTGGTGCTGTTTCATGACGTCAGCAATGTAGTGCTGTTGCACCACTTCCGGTAGGGTTATGTATGAGGGGACCATAAACCGTATTGCCTACAAGATACTGAAATCACAGAATACTTAACCCATATCATATCAGAAAACACGCTGTAAAAAGCATTGACCCAACACAACCATGGCTTCTGGCAAAAATACATGGTAATTACATCTCAAGTCGTACACTGATCAATCTTATGAAGTCCAATACTGCGCCACAATTTACTTATTTATTTATTCATTACTCTAAGTAGAACCAGTAGATGAACTATCTTTAATCGTTGTAGTTGATCACAAGATAATACTTTTCAGGAGTATGTTATCTTTTCCTGGCGGTTGCTGGTTAATTATGTGGAATTACTTGACGGGTACGTACAAAGCGTTCAGGAAGGTTATGAAAAGCTATGAATAGTGCCGGACAATGTATGCATATAACTCTTAAAGTTGAACGATACACATAAATGTATCAAACGTTTATGTAATAGAAATATATTCACGAACATAATATTCTATGGTCTTCGTCTTACTGCCGGTGTGGTAGTCATCTTGTCTACATCATTGAACCTGTATAAATTCTGGTATTCATTTACCACTTGATTTCATAGAAGGTATTGATATGAGTCATTAGTCGGTGGCGAGTGTATTCCGCAGATCTCTTCCATAAAGGTATTAATTTCTGTTCCGCCCCATCAAACAACAGTAACTAAGTAATACTTTCACTGCAAGACTCTTTGAAATAATTATACTCATGTGCACATAATTTAACTCACAACGATGCTCACAGGCTCTACAACTCAACTTACTGTACTCGTTGCAGATATTAAAGACACAATAAAATCCTTGTTTGCGTGGATTTTTTTTACGAGTCACATCAACATATAAATAGGCTATCTATAGCTGGCGTAATTTCGTAGACCTAAACAGTATAATTTACCGTGATTGAAAACACACGGAACATCTAAACAGGGTCCATTTCAAGAAGATTCATATAAAATATCGCATTTCTGCTGGTTATGAATTGCTCTCGACATAAACGTACAAGCACCATCAAGCACTACATTGCCTACGTCACAAAAGGAATAGGTTTACGCGCCATGGCCTGTTTTTCTCGTTGGCCGTGTGTAGTGCTTGTACGTTTAAGCTAAGGTTTAAGTCGAGAGCATGAGCAGCAGAAATGAGATATTTTATATCAATCGTCATGAAATGGACGCAGTTTAGATGTTCCGTGTGTTCTCAAACATGATAAATTATACCGTATAGGTTTACGAAACTACGCTAGGTAGACAATAGATAGCCTATTAACCTGTTGAAAGTTACTCGTTAAAAATCCACGCGAACTAGGATTCAACGGTTCGTTGTGTCTTTAATAGCTGCGACGAGTACAGTAAAATGAGTTGTAGAGCCTGTGACCTTCATTGTGAGATAAATTATGTGCACATGAGACTTATTTGTTACCTCTATAGGGAGGATAGGGAGGAAATAATCTGAGATCTCATTTTGGTGCCTCTATAGGGAGGAAATTAGCTGAGATCTCATTTTGGTGCCTCTATAGGGAGGAAATTAGCAGAGATCTCATTTTGGTGCCTCTATAGGGAGGAAATAAGCTCAGATCTCATTTTGGTGGCTCTATAGGGAGGATAGGAAATAATCTGAGATCTCATTTTGGTGATTCTATAGGGAGGAAATAAGCTGAGATCTCATTTTGGTGCCTCTATAGGGAGGAAATAAGCTGAGATCTCATTTTGGTGCCTCTATAGGGAGCAAATTAGCTTATATGTCATTTTGGTACCTCTACAGGGAGGAAATAAGCTGAGATCTCATTTTGGTACCTCTATAGGGAGGAAATAAGCTGAGATCTCATTTTGGTGCCTCTATAGGGAGGAAATAAGCTGAGATCTCATTTTGGTGCCTCTATAGGGAGGAAATTAGCTTATATGTCATTTTGGTACCTCTACAGGGAGGAAATAAGCTGAGATCTCATTTCGGTACCTCTATAGGGAGGAAATTAGCTGAGATCTCATTTTGGTGCCTCTATAGGGAGGAAATAAGCTGAGATCTCATTTTGGTACCTCTATAGGGAGGAAATAAGCTGAGATCTCATTTTGGTACCTCTATAGGGAGGCAATAATCTGATATGTCATTTTGGTACCTGTATAGGGAGGAAATAAGCTGATTTGTCATTTTGGTGCCACTATAGGGAGGAAATAAGCTGAGATCTCATTTTGGTGTCTCTATAGGGAGGAAATTAGCTTATATGTCATTTTGGTACCTCTACAGGGAGGAAATAAGCTGAGATCTCATTTTGGTTCCTCTATAGGGAGGCAATAATCTGATATGTCATTTTGGTACCTGTATAGGGAGGAAATAAGCTGATTTGTCATTTTGGTGCCACTATAGGGAGGAAATAAGCTGAGATCTCATTTTGGTGCCTCTATAGGGAGGAAATTAGCTTATATGTCATTTTGGTACCTCTACAGGGAGGAAATAAGCTGAGATCTCATTTTGGTTCCTCTATAGGGAGGAAATAAGCTGAGATCTCATTTTGGTACTGCCCCCGTAAATTGAATTATATTGAGACCACGATGGCTGTATTGGCAAATATGAGTAAAGTTACGGATGTCATAGTTGTGACGTGGATATTCATGACGTAGGCACGGATGACGCAGACTTCATGCAAGTAGGCTGATGGAGCTGAGATTCTTGGTGACGTCATGATTTTGTTCGAGAAAGATCGGAGATTTACGACGCAGTCGCAGGAAACAAGGTATTGTGCTAAGGAAGAAGTTACGCTATTGGAGGAGAGACTCGAACCAATGAACGATAGTTTGGAAGGAAGACGGAGATTGCTGAAACTACGATATTTAATTACTTTTGGCATGCAGATTTGTGGAAAACTATTTTCAGTTATGGCATTGATTTGGAATTTTGAAGAAATTAATTTTGAGTTTTTGAAATTTGAAAATCCGTCAAGTATAGCCAAAGTTAAAACTTCTACCAATGACGGAGGAACAGGCTATGGAAGGGATGGATACGCCCCTTAAGAAGTTGATAAAAGGTCGTGCACAGAAGAGAGGAGCTCTCAGAACTCAGAACTCATATATCTCATACGGATCATACCGCTGATAACGCATATATATTTCAGAGGTCATATAGTCATTTTCGAGTGAATAAGTGAAGCAAGTTGTCTTTAGCGTGTGGTTAAAGCCCGGCGCATCGAACGAACACGGAGCAGTTCCATTTTACGCTGCTCGAAACTAAGTGAAGTTGAAACGCTCACATTAACGTTTCCACCAGATAAGATATCAAGAGTTAACTTCAGCCTTTATGATAATTCAATTGGGCAGTACAACATTGAGGTGTATAGAAGATTTGAACAATTTCACAGTTATACTTCGAAAGATATTGGCACTTTAAGGCTGCCAACAAAAGTGATTTTCTCGCCACATGAGAAACACTTTTAAAATTCCACATTATACACTACGGCTGACACGTGGATTGCAACAGTGATATTGGAGAATACGTTTGGTAATACAACGATACAGTCTTCTATGGAACATTATAATCTTGCAGTGCTTTCAATGATTATAACGGAAGTTGAGATGGAAGGCTAAGGCTTTAATGCAATTGGGACGTATATCGTTGGAGTGAAATAACAGCATGGAACTTCGTTAATCGTCATTCTACAAAAGCGAGCATGTAGTGAACATCCAACTACACTCATGCATCGTGAATCCATCGCTGAATTATACCAGATGACAGTGGAAATATTTTCATACTCCACAATTATGAATATTTCTGCGGAAATAACTACAATAAACTTCATGGCGAATTGCCACCAGAACTTCAGGGAACTTTCAAGAGAGGCCAGAGTTGTCCCGGCTCACAAAGAAGAGTTTTGCCAGAAAGATGTTTTTCGTATACATGGAGCAGTGCAATTTTCGGAGGAGGAAGCAGTTCGATTCTCCGAGGACGCTGATTCCAGGTTCGAGGACGGAGCACATCTTTACGCTGGTGAAATGGATCCAACAGCAGTTTTCTTTGAAAACTTTCCTCTAGAACTTCAATCAACAGATAAGGTAGTCGTGAACGTTTCTTGTATTATTTGAGTCTTGTAGCGATATCTGAGCAACCATTCTTCCCATATTTTCTGTCCTATCTTTTGCCCCATTTTCTTGATTGATATTTCTGTACTCAGTACACTTCGATGATTTATGCTTTTTTTTCTACGATTTATTGAGACATTGTTATGTCATTGGCATACTTAAATAATTTTGGATCAGTTGAGACTGATAATTTAGATTCTTTCAGTAATTTGCATATTTTTGTAGTCACGATTTGACTGTAAAGTTAACGATTTGCTATGGCAGATTTGAATTCAGACAGCGTGTCATTTTATTAAAGTAATTCTATTCAGTAAATTACTTTGACCAATTTTCTGTCATCCTGAAGAAAGAAGAATAATTAAATGATTTTAGAGCGTTAAAATCTATTACGATATCGACGATCTTTGAAATACTAGTCGTCTTATGAACATGATTGCAACATAGACATTTATCATTGCATTATAGACAATTTTATGAAATATGAACTTTAATTACGATTTATTGAATACACTATAGTAATGAACATTTGATAGGAGTTTTTCTCAATTATAGATTGGAACAATAATGTTTGCATTCCACAGTCTAATTGTATTCTATTCGACTATTCATACAGTTTAGATGAACTTTGATTGAAGATAGTATTTTTATACTGCGTTTCTTTGAAGATATTAATCTCAATTTTGATAGACCAGGGAGGAGTGTCTTATCGTATTTGCTATTAAATTTATTTGTGATTGGCAAATTTTTACTTCATATCGATTCATGAATGAAACCCACGAAGGTTAAATAATAACAGTCATTAATACAATTGATGAATATAAGAATTTTTAAAGAGGAACAATGGATGTATAATCGTTAGTTCAGTGGACGTGTAAAAGTCGCTGTTGAGTAATGCCCTGGAATAATGAAGGAGGTTCCCACAGTAATAAATGAAGTTGATGAATTTATAAGTGGAGGTTTTTGTATGTAGTTTGGAAGATTTTTATGCCATATATATGAAGATATATGATGAATTTTGGGCCAATTTTTGTGCAATTTTGTGCGTCTTGAGCGAAGTATTTTCCCGCTGAATGTATTGTTCTGGTTCTTTGAAAGGTTATTCATATGAAGATACTGTTAAAATTAACAAGAGTGTTAAATAATTTGAGATGAAGATTTTGAATGGAGGTTACTGTCACAAATAATAATAATAATTATTAAACCTTATTAAACCTGAATTTGACATTTAAATATAACTAACCTTCATTGGTCGATTATATCACCACGATTTAAGTAATTATCAACCGGATAAACGTGTGGTTTAATGTATTTCTTGTATAAATAATATAAACAATATTAATATTGTAAATAATTTTGTAAATATCTCTGATAATAATTTGAAATGATAGTGATTAATAGAGTCGTGTATAAAATTTTCAATTGTCATTTGACATTGTTATAAACAATTTATTATTGTTATAAATAATTAATGAACTTTTGTTATTAACATTAAGAGTTTTGTTTTTATACTCTAAACAACGCTAATTAAGCAGGTGGTTTGAACAATTAGCCATGATGTGGGATTATTAAAGTATTCCATTGGTGTTTGAATGGAGCATTTAAAGGATTTGCGTGATAATATTTCAGTTGAGATGTGAACATTTACGTGTTTTGAAAAGGAGAGCCAAGCTCTGAGGTAACTCGCTTATGCTAGGGTTGAACGGACGGGGAGTCCGCTTTGACGATGCAGGTGCATTGCAGCTGGCCCGGACAACTGTATGACTGAGGCCAAGGACGTATCCATAATAGCCTTGAGGCTATTAATAAAATGTGAAGTATATAAACACGCAAAACAATTGATATATGTGTCTCGTCCCAAACCCCGTTTCCATTCCAAGTGCTTTATTATAATTACGTTATTTTGAGCTTGAGAAAGCTGAAACATTGTATGTAGAGTATACAAGTCCTACAGGAGGACATGGTTATATGGACGATGGCTTCTGATTGCCACGTAGATTTTGTTGTTTTATTTTTGTTAAAATCATTCTTTATGTGAAATAAATTATTGTGCAGTTTAAAGTTTCTCGTCTTCGTTCTGGTTCATTTTATATATCATGGTGGAGGTTATTGTGTGGGTATACTTTAAGTGATCCAGTTGACAACCCAGTCCCCGAGATAAATTAAAGAGGTAAGTAAAGGTAAGTATGAACCCCGTATATTTTGGTGTGTTCCACAATAATTTCTTGTTAACTATTGTGCTCTAATCTCGATAGTATCTGTCAGTGCCATTTTCATTGATGTAGCTGTGCCGGTGCGATTGATTATTGGCAATCCGATTGAGTGGGGCGGATATCTGACAGCCTACTATCCGGATATCGGGTACAGTAGGATTGGCGACCCTATAACGTGGGGCATGTTCAACAAAACTGGATTACCAGGTTGAACACCAGTAGGATTGGCGACCCTAAAACGTGGGGCACGATTGGCACGATTGGCTCGATTGGCACGTTCGACTGAATAACATTGGATTACCAAGTTATTGCAGTAGAATTGACACCGCAATTTTTGTGGAGTGTTCGAATAACATTGGATTACCAAGTTATCGATGTCAATGGGATTGTGAAGACTCAAATAAAGAGGTTGATTCTTTGTTAGATGTCTTAGCCAATTGTAGAATTTGAGAGTGTGATTATATAGGGATTAAATGTTGTGTTGTATTAGGAAAATTACACTCAGAAAAGATCAGATCTTATACAACTTGAGAGAGGTTAAATAGGCTGGAAACTTAGAAAAATCGCCTGTGATCGGGAGTCTTATTTTATTTGACCGGCTTATGACATGTTTAGTCATATTAAAGATAAAATTAAACTATTTGGATTGTAAATGTAAATTATTTGTGTTAGGATATTTTAAAATGAACCAAAGAAGCTTGAACATGTGCTTGAGTTTGTTTCAACATGAAGTGTCTACGAAGGTTAATTATAAGGTAATTATAAGTTAGATTTAAGACAGAAAATTGCTCAAATTTATATATGGTGAAAAATGTTGCACAGATGTTGTTATTTTGCTCTGTTTGATGTATGTCCCTAAAGCAGTTTATTGTTGAAATATTATTGAAATGGCAGATGAAAGTATTAAGAAAATGTTGGAGGAGATGTCCAACAATATGAAGCAGATGATGGAGGAGAATTCTAGTAGTTTGTCAGCTAATTTGTCTATTAGGCTGGATGAAAGTGTGAGGGAGATGGAAGCTAGAAATACTAGTCGAATGCAGGAGATGATGAAGGAGAATGCTAGTAATTTGTCTACTAGGATGGATGAAAATTTGAAAGTTATTCAGACCAGTTCTGCAAACTTAGAAAATAATATGTCGCGTTTACAGATCAATACCCAGGGAATCGAGAATGCTGTAACTGACATGCGCACAGACGTGTCCAATGTCCATAAAGATTTATCCAATGTGCATAAAGATGTGTCTGATGTTAAAATAGATGTGTCTAAGGTACAGAAAGATCTTACTATGTTGAATCTTGATGTTGCTAATGTCCGTGGTGATATTTCATGTGCTAGAGCTGAAGTAATTGTTGTTAGGAATGATGTTGCTACTGTACAAGACAAAGTAGAGGAAGTTCAAAAAGAGGTTAGAAATGCTCGAACTGATGTGTCAAATGTTCAAGTAGACATCAATAATATTCATTCAGATGTTAACGATATGCAAAGCGATATCAATAAAATACAAGTAGAAGTCAATACTGTTTTTGTAGACATTGCTAAAGTTCAAGCTGATGTTAACAAAGTTAGGGAAGAAATTGAAACTTCAAAAACACTTTTTACTCGTAACATTAGTGCATTAACAACTCGGTTAGTTGACGAGTCTGTTAGGACAACAGCTTCTTTAGCTGGTTTAAAATACGATGTAGAGGTCATGAGAACCCAAGTATTAGATCACAATCGTTTACTTAAGGAGGACATCGAAGTAGATATCGCGGAAATGTTAACTGCAAATGTAACGGTTTGGAAAGATGAATGGAACAGGTCAAGTGGGGAACATGTAGATCAGATTCAGGAGCGAATTGAAAGAAAACTTGCCAGTACACAAGTAGACATTAATAATGAAGTAGTTCAGATTAGGAAAGACTTGAATGTAAGGATGGATTCGCTATCCGAAAAGCAGGTAGAGGATAGAACTCAAATAGGTCAGGACGTGCAAGCATTAAAAACTGCGTTAGAGGAACAGATTCATAAGGTTGTCTCTGATGTTAATGAAACTACGAGCAAACTGCAGAATTTGAAACTAGGAGAAGCTAGCATGATAGAAACCTATAAGGAAGAGTTGATTAGGAAAGTCATCACGGAAATCACAGACAAGGATACCGAAGGATTGACTGGTGAAGAGGATAGAAATTACGTGAGAAGATGTAACCTTACTACAGAAGAGAGAGATATTAGTCCTGAGGAACGTATATCCAGATTCAGGGAAGAAGAAGAAGATCGGAATATTGAACCCGAATGGAAGTATCGTGATAGTGGGAGGAATTATATGGATTCATATCCGAGAAATGTGACAGTCATCCGGAATTTTGAAGACAAACCTCAAAAATTTAGCAACACTGATAGTCTCACACCGATCGAATATATCAGGAATCTTAAAGACTATTTCATAGAAGCCCACATTCCTAGAGAGAGAGAGATGAGAATCGTAGAAAGATTTCTAGCTGGAGGACCCCTTGAATGGTTCAGAGCATTTCGGTACACTTTCAGCAATTTTGACGAATTTGCAGAGGCACTGATAAAACGATTCTGGTCAATAGAAGCTCAGAATTCATTAAGAGCTGAGGTATACTCGAGGAAGTATTCAGGTACTCTTCCAACACGGTACGCTGATTTCTTCACGAGCCAACTATCACGCTTGAGATTTTTGCAACCCCCATTGTCAACAGAGCAGTTGATAGATGCGATTTCACGTATGCTGCCTGTGGAGGTAAGAAGACTGATCATATCGTCAAATATCAGAGATTTGACAAGTATGGATGAATTGTTGAGAAGGCTTGACTACACGAGTCCAATGCCAAATTTGGTACAAAAAGGTCAGAGGCACGAATTCAAAGACGTTAATACAGTCCGCATGGATCAAGTGCAGCAAACTGATAAGCCTGAGGAAGGAAAAACTGAAAATGTAGGTCCTCACAGGAATCATTATTTCCGCAACCACAGATCCCAAGGTTACCGTCCATATCAGCAAAGACGAGGCTGGAATAATAATAGAGGGAATTACAACAACGGAAGAGGTAGATACTACAACAATGGTTATAATAGAAATTATAACAGAAATAACCAGTACCAGAATCAGAATCAGAATTCTCAAGGTCAGGTTATGACACCCGACAAGTATCAAGAAAGAGAGAAAGAAAGTCAGCAGTATCTGAAGGAATTACGAGAAAAGGAAGCTGAAAACCAAAAGAAAAGACAGGATGTAGTGATCGATCCTGGTCCTTCTACTAGTCGGCAGAACTTGGAAAACAGGAATTCAGGACAGAAAGGACAGTAGAGAGGAGAGAATGCATTAGCCACACACAACCCAGAGAAGAAGAGACTTATGATTAAGGAACATAGAAGAAATATCATACAAGAGTAGAATATAATTCAATTTCGTGTTCAAGTGAATTGAGATATTTATAACACAGAGTTTAAAAACAATTTGCAACTGTTTTTAAAACGTGGTGAAGGGAGAATGCCCCCGTAAATTGAATTATATTGAGACCACGATGGCTGTATTGGCAAATATGAGTAAAGTTACGGATGTCATAGTTGTGACGTGGATATTCATGACGTAGGCACGGATGACGCAGACTTCATGCAAGTAGGCTGATGGAGCTGAGATTCTTGGTGACGTCGTGATTTTGTTCGAGAAAGATCGGAGATTTACGACGCAGTCGCAGGAAACAAGGTATTGTGCTAAGGAAGAAGTTACGCTATTGGAGGAGAGACTCGAACCAATGAACGATAGTTTGGAAGGAAGACGGAGATTGCTGAAACTACGATATTTAATTACTTTTGGCATGCAGACTTGTGGAAAACTATTTTCAGTTATGGCATTGATTTGGAATTTTGAAGAAATTAATTTTGAGTTTTTGAAATTTGAAAATCCGTCAAGTATAGCCAAAGTTAAAACTTCTACCAATGACGGAGGAACAGGCTATGGAAGGGATGGATACGCCCCTTAAGAAGTTGATAAAAGGTCGTGCACAGAAGAGAGGAGCTCGCAGAACTCAGAACTCATATATCTCATACGGATCATACCGCTGATAACGCATATATATTTCAGAGGTCATATAGTCATTTTCGAGTGAATAAAGTGAAGCAAGTTGTCTTTAGCGTGTGGTTAAAGCCCGGCGCATCGAACGAACACGGAGCAGTTCCATTTTACGCTGCTCGAAACTAGGTGAAGTTGAAACGCTCACATTAACGTTTCCACCAGATAAGATATCAAGAGTTAACTTCAGCCTTTATGATAATTCAATTGGGCAGTACAACATTGAGGTGTGTAGAAGATTTGAACAATTTCACAGTTATACTTCGAAAGATATTGGCACTTTAAGGCTGCCAACAAAAGTGATTTTCTCGCCACATGAGAAACACTTTTAAAATTCCACATTATACACTACGGCTGACACGTGGATTGCAACAGTGATATTGGAGAATACGTTTGGTAATACAACGATACAGTCTACTATGGAACATTATAATCTTGCAGTGCTTTCAATGATTATAACGGAAGTTGAGATGGAAGGCTAAGGCTTTAATGCAATTGGGACATATATCGTTGGAGTGAAATAACAGCATGGAACTTCGTTAATCGTCATTCTACAAAAGCGAGCATGTAGTGAACATCCAACTACACTCATGCATCGTGAATCCATCGCTGAATGATACCAGATGACAGTGGAAATATTTTCATACTCCACAATTATGAATATTTCTGCGGAAATAACTACAATATACTTAATGGCGAATTGCAACCAGAACTTCAGGGAAATTTCAAGAGAGGCCAGGGTTGTCCCGGCTCACAAAGAAGAGTTTTGCCAGAAGGATGTTTTTCGTATACATGGAGCAGTGCAATTTTCGGAGGAGGAAGCAGTTCGATTCTCCGAAGACGCTGATTCCAGGTTCGAGGACGGAGCACATCTTTACGCTGGTGAAATGGATCCAACAGCAGTTTTCTTTGAAAACTTTCCTCTAGAACTTCAATCAACAGATAAGGTAGTCGTGAACGTTTCTTGTATTATTTGAGTCTTGTAGCGATATCTGAGCAACCATTCTTCCCATATGTTCTGTCCTATCTTTTGCCCCATTTTCTTGATTGATATTTCTGTACTCAGTACACTTCGATGATTTATGCTTTTTTTTCTGCGATTTATTGAGACATTGTTATGTCATTGGCATACTTAAATAATTTTGGATCAGTTGAGACTGATAATTTAGATTCTTTCAGTAATTTGCATATTTTTGTAGTCACGATTTGACTGTAAAGTTAACGATTTGCTATGGCAGATTTGAATTCAGACAGCGTGTCATTTTATTAAAGTAATTCTATTCAGTAAATTACTTTGACCAATTTTCTGTCATCCTGAAGAAAGAAGAATAATTAAATGATTTTAGAGCGTTAAAATCTATTACGATATCGACGATCTTTGAAATACTAGTCGTCTTATGAACATGATTGCAACATAGACATTTATCATTGCATTATAGACAATTTTATGAAATATGAACTTTAATTACGATTTATTGAATACACTATAGTAATGAACATTTGATAGGAGTTTTTCTCAATTATAGATTGGAACAATAATGTTTGCATTCCACAGTCTAATTGTATTCTATTCGACTATTCATACAGTTTAGATAACTTTGATTGAAAATAGTATTTTTATACTGCGTTTCTTTGAAGATATTAATCTCAATTTTGATAGACCAGGGAGGAGTGTCTAATCGTATTTGCTATTAAATTTATTTGTGTTTGGCAAATTTTTACTTCATATCGATTCATGAATGAAACCCACGAAGGTTAAATAATAACAGTCATTAATACAATTGATGAATATAAGAATTTTTAAAGAGGAACAATGGATGTATAATCGTTAGTTCAGTGGACGTGTAAAAGTCGCTGTTGAGTAATGCCCTGGAATAATGAAGGAGGTTCCCACAGTAATAAATGAAGTTGATGAATTTATAAGTGGAGGTTTTTGTATGTAGTTTGGAAGATTTTTATGCCATATATATGAAGATATATGATGAATTTTGGGCCAATTTTTGTGCAATTTTGTGCGTCTTGAGCGAAGTATTTTCCCGCTGAATGTATTGTTCTGGTTCTTTGAAAGGTTATTCATATGAAGATACTGTTAAAATTAACAAGAGTGTTAAATAATTTGAGATGAAGATTTTGAATGGAGGTTACTGTCACAAATAATAATAATTATTATTAAACCTTATTAAACCTGAATTTGACATTTAAATATAACTAACCTTCATTGGTCGATTATATCACCACGATTTAAGTAATTATCAACCGGATAAACGTGTGGTTTAATGTATTTCTTGTATAAATAATATAAACAATATTAATATTGTAAATAATTTTGTAAATATCTTTGATAATAATTTGAAATGATAGTGATTAATAGAGTCGTGAATAAAATTTTCAATTGTCATTTGACATTGTTATAAACAATTTATTATTGTTATAAATAATTAATGAACTTTTGTTATTAACATTAAGAGTTTTGTTTTTATACTCTAAACAACGCTAATTAAGCAGGTGGTTTGAACAATTAGCCATGATGTGGGATTATTAGAGTATTCCATTGGTGTTTGAATGGAGCATTTAAAGGATTTGCGTGATAATATTTCAGTTGAGATGTGAACATTTACGTGTTTTGAAAAGGAGAGCCAAGCTCTGAGGTAACTCGCTTATGCTAGGGTTGAACGGACGGGGAGTCCGCTTTGACGATGCAGGTGCATTGCAGCTGGCCGAGACAACTGTATGACTGAAGCCAAGGACGTATCCATAATAGCCTTGTGGCTATTAATAAAATGTGAAGTATATAAACACGCAAAACAATTGATATATGTGTCTCGTCCCAAACCCCGTTTCCATTCCAAGTGCATTATTATAATTACGTTATTTTGAGCTTGAGAAATCTGAAACATTGTATGTAGAGTATACAAGTCCTACAGGAGGACATGGTTATATGGACGATGGCTTCTGATTGCCACGTAGATTTTGTTGTTTTATTTTTGTTAAAATCATTCTTTATGTGAAATAAATTATTGTGCAGTTTAAAGTTTCTCGTCTTCGTTCTGGTTCATTTTAAATATCATGGTGGAGGTTATTGTGTGGGCATACTTTAAGTGATCCAGTTGACAACCCAGTCCCCGAGATAAATTAAAGAGGTAAGTAAAGGTAAGTATGAACCCCCGTATATTTTGGTGTGTTCCACAATAATTTCTTGTTAACTATTGTGCTCTAATCTCGATAGTATCTGTCAGTGCCATTTTCATTGATGTAGCTGTGCCGGTGCGATTGATTATTGGCAATCCGATTGAGGGGGGCGGATATCTGACAGCCTACTATCCGGATATCGGGTACAGTACCTCTATAGGGAGGAAATAAGCTGAGATCTCATTTTTGTGCCTCTATAGGGAGGAAATAGCTGAGATCTCATTTTGGTACCTCTACAGGGAGGAAATTAGCTGAGATCTCATTTTGGTGCCTCTATAGGGAGGAAATAAGCTGAGATCTGATTTTGGTACCTCTATAGGGCGGAAATAATCTGAGATTTCATTTTGGTTCCTCTATAGGGAGGAAATAATCTGATATCTCATTTTGGTGCCTCTATAGGGAGGAAATAAGCTGAGATCTCATTTTGGTGCCTCTATAGGGAGGAAATAATCTGATATCTTATTCATAATGTTGAATTTTGGGCTTATGCCGTGTTTTATTATACTAATATTCGACGCGTTTCGAAAGAAACCATGTCTTTCATCGTCAGGAATAATCTGGAATACGACAATGTTGCTAAGAGAAAGCAACGAAGAACATATAGAAGGTGCCCAAAGATGGACGCCATTATAGCCCCATGTTAGGGACAACGGAAAGCAGCAGTGAATTACTTTCTCAGGGTTCTGATAATAGGTAGCCAGGATTCACTGAGATTGTAGCCGGTGTCGCGGTTGAAATTATCTGGGTGTTTACGTATTTCAACCGCCTCCCTGATGATTCTGGGACGATATTGCTTTATACGGGCAAGAACATCCACTCCTTGGAACATGACATCATGGCCAGGTGTTAAAGCATGATCGGCAACAGCTGATAAGTTCCAAATACAGTCCGTATGTTGTACCGACGTAGGATTTTAGCAATACGATCCGTTGTGTTATGTATGTACGGAAGGTAAGCTGTTCCTCTTACATCTCTTTTCTCAACTGACGTCCTATTATTATTTGTTGGTTTCAGAACCGTAGAAACCAAAGCCTTGCTACGTATTTCAACCGCCTCCCTGATGATTCTGGGACGATATTGCTTTATACGGGCAAGAACATCCACTCCTTGGAACATGACATCATGGCCAGGTGTTAAAGCATGATCGGCAACAGCTGATTTATCAGGTTGAATGAGCCTGATACATCTATTATGTTCCTTAATGCGAGTGCATATTGTTCTCGAAGTCTGCCCGATGTAAACCTTGCCACAAGTACAGGGAACTCTGTAGATACCCGGTTGTTGCAATTTAGGAAAACTGTCCTTAGTTGGTCGCAGGAGTTGCCTAATCTTAACAGAAGTTCCAAATACAGTCCGTATGTTGTACCGACGTAGGATTTTAGCAATACGATCCGTTGTGTTATGTATGTACGGAAGGTAAGCAGTTCCTCTTACATCTCTTTTCTCAACATGGGGCTATAATGGCGTCCATCTTTGGGCACCTTCTATATGTTCTTCGTTGCTTTCTCTTAGCAACATTGTCGTATTCCAGATTATTCCTGACGATGAAAGACATGGTTTCTTTCGAAACGCGTCGAATATTAGTATAATAAAACACGGCATAAGCCCAAAATTCAACATTATGAATAATAACACGGGCCGTGAAAGTCTAAATGACAATCTGAGATCTCATTTTGGAGCCTCTATAGGGAGGAAATAAGCTGAGATCTCATTTTGGTAACTCTATAGGGAGGAAATAAGCTGAGATCTCATTTTGGTACCTCTACAGGGAGGAAATAAGCTGAGATCTCATTTTGGTGCCTCTATAGGGAGGAAATAATGTGAGATCTCATTTTGGTACCTCTATAGGGAGGAAATAAGCTGAGATCTCATTTTGGTGCCTCTATAGGGGAAATAATCTGAGATTTCATTTTGGTTCCTCTATAGGGAGGAAATAATCTGATATCTCATTTTGGTGCCTCTATAGGGAGGAAATAAGCTGAGATCTCATTTTGGTACCTCTATAGGGAGGAAATAATCTGAGATCTCATTTTGGTGCCTCTATAGGGAGGAAATAATCTGAGATCTCATTTTGGTGCCTCAATAGGGAGGAAATAATGTGAGATCTCATTTTGGTACCTCTATAGGGAGGAAATAAGCTGAGATCTCATTTTGGTGCCTCTATAGGGCGGAAATAATCTGAGATTTCATTTTGGTTCCTCTATAGGGAGGAAATAATCTGATATCTCATTTTGGTGCCTCTATAGGGAGGAAATAAGCTGAGATCTCATTTTGGTATCTCTACAGGGAGGAAATAAGCTTAGATATCATTTTGGTAACTCTATAGGGAGGAAATAAGCTGAGATCTCATTTTGGTACCTCTATAGGGAGGAAATAAGCTTAGATCTCATTTTGGTACCTCTATATGGAGGAAATAAGCTGAGATCTCATTTTGGTGCCTCTATAGGGAGGAAATAAGCTGAGATCTCATTTTGGTGCCTCTATAGGGGAAATAATCTGAGATTTCATTTTGGTTCCTCTATAGGGAGGAAATAATCTGATATCTCATTTTGGTGCCTCTATAGGGAGGAAATAAGCTGAGATATCATTTTGGTACCTCTATAGGGAGGAAATAATCTGAGATCTCATTTTGGTGCCTCTATAGGGAGGAAATAATCTGAGATCTCATTTTGGTGCCTCAATAGGGAGGAAATAATGTGAGATCTCATTTTGGTACCTCTATAGGGAGGAAATAAGCTGAGATCTCATTTTGGTGCCTCTATAGGGCGGAAATAATCTGAGATTTCATTTTGGTTCCTCTATAGGGAAGAAATAATCTGATATCTCATTTTGGTGCCTCTATAGGGAGGAAATAAGCTGAGATCTCATTTTGGTATCTCTACAGGGAGGAAATAAGCTTAGATATCATTTTGGTACCTCTGCAGGGAGGAAATAAGCTTAGATCTCATTTTGGTACCTCTATAGGGAGGAAATAAGCTTAGATCTCATTTTGGTGCCTCGATAGGGAGGAAATAAGCTGACATCTCATTTTGGTGCCTCTATAGGGAGGAAATAAGCTGAGATCTCATTATGGTACCTATAGAAGGAGGAAATAAGCTGAGAACTCTTTCTGGTACCTCTATAGGGAGGAAATAAACTGAGAACTCATTTTGGTACCTCTATAGGGAGGAAATGAGCTATATATTATCGTATGGCCTCGTATGCCGGGTGCAGGCTTTTGTAATTTGACACCCAGAGGATAGCTTGCATGTCGAATTTCGTTGTTCCTTGAATCACTATGAAAGTCAAGGAGGTTAGATATCTAAGCTCCCTGAACACTATAGCGCTGTCTAGTAGAGAAATGAGGAACTTTGTGTTGGCGGAAACTCCCGAGGTTATTTTGCCATTATGAACACGGCCTACGGAATTCAAATGGGTTCTTTGACATGCCAACATCGTATGACATGGGTGTCGTATTTTTGCCGCCTTTCAAAAATCACTTACCACGGCCAGGAGCGAACCTAGGAAATGAGCTGAGAGAGCTCTTTCTAAAACCTCTTTCTTTTTCTTTCTTCGGCTTTTCCCAATTAATTGGGGTCGCCGGAGCCATACAGGCTCATTTTGGTTTTGGCCGGGGATTTAAGGCCGGATGCCCTTCCTGACACCACGTGATTTTTCAGGTGAAAATTCCACCCTGCTGTCACCGGGATTGGAACCCCGTCTTTCTAAAACCTCTATAGGGAGGATATAGACTAAGAAAAGAGGAATATTGCGTTAAATTGAAGATAATTTACTTCTGTCCTTCATTGGCATCCCTCATTATGACCGTAAGGTTTTTAAAATATATATTCAAATTGGAAGTGTTTGGGTATTCTTTTTGTCAGTTCTTGACATATATGATGCCTATCTTATAGCCTATTTTCATTTATGAAAAAATAGGCTTATGAGATCACTTTTTGTTCGTGTGTGTCTGTGTGTGATTCGTGTGTGTGTGTGTGTGTGTGTGTGTGAGTCCCTAATATGATCTAAATGGTGGAGCGATTTCAATGAAACTCAGTAAGTTCATAGCCCTGTTTTGGACGACCCCGACCGTGCCCTCCAAATTGTGTTACGTCTCCAACGTGGTGGCTGTGCGAAATATTTCACCAGCATTCAATATCTCCGAAACTATTCCCGATATCACCCTAGAATTTTGTACAGTGATAAAGGGAACTACTAGAAGTTCACCTATGTGACCTTTGAAAACCTGGTAACTACAAAACCAACATGGCGGCCAATCGAATTTGCGACTTTTAAAAAGACGTTACTCGCGATTTAACCAACCAAACGCAATGAAACTTGGTACAGTATATATTTATACACATTGTAATGCACCGACATCTAACTTCGTTCAATTGTTTACATCACCTCAAGATGGCGTCTGTGCGATATATTTCACCGGCATTTTATATCTCTGAAACTATTACCGCTAACATCCTGAAATTCTGTACGGAGATAAAGGGCACTACTGGAAGTTAATCTATGAGACTTTCAAAAAACCGGTTCACTACGAAACGAACATGGCCGCCAAGCGAAGTTGAAAGTTTTAAATAGACTTTTCTCGCGATTTAATAATCCAAACGCAATGAAACTTGGTACAGAAAATGTTTATACACATTGTAATGCACTGGTATCTAATTTAGTTCAATTGTTTACATAACTTCAAGATGGCAGCTGTGCGAATGTTAAAATTACGTTTTTATTTCCTGTGTCGTAATCATGCGATGGAAGTGAAAGTTTGAATAATGAACCTACGCAATAATTTTCCTTTAATGATACATGCCTCTATGGCCTAAACATATAACAATCCAACATGGCGACCATCCGAAACATTTAGTCGGTTCTCAATATCTACGATTCTATTACAGCAATCAAACTGAAATTCTGTATGTTGATTGTGGCAATAAACATAAGTAGGATATATGAAAATAGGCTTTAGTTCTTCACGGATCTACTTGTTATTATGTTAACTCAATTTTCTGGTATTGTTGGATGTTCGTACAAAGAAACTAGTTCATTTCACTTGTTACATTAGCAGTGAGAGCGTTATCTGGGGACTGATGTTGTTCACTCGACAAATGAAACATGCTACCCTTGTGACACTCACTAGTCTTGTAATCTGTTGTTGTTTGAGTCTTCAGTCTTTTGACTGGTTTGATGCAGCCCTCCATGCCCCCTGTCTTGAGCTAATCGTTTCATCTCTACATAGCTACCACACCCTACATCCGAAGCAATCTGTTTAACATATTCTAACCATGGTCTACCCCTACAATTCTTGTCCTCAACCCTTCCTTCCATAACTAAGCTTGCTATTCCTGGGTGTCTTAGTATGTGTCCTACCAACCTATCTCTTCTCTTCATTAGCAGTCACCAGAAACATTTCTCCTCTCCCACTCGTCTTAATACCTCTTTGTTTGTTCCCCTATCTACCCATCTGATCTTCATAATTCTCCTGTAACACCACATTTCAAATGCTTCCATTCTCCTCTTTTCAGCTGCACCAATAGTCCATGTTTCACTTCCATAGAGCGCCACGCTCCAGACAAAGGTTTTCAAAAATGACTTCCTAATACCTACATCTATATTCGATGTCAACAGATTCCTTTTTTGTAGAAAGGCTTTCCTTGCCTGAGCCAACATACTTTTTATATCCTCTTTGCTTCGTCCATCACTGGTTATTTTGCTTCCTATGTAACAGAAGTCTCCTATTTCCTTCAGCTTTTCACCTGCCAATTTGATGTCCATAGAGGTTTCTAATTTATTTCGGCTGCATTCCAGTATTTTTGTTTTACATTTATTAATTTTCATCATGTATTCATTCCGTAAGACGGAGTCCATACCATTCAAAAACTCATTCAAATCCTCAGGCGTGTCGGCCAAGATGACGATGTAATCAGCAAATCTCAGAGTTGAAATTATTTCTCCTTGAATCTTCACTCCCACTTATAGTTTTTCTCCAATTTCCTCCATTGCTTGTTCAATGTAAAGATTGAAAAGTATGGGTGATAAGTTGCAGCCTTGCGTGACACCTTTCTGAATACCAGCTTCTCTCTCATGTCCTTCAGCTCGAATGACTGCTGTCTGGTTTCTGTATAGATTGTATAACGCCCTCCTATCCCTGTACTTGTAATCTAGATTTCTTTATTTCTTCATTTCTTAAATCCCTAACCTCCCAGCTCAGCTTCACCCACGGGCGCTGTGAGGGATCATTCCACTACCGTAGCAAGGACGGTGTCTAAGAATTGAACACACTTTATTAGCAGATTCAACTGGGGAAGGTGACAGGCCGACTTGGGTCTAATTAAGGAAGGGTTGGCCGTGTACCTGTTGTCAGGAACCGTCCCAGCATTTGCCCGGTGGTGGAAAAGGGAAATCACGAAAGTTATTTTTAGGACGGTCGAGCTTTGTTTCTAAACCACGCTCTTCCGATGTCAGCTACGCGCTATCTGCCGTTTAATCTTATACAGGGTGTTTCACTCAAAGTGCGGCCGGCCCAGCACTCTAGGTGGAACGTGCAGCTATAAAGGTCAGACGAGCATATCGCAGCGCACTGCTCTCACAGCATATGTCATAATTAGGGCTCGGATTTTTGGTAAATAAATATTATTTTATGTAAATACATATTCTAAACATTTTGTCCATAAATACATAAATTCCTGCTTTTCACTTATTAGCACATAAAAAGATATAATATTTATATATTTTAAATCGGTATGCTAGATCTTTCAGTTCATTTTATTTTGGTTCTCTTAATTTAAAAGAAAGCACCTGTGGGCTATCTAATCTTCATGCAGAGCGTATGTCAGCTTGCAGCTGTGTTATTCTTATATTGTCGCCCCGTCCCACTCACTGTGGAAGCCGGTGATTTCCTTGTCCATAGCCATATAACACCACGTGCTAGACATTCTCCCCCCCCCCCCCCCCCCCCCATCTACATGGAACCAGTGTCAATCACATGCAGTTCATTTCTGGCACTGTGAAGTGTAAGGCAGTTCTACGATTCCTAAAGTAAAAGCAACTACAAGTTATCGTCTGCAGCAGTATGTTGCAGAATTTAGGATAGTTATTTTACTTCTGATGGGGACGTTCTGTTCTGCCAACCATGTGCAAAGCAATCAAGGCTGAACAGCGATCTCAAGTTCCTCCACACCTCGAGGGCAAGAAACATAATGCAGCAGTTTCGCGCCTTCTGAAGAAGTGTTTCGCGGTAATCGTCGGTCATTTGTGATGGACAACCTGAAGACGTATCTCGTTGTGTATTGTAATTCTTCAGCAGTCAGTGAGGGATACCATAAATTGCATTCGTGAGTGATGCATATTGTTTATATTGTCAATAATAAATTATATTGTAATTACATATTTTTACCTCTTTGTCACATATTTCAGGTATTTATAATACTTAAAAATAAATATTTTCCTGATTTTTAGCACCTAAAAATCCGAGCCCTAGTCATAATTAAGATAAGGAAGGAAGTGCTGTTGAATTGATGCTTCGGACTCTCGACTCTAAGCTCAGCGAGCTGCCGGCCGCACTTTGAGTGAAAGACCCTGTAGTTGAAGTGGCATTTCTTTTGTAAGAATTATCAGGGATTATGTAAGTCAATAAATTAATTCAGTTACAGTAGGTTGGCTCAGGCAAGGAAATTGTGCCGGTATTACGTCACTATTTTACGATTGGTACGTCTTTCGATATGTTTAATTTTGATTGCCTGGTGTGATGACTTCGGTTCTCTGTTTTCCCGCTAGAGAGCTACACCGAAAGGTAAGAACTTATATTTGTCTTTCTACTGAATGCAGCTGATGTTCCGGTCCTGTGAGAGAACGCCGAGTTGGTTGTCATTTGTCTAACTATTATGTTGCATGTCAAGTATGAAGTGTGCCGAGATCTTGTAATATTTTGGTTAAACTTGGATCTCCATGAAAGAAGACAGTAGTTGAGTTTGCTGCTAGGCCTGTTATGTATAAAAGTGGCCTGAGATACGGTGATAGTTCGTGTCTCCGAGAGTAAATATCTGTACTGTATTATGTGGTACAATCTGCATTGACTTTGAGATGTTAAATATGACTTGTCGGGTAAGAATCATGTTAGCCGGGAGTGATAATATTGGACTTGATATATGTGGTGAGTTGTTTTGGTAGCCTTAACCTTCAATGATGTATTGGAGTTGTTGCTGTTGGTTTTTGTTTTATGAATCTTCTGTTGGCAAACGGTAACAGTAGTCTTCCGTCTGCCGAGGAGTGAACAAGATAAGTTCTCAGGAAGCCATGACAGGGCTTAGACGTTTATAAAATTTTGCTGCCGAGGATAGTCAAGTATTATATTAAAAGATATGAATTACGACATCTTGACATGGGTTTAAGCATGTATATGTATCGAGCAGCTGATATTGATATTGTGAAGAAGTTGAGTATTTTATGAGAGTGAGTGGACGTTGGATTGATAATGTTTGCTTTGAAGGCTCTTGGATTATCGGAAGAGATAAATGTATTTCAGGCCTATTAACATGCGTTGGAACACGAATGAGCTTTATATTGGAACTACCGACGATTTGAGCAATATTAGTGACAAGGCGAGTCGATGCAAGTGAAGGAAAGTCGTGAAAGAGTATACGCCGTTGTCATTACTTGTTTGGAATCTTGGATTACTGTGAATGTTGACCTGTCATTTAGAATATAAGGCAAGTACCAAAGAATCTTGTATTTTTTTCCATGTCTTTAAAATGTCATGTAATGTATGCAAGTGTTATTGTTAATAGAAGTTGTTACCGCAGTTTGTGTCAGTGTATTATTTCTAGGCCTATGCTAGATACTATAGTCTCGGTACATTCATCTGGGTTATATCTCAAATGGGCTCGGACGTTTCTTCTGCTGTAAGGAGGGGGGTGTTACATTGGTAGCTAGAGAGTGGTTTACGATATTTTACCACATTTTCTTGATGTATCGAGATTGCAGTGTTGTGTGTGGGCGTGGAGGTACGCACTTAACCTTAACATACGTGAAGTACGATTATGCATATGTTTATAACTTCTAATCAATGTATGTTGTTTTGTTTCATGTTCAATATTGTCACAAATGGAAGTGAGACCTTTGCCTACTTGTTATTATCTGACCAAAGATGAGGTGGTCCATGAATTTAAGGTCAGAAGTGAAAAGTCTAATTATCATAGGGAGTTGGATATTGCTGTACTGAAGAGAGTAAAGGATAAACCTATTATTATTCCTGACCATTAACATCCTTATTGGAGCGCCGGTAAGTCCACCATAGTGTCCACTGTTTCTAATTTAATTGATTCTTTAAATGTTGTGAATGTTCTGGGGAAAACGGCGACTTCTCAACGGAAACTAATTAAGTATAGGTCTATTCATTGGGTACATCGGCTACAGGATTTAATTTGTGTTTGGTCTTTGAGTGATGTGAGTTTTGTGAATGAGTTATTAGGCCTACGTTCCAAACTTGCCGAATTATTTGATCTGAACTTTCCTGAGGTAAGTAATTGTGATATGGCTGAATCCATTGAAGGTTCGCATTGTGATAGTTTGATTGGTGATGTTGCGTGTGAATTGAGTGATCGTGTGAATTTAGTTGACAATTTGGAAACTACGTTGGCAGATAATCGTCAGGATAGTGCAAGGGTTAGTGAAAATAGAAAGAGAGTAATTATATAGGGTCATCTACGGATTTACCTCGTAATGTGTTGTGTGCGGTCAGGTCTAAAACTGTTAATCGGAGTAGTTCCACTGAAAGATGTATTTTCACTACTAAATCGGTTCAGAATAGTGATACGATGTGTTCTCAAACGAACCTAAAATCTAATTTGTATCTGGTGCCTAAATCTGTGCAGACGGGGGACAGATTATTTGACGAAAATGATGTGGTAAGGGGGAACGCATTTGATTTGGGTGAGAATAATAGTGCATTGCTTCAGGGTGACAGATTGGGTCGTAACATGTCTGAGTATGATGTTAAGTTCTCTACCGTGCCCAATCCGTTGAATGTAATTTTAAGGGATTTTAATGTGTGTGATGGTACGGATAATGATTTATTAATCAAATTTCTTAGAAAATTCATTGAGCTTAAAAAAAGTGGAACTGTTTTTGGATTATCTGAGCTGCACATTTATCGGATTGTGTTCCCGTGCACTAGTGGGTTACTTCGTGAGAGATTAGTGGAGAATATGAGTAACCATCGTTCCTTGACGTTCTTTCATCTTGAAGTTTTAGATTTTTTCTTTACTCCTAGAACCCTATCTGACTTGCATCGTGATCACTTATTTAGAGTACAGAGGATGGACGAAACTCTCAATCAGTATTTTATAGATGTTAAATGGTATGACAAGGTTTTCGCTGTCCAATTAACTGAAAAACAAATTGTTACTTCTATGGTAGAAGGCATTAACCCCATTTATAGGTCATTCCTGTCTATGAATGCCAAACCCCAGTCTTACAAAGAGTTTAATGACATCATCTTGGAGGCTGAGAAGGTAAAGAAAGCTGATTTGAGGCGCATGCATGATTCGTCGAAGTTTTGCACTTCTATTTATGGTCCACCTCTGCAAGCTTGTACTTCTAACAATTTTCAGTGGCGTTAAGCTGTACTACCTGCTGGAAACTATAATGATGCTGTATCTGGTAGTCATGTATTTCAGGGAGATGTTGTTCAGGAGAAACGTGCTATCATGCCTGCTGATTCTCAGCAGAATATGTTTCAGAGGCATGAACTTCAGAGAGATTTTAGGGGTAACAACTATAAAGGTAAAAGACTTCATTGTTGCGGATCTTACGATCATCTACGTCGTGAGTGTAATGCTAAGTTCTCTGATAAGTATCGTAAGCATTATAATGGTGCATCTAAGGATAATAATAGTTTAGTGTCATGTAAAGTGGAAAAGAAATCTAGACATTCACTTGACCCTAATTATCATAGAGGGCTTACTAAAAGTAAAAGAATGTGTAATCGGGTTTCTTACGTGGATATAGTTTTTTTGCCTTTTATTGAAATAGATATAAATAATGAACCGGTTGTCGCTCTTGTTGATTCTGGGAGTGTAAGTTCATTTTTGGATTTTAAATGGTTTACTCGTATGAAGTCAGTATGTAAGTTTGGAGACTTGATTGAGGAAAAGAATCATGTAACGTCAGCGAATTTGTCCTCTTTGGACATAAAGGGGTATATTAGAGGAAAGATTAGGATTTCGAACTTTACATGGAAAATCAGATTATGGGTTGTCAAGAATCTGTCATGTAAGGTAATTTTAGGGGCAGATTTTTTATCACACGTAGGGCTGATGATTGATTTAAGAAATCAAACTTGTTGGTTTAAATTTAAACCTCAGTTAAAGATTAAGTTTAAGGATTTTGCTTCTTGGGTAAATGTGAATTCTGCACAAAAAGGTGTAAATGGAGATAAAGTGAAAGATTTGGAGCTTAGTCATTTAACTTCTGTTCAAGCTGATTGTATTCGAGAGTTGTGTGATGAGTTTGCAGATGTGTTAACTGACAGATTAGGAATGACAATTTCATAGAATATGAAATTGAACTGTCGGACTCCATTCCAGTAAGGTCGTCACCCTATCGTTTAGCTCCTCCAAAAATGAAAGTATTAAAAGGAATTATTGACGATATGTTGGATGAAGGGGTAATTAGAAAATCGACATCTGCGTACGCTTCGCCTATTTTTCTTGTACCCAAGACTAATGGAGAGTTTAGGCCGGTTGTTGATTACCGGGATTTAAATAAAAAGGTTGTTCTACAACAAATTCCTTTACCAGATTTACAGTCGTGTTTTGGCTGGTTTCAGGGGGCGAACCTTTTCACGGTGTTAGATCTAAAAAAGGCCTATTTGCAAATTCCTTTGGCCGAGTCTTCTAAATCAGTAACTGCTTTTACAACTGACTGGAATTTGTATGAATTTCAGAGGCTTCCATTTGGACTATCGACAGGAGCGGCAGTTCTTAATCGTTTGTTGGATAACGTCTTTGACGGGATCAAATTCAAGACGGTCTATCATTATTTGGATGATGATGTAATATTCAGTAGGAATTTTGATGAACATGTTGAACACGTCAGAGAAGTTTTAACTCGTCTTAGAAAAGTGAGTTTAACGGTAAAGCCATCTAAGGTATCATTCGCAAAATCTCAGATCTCATTTCTAGGGCATATTGTTTCTTCTAATGTTATCTCGGTCGATCATTCCAGAACTCAATCACTCAGAGATTTTAAGACCCCAAAGAATGTAAAGGAACTTGCCCGCTTTATTGGCATGTTAAATTATTTTCGGAAGTTTGTTCCTAACTTCGCCCATAGAGCTGCTCCCCTTAATAGTCTTAGGAAAAAAGGAACTGAGTTTATTTGGGGTTCGTCCCAGGAATCAGCATTCGAGGACTTGAAGATGGCGTTGATCAATGCTCCAATATTGGTGATACCGGATTTTAGTAAACCGTTTATGGTGCAAACTGACGAGTCGATTAGGGCTATCGGAGCTGTACTTTTACAGGAACATCAAGGGGACAGGTACCTGTTGCGTATGCTTCCCGAACACCTACTGATCCTGAAATGAAGTACTCGGTGTATGAACTAGAAGGGCTTGCTGTGATGTTCGCGCTTGAAAAGTTCAAGCTATATGTTGAACATATAGAGTTCCAACTTGAGACTGACAACCAAGCGCTGAGTTGGGTTCTGGGTAGACCACGGAAGACAGGACGCATAGCTCGCTGGGCTACTAGAATTTTGTCCTTTAAGTTCACTGTAAAGCACATTAAAGGGAGCGACAATGTTATCGCCGACTGTTTAAGCCGGATGTATGGTGAAGCTTCTGAGTATTGTAATCAAGAGGGTAAAGTTGATAAAGCGTATATAGCAGATGAGTCGTGTAATGTAATTTTGTCAAACTATCCTTTGCTTTTTGGTGATGTTTCTCGTTATTAGAAAGAAGACCCAATTTTAGGAGAAATAATAGGCAAGATTGAGAAAGGTGAAGTGATAAAACCTTTTTTATGAAAGGAAACATATTATGTTGTACTGCTAGGACCGATCAACTCGCGAAAATTGTATTACCTTCAGTCTTAATTCCTGAAATCTTTAGGTATTTTCATGAGTCACCTATTGGGGCACATCTGGGTGTGTTTAAAACCAGACAGCGAATTAGGGAAAATTTTATTTGGCGAGGTATGGACAATGACATTCGTCGATTGGTAAATAATTTTAATGTGTGTAAATTGGCAAAACCTTCAATAAATACGAAAGTTGGAATGTTAGCCTCTGATATAGTCAAGAGACCTACGGAGAAGTTGTTTATTGACTTTATTGGGCCGTTTCCTAGGTCGCGATATGGAAATAGATTTGCGTTGGTCTGCACCGACGACTTTTCTAGATTCAATTGGATCTTCCCAACTAGGTCGGCGACTACTCAAACGGTGATTAAGTGTCTTGAATACATTTTTGCATGGTTTGGTCCCTGTCAATTTTTAGTGACGGATAATGCCCAATGTTTCAAATCCAGTATCTTTAGAAATTTTCTTTTTGAGCTGGCAATTTCTCACACCACTTCGTCTCCTTATTACCCTAAGGGGTCTTACGCCGAAAGGGTAAACCGGAATTTGCGTGCCGCTCTTATAGCTTACGATCATAAAGACCACAGTCGGTGGGACTCGTGCATTTCTTGGCTTACTTATTCGTTTAACACCGCTGTTCACGAATCACATAAAACCTCGCCTTTCAATCTTATGTTCTCCTTTCGTCCTAACTCTCCTATTTCAAACCTGTGGACTTTGAATCAATTACTTCCGGAACAATATACCTTTAACGATATCAGAAAAATTTGGAAGACAGCAAAAGGGAATATGAAGGTTGCTCATGAGAGATTGGCTGAGAAGTGCAATAAAGGTCGTAAACTTACTTCTGTTAAAATAGGAGATATGGTATACGTGAAGAATTTTTCCTTGAAAGAAGTGGGTCCAAAGGAGTCAGGGAAATTGCGAGAAAGGTTTTGTGGACCTTTTAAGGTTGTTAGTTTCCTAACTCCTGTCACATGCCTAGTTAGTGATCCGGTTAAAAAGAAGATTTTTAGGGTACATCTGTCTTTTATTAAGAATGGAAATGAAAATTTGAAATAATGTCGTTGTGTAATTTTCTAAATTGTGTTCGGGAATTTTTATTTCTCAACACAGGTGATGCACTTTCATCTGAATCGTGTAAATCAGTAATGGTTCGTCTTGTATGTATTTTCAAAATTGTGTTCGGTCTAAAGTGTCAAACTTGTATAAATGTATTTGAGTATGTGAGTGTGAGTGATTGTTATTTAGCTTTGTTCTTGTAATAGGGTGGGTGTTGTTGTTGTATTAGGTTAATAAAAAAGGTTAGGTCTTATTCATATTAAGGGGTTAAAATAAAATAAAGGATAAAGCCGAATATATCAATTGAGTTTGCGTTAGGATATCTTAGTTCGTCTTAAGATCCTAACTTGTTGTCAAGGTATGGGACTTGACTAGGTGACATAAGGTGTTCTTATAATGTGGTGAGTATTTACAAATCGTTTCTTGTGTCTCCAAGTGGTGACTTGTTCATCTTTGTGGCTTGTTGATGTTGGAAAGTAAGTACCTGCTGAATTTGTTTTGTGGTGACGGTTATTCATGTTACACCAGGGAATTATGCGGTGAGTATGATATGATGAATTACGGATTTTATTTAAGGGTTTTTTATGTTTTGTGAGAAGATGTTTTAACGGACTCTATTTATATTCAGGCAATTTTGGGGAAGATTTGTGGGTAGTAACTTGCTATTATTATATTCTGTGTGACGTGAAGTTGTGTGATTTGGATGAATGATTATGGATGTTGTATGTTGTTGGTCTGTTCATATGTACTATCGGTGCTGTATTTTCTTGGTGTTGAGGTATAATTCCGTTTTCTTTGGATTTTCTTTGGGTCTGTCTTCGTTTTGTAAATTTTTTGGGAGGTGTTTTTGTTTTGTTTATGTTTTCTTAAGTGTGAGTATAGATGGACTATGGAGGACTAATGCCGACATCCAATTATCCCTATTTTTTTTTTTTGAGGCAAGGAACTCAGATTTCATTTTTAAGTGGTAACTTCTGTCTGATATTTTCTGTATCGTTGAATTTTTAATTGTGAATCTAATTATTGCTTGGATAGTAGCAACATCTATATGGTAAACGTGTGATGTATGATTTGTCAAACTTAATTTTGTTTGTGAAGGACATGGAAATTTATCTATTATGTGATTATTAGGTTTGGTATTGTACCCATGTGAGTAATCTCGTTGGATAATATGCATCCGCCTCCAACTAGCATCAGCTCTCAGGCGTGTACGGTAACCCCAATTTTGCAGTGCATATTTTGGATTTGAGGCTAAAAGGTATCAACTCTACAATGATAAAGCACAACTCTATTCTAAAACTTTAATCCAGAAAATAAATCATGGCTTCAAACACAAAACAATACCCAAAAAGCATAAAATAAAAGCAAACAAAAATTTTTACTTCCACAATCCACAAATAAACAAATATGAAATCACAACAAAGTCATAACTAGCCATAATGCTTTACCCTTCTGTGAACTTCACAAGGATATACTAGTGCGCTGATGCACCTACGACTTCAAAACACACTGTCCATTAACATAACAGTCATACAATGTGACTTCTTTAATATTACAACAAGGATTATTCCTTAAACCTCTTTATGTTAAACAATTATGTGTGCTGGGCGTGTTTTAATATTTTTCTTCTCACCAATGAAATGCTTTGCATGCATTTACCTATTTGGACGTTGCACCAAAATCAACGTGCAACTCCATAATTATGTAAGCTACCCCCTACATCCTCCAATTATATGGTTTCACCGCATGCTGTCTGTGATTCCTAGATAAAACGTTACGTGATAGCTTATGTCGGATTGTACGATAGACTACCTCGCGCTCATGGCGATTGGCATCTAGTAACCAACTACATGACTTGGTTCCAGTGACAGTACAAATATATCATGTAACTATTCGTCAGATAGCTAAATTAATGAACCATCAGGATGAACTATAATTATCCATGTGTTCACAAACCACATGGCTATAATACTCAACATAACAATCTCGCATTATATGTCATTTTAACAAGGTCTAGAATCTCTTCCCTTTATAACTTGCCTGAGCGGTTCGAGTGGTTGGCACCGACCCTCGGCTAAAGAAATCGCTACACAATAGAAAGTGGGATGGGTCGTTCCACCAATTATCTCGACCTTTCTAAAAGTTTGAAAGCTTCCCTCTCTAAGCAGTGGAGATTTACAAGACAAATACTGTGTCCTAACCGACACATATGTTCCCAAAGGATCTTAATTGACTATTATGCCAACAGGTATTGAATGAGCTTTCGTAATTATTCCTACGTCGAGGATAATGATTAATTAATGGCCTCACATGGGTCCATTCAACATGAAGGTTCGGGGTTCGTAATGCATGAGCCTGGCGGTTGACCGATGTCTCAAGTATAATATAGGCGCACAAAACCACTGTCGCCATGAGTTTTCGCTGCCCACGAGCGTAAATAACTCATCATAAGTTCTCGGGAAATCATAGAGCTGCGAGGTGTCCTTGTTTCCTCGACTCTTACAAGATTCCAGCCCGGAACACATTTCAATCCTTTTCTTCAGAGTTAGGGTCCAATCACTAAAACTCCGGAATAAAATATCTCCAACAATGTCCACGACATAGGAGAATTCATACGTAGAATAGACTATCTGGCCCCTAATGCTCCATGCTACGACATTCCGACCTATAATATTAAGAGAAATCTAACATTTACTCTATAAGCTTCTCAATTAAGCTGCAAATTCAATTCAATAAAAGCTCTTTCATTACTGGTATCATTACCGAATATATGCAATATTCTGATATAAAGCTTCTTTCCAAAATTACTGAAATGTAATCTCACTGTAACATCCTCCTGCTTAGATTGATAAGTCTTGCACTTAGCGTTAATAATTCTCGCTTACAACATTTATTTGTTTCCTGATGTGTTCATTCATACTCTTAATAACCATTATTATTATTATCATCATTTCTCACTGACATAAATGACCAAAATCATTATTTTATTATTATTATTATAAATCTCATTGACATAAATGACCAAAATCATTATTTATTATTATTCTCACATAAATTACCAAAATTTCCGACATAGCTAAACGTTTTAAACTCGAACAATCGCGTTCGTTACATTTACATAACTGATTGCCATTCTTAATTCATAGTGGGAATAATTACTCCACTTAATGATGCAAATCATCATTTCAACTCTATAAAAATCAACTCATTACTGATTAAACATGGAGGATCAGCCTCCTAACTGACTTTTACTGGCATCTATAAGGAATTCACAATACCTTTACGGAATCACAGACATGCATCGGTCCATACTTCTACATGATCATAACCATAATTTGTGGGGTACTTACATCTCTATAGGCATCTAAGGTGGCTCCAACCAATCATATTCTTCCCTGTCGCCCGCCATAATGGGTTTAACGCGACATCTTTCTCTTGTTTACACACATTTGATTATACATAATTTCTATCACCAACACGACACGTTGCATACCTTTCAGGAAGTTATCACTCCCTAAACATGTGAAACACTTCATCAAACACTACTTTAAATGATATTTTTACATATACATTACACTGAACACTCGTCACTTTATACGCACTTCAATGCTGAAATTCCCTAGCAGAGATCGAAATAGCAGGTGTCGACAGCATCTTTCGTTATCAACTCCTGATTGAAAGTCTGGTTATCTGCTCTCGGAACTCTCCAACAGTTTTTGTGACGATCATTACTCCTACAGTAAGCGTTACCATCTGGTACTCTCATGGCAATACCAAACACTTAGTAAGGTTTCTTTAGCGCATTCTATCGTTGTTACACACATACGATTAGTTAATACAATACACACTGCGCTTAATAAAGTTCAACACTTTCACAAATAATTATATACAATAGTGCTGCCGTTAGTCTATACGGTGCTTCATAACTGAACACGTCATAGTTCGTGCGGCTGATTATGCCTGTATCACGACTATTATTCATACAAGCATGTTTACTGTTTCTTTTACACATACCAGTCTTTGTTCGGCGTCTCGATGAATAGAATCGTCATGCGTTTTGCCTTGACGAACTGGCTTCAACCTGGCTGTAGCTGACTGAAGTTTCACTCGAAGACTGCACGTAGCTTATTTGAAGACTTCTGTCTGCGGCTTACACGCTGTCTCGTACTGCTGCATATTTGCTGCATACTGATTGCAACTTATTTCCATTGTGCTATAATTGACAATTGAGTAAAACTGTAACTGGCTGTAACTGCGCTTGGCGGCATGTAGACTGAGCTTGACTGAGTTAGAACAGAGTGAGTTTCAAAGTGAGGTTCAACTGAGTAACAGAGTAACACTGAGAACAGAGTAGGACTGAGGTTCAAGTGAGAGCTCCTCCTGGGGTCTACTCCCTTATATCGGATTTCCACAGAAAGTAGAGCAACATCTTCCCGCGTAATCTTCGCTCCTCTCACAGCATGATTCAGGTCTTCAAACCATGATCATTGTGTTCCTCTCTCTTCACAGGTCCCAAAACTATATGTGTGCAAAGGAATCGCTCGTTCAATTAATTAATATTAATTCCTTTCTCCATGGCGTGGGACGCTACCTAACCGGGAACTCCCCGTCAACATCTTCACATCCCTCCGCGAACAATGGTCGCTTCACAGTCCTTACGCACATCACTAAATATGCACCAATTTCGTAGGTAAAAGACTCTAAAATTATCTTCTTGCCAAGATATTCACCTGCGTGCAACTCTCATCTCGATTCGTTACTCCAATCACGAGTAATCAATGATTCTTCTGGGCATTTCACCGCCCCTCCTCTACATCTATTCTCCGTCGGGGAATAACTGTGTCATTTTTCAGGCCTCTCCCCTGCTCCAGACGACATAATGGGGTGACAGAGATGGACGTGGCTCCACTGGGACCAACCCACAATTCTGGGCCGATTAGTAAATGTCAGCTCTGCCCTCTTCTCTGCTTCAAACTCCCAATAGCTTACACCAAATCGTCTTATAATGATATAATCCGCTCATTATTTCCTACATTATTTTAATAAATAATGCCATTTCATCAAAAATCACACCAGTGATTAAATATACATCTCTTTCGAGGGGTTTTTACCAAGAAACTCCCTGTACAGATCTCTGGTTCGCTTCCTGGCGGAACCTTTTTACTGAGATCACAGTCTCTGAGAACCAAGTTCGATTCCAGTCAGCATAACCCCATCGGGTTCATGTTCCCCTTGCAAAACTTATAAAAGTCCAATGCAAGTGGCTTATATAAGTAACCAGCTGACTGTCGACCACCGTCTGTGTTTACGTCTGGGGTCCTTCACCTTGTCTGGCTACGAGTGGGTTAGTAGTGTTCCCCCTTCCACACTCGGCCTTGTTTCTGAGCTGTCTATTCTCCCTGCGAAGGGTCGCGTTTACAGCCTCAACCTCTCTAGCTACTCTCACCATTTCTTCATAGAGTTCCCGCAAACACTGGCATTCTTTCTGCTCTCCGCTTACACTGGGTAAACTGTCTGCTTCTCGTCCCGTCTCGCCGTTCCAACATTCAGGTCTGCCTGCTTGGCTGCCTCCGCTCTCCACGTTGAGTTGGGTGTGCGTTACTAATTCTTCTTCTGGTTCATCGAATTCTTCTGGCGAGTAATAAATTTTCAAGTTGGCTATGTTCATAACGACCTCGTTTCCATTCTCTAAATGCCTTAACCTGTATGCATTGTTCTGGAGGTCTCTTATCACCTCGAACGGGCCGTGGTAAGAAAAATTAAACTTCTTATACTTCCGTGCCTCTGGATCTGAACTGGCGGGTTTCTTAATTAAAACTTTCTGTCCCACGAGAAGCGGTTTATGATACCTCTTCGCACGATTCCTTCTCTGACGTCTCTCCGCCTGTGCTTTGAGATATTCAAAGGTTCGTTGGATCCTCAATTCTCTACCGAGCTATGCGTCTACTGGTAATGGAATAACACCATTCCACGGTCGCTCTGGTCTCTGATCCAGATGTAGAGTAACGGGAACCTGACCTGTCGCCTCATGTACAGTATTATTTATACAGTATTCAATTACTTCTAGAAATTCAATCCAACGCCAATTCGCTTCAGAACAGTAGATCTTCATGTATTTCTGGATCTCTCTCATTACTCTTTCAACGGGACTTGCCTCAGGATGGCGAATGGTAGATAAAATCTGCCTAATTCCTAGAGTTTCCAGTTCTCGACGAAATTCTGCACTAGTAAAGCAACTTCCGTGGTCCGAGAGAATGTTATCCGGCTTCCCAAGAATCGGAATAACTCTCTCTTTCAGGCGCTTCAAGACCTGTTTTGAACTTGTCTTTTGAATGGGGCACAACACCACCATTTTCGAAAATACATCCATGGCTACAAAAATGTGTCTATTGCCTCTACGTGCTCTAGGCAATGGTCCAAAGTTGTCGATACTCAACAGCTGCCTTGGCTTCTCTGGTAATAACGGGATAGGTCGTTGCCTCATTAAAAAGGGATTCGGCTTTACCCTTTGGCAAAGATCACATGTTCTAATAGCATTTCTCACCGTTTCTCTCAATTTTGGCCAAGTAAATGCTTCCTTCAACAGAGCACAGATTTTATCAATCCCCGGATGGCCAAATGCTCTGTGGGCTAGCCATACTAATCTCCTCTGCAAAGATGCAGGAATTACAATCCTTTGACGTGTGTGATCCACATCGTCCCACTTGTGTAATATCTGATTATACCATACATAATCTGTTGCCAATGCCTCCGCCTCTCTGTATATCGCAGTTCCCCTTGCTAATCGTCCCTCAAAGTAATCGATTATCATCTTCAACCATGGGTCTTCGCGTTGTAGGTTGGTAATGTTCCTTAAGTCATCCAACGTCTTCTGATCTCGATTCTCAATCTGGACCGCTAGTACTTCTTCTTCTCTAGGGTAACGACTTAATATGTCCGGTATTACATTCTCTTTCCCTGGACAATATTCTATTTCCACATCAAATTGCTGGATATACAGGGACCATCTTGTCAATCTCTGACTAGACAAATCTGTCTTTAACAAAAATGTTAAAGCTTTATGGTCTGTTCTCAGGACTATTCGGAAGCCGTACACGAGTTTGTGCCACGATTGCAACGCGTACAAAATTGCGAGCAATTCTATCTCTGTGATCGTGTAATTTTTCTCATGGGCTCTCAGTCTTCTGCTGATAAAGGCGATAAAAACTTTCTTCTCAGGCTGGTCAACATTTTCCTGGAATAACATCGCTCCAATCCCAATAAGTGATGCATCCGTCTGTATGATAAACTTCTGGGTATAATCTGGGTATCCCAGTTTCACATATTCCAAAAGCATTTGTTTTGACCTCACGAATGCTTCCTGACATTGCTCCGTCCAATTCCATCTGCCGCCTTTCTTCAATAGGTCCTGCAGTGGTGCTACTGTCGCAGTATAGTTTGGGCAGTGGTTCGAAAAGAATCCAATTACTCCCAAATACTGTCGGACGTGCTTAACTTTCGTGGGTCGAGGGAAATTCCGAATTACCTCCAATTTATCTGGATTAGGCTTCACTCCATTTGCATCAATAACATGCCCTAGGAATTTAACTTCCCTCTGACAGAAGTGCGATTTCTTGATATTGACCTTAAAGTTCGCTTCTCGAAGGTCATCTAGCAACTTCTTCAGGTCTCTCATGTGCTCCTCCAGAGATTCTGATGTGAGTAGAATGTCGTCTACATATCTGATGGTACTCTCTTTAACCTCATCTGATAGATTGCGATCTAACGCTCTTATCAGGGCTGAACCAGCTGTTTTCAACCCAAAAGGTAGCCTTAAAAATGTGAATGTATGTTGATCAAACATAAATCCTGTCAACAGACTAGTTTTCTTCTCCAATTCAAGATGGTGGAAACTGGATGTGATATCCAAGTTTGAGAATATAGTTTTCCCTTTAAACTTCCTGAGGATCTCTTTAATAGGTGGCACTTGGTCAAATTCCGGAATAACTCTCAAATTTAAGCGTCTCAGGTCCAAGCAGACTCTGACAGATCCGTCTGTCTTTGGTACAATTACCAATGGACTTACATAAGGCGTAGGTGTTTTTTCAATAACACCGGCCTCCAACATCTCCTGAATTGCCTCTTTCACTTTAGCATAATGCTTTTCAGCTATAGGGTAGGGTTTCTGCCTAAATGGTGTCCAATCACTGACTTGAAAAGCATAAGTGAAGTTCTTTATCCGACCAGGTCTCGAATCAAAGACTTCCTTCTGTTCCAGCAATAACTGCTTTAAATTTTCCTTCTCTTTTAGCCCAATTTTCGCTTCTTCTAGCTTCTCCGAAATGTAGTCTTCCAATTTGGGTTCCAGATCTTTTTCCAAGTCTGTGGCTAGTGTTTTGAGCTCCGCTTCTAACTGCTCAATAGCTAACACTTCTTAATCAGCCACATCTCTGTATGTATGCCATACTTGTTCACTGGATCCTAGTTCAATTTCATTGAGTGCGACCTCTAAGCCTTCAGCTTCTTCATTCACATGGAACATAACCCTGTCCTGTGCTAGGTCAATTATCACTCTGTATTCCCTTATAAACTCTGCCCCAATAAGTAGGTTATAAGGTAGTTTGTTTACTAACAGAAAACTCTGTGAGAAAATAGAGCCTCCTATCTGTAAATCTAGGAATACCTGGTATTTACATATCATTGTTCTGTCTGGAATTACCCCTTTAATTTTGACACTGGAGATCGGTATCTTCAAAATGTTCTCTCTCCGGGCTATTTCATTATATAGAGCTTGTGTCATCAGGCTCACTGTTGATCCTGTGTCTAGCAGACTTCTGACTTTTAATCCTGCCACTCTCACAATTATAATAGGCAATTCTCTCTTGACCATGACCTGTGGTCCTCCTGTATCCTCAATCAATTCTTCTGGTTTGGCTATCCAATTGATGATGTTAATAGACTTCCATCCATCAGTCTCGAGCTCTTCTAATTTTGGCGGTTTTTTTTTTCTTCAGCGCCCGCCCCTTTGGAGTTCCTTCTCTCCTGTTCGCTGCGCTGTAGTTCCAAACTCTTAGCTCCATCTCCATATCTGTCTGGCGATGTCCTGTTCTGCATGACTTCTTGCCAGCGGACTTGTGATTTCTGGGGCTCATCTCCCCTTTCTTCGAGGTATCGCAAAGAAGCATGATATCGCTCTTCTGCCTCGTCATCGAAGTTATTTCTTCTCTCTTGGGGTCTCCAATTTCTATTATTGCCTTCCTGGCCATTATTACCTCCATTGTTATGGTACGGTTTGCCCCTGTTATTGTGTTTATTCCACGAACTTCGACCTCTTCCTGCTTTATTAGCATTTCCTTTGTACCTTGACTGCCATTTTCTGGGTTCCTGTTCCCATTGCCGTCCATAGGAATCTAAAGTTTCTGTGCTCGTGGCCTTGTTGTTCCTTGGAGCTTGCTGTTGGTCAGTCTGTGTGTTGGTCACGTGGACTTGTTCCACGGTTCGACTCTGACGCATAGTATTTGCTGTGGTGAGGTCCAGTTGCCTTAGAACTGTCTCCATTTCCATAGCAGTTTTCGCATTAGCCGAGATTAGTAGCCTTTGGATCTCGTATGGAAGCTGTTTGGCGATAGCAATGCATAGCTCCAGTTCACTAGGTTTTTGATCCAGCTCTTTAAAGCGACACATCTGCGATATGAAGAATTCTGCGTACTTCGTCGGGTTGTTCGTGCTGTACTTTTTGGCATACAAATCCAGCCGTAAATTCTGCTGAGTCGCGGCGTCCCAATATCTTTTCAAGAATGCCTCGCGGAATTCCTCAACAGTATCAAAAGTGTAACGGAAGCTGCGAAACCATAATGCGCACTCCCCCTCTGTTAACTTCTCTATAGCACGTAGCCTACGCTCCTGCGGTATTCGTGCATCATTGAGATATTCAGTCACTTCCTTTAACCAATATTTTGGTGTCATACTACAGTGACTACCTGAAAACTTCCTAGGTTTTTCCTCACTTGCCCTAATGACGTTTATCACCTGGGTGTGCATCGCATTTTCATGTGGCGTCGATGCCGCAATTGGTACACCTGGCGTCATGTAAGGACTTTCTCCTGCGCCTGCAGCATTCCTGCTTATAGGTTGGGTTTCTAGGTCTGCCCACCTTGTTTTTCTTATATCCTCTATGCTGCCTTCACTTGACTTAGGATATTTCAGAAGTGTCTCCTCCTGTGCTACTATCCTCGTCTCCATTTGGTTATGGCGCATTTCTGCTCTTTCTAGGCGAGTAATGACTTCTTTCTCTATTCTTGTAAGCCTATCTCGGTTTTCCTCGGCTACTTGAAAAATTTTCACCTTGTCTTCTTTCAGACTTTGTTTAATATGGGATATTTCATCCTCTACGTCCTCTTTAATTTGAGCAAGGGTCTTGTCGCTTGCCTCTGTTTTCTGGCCTTCTCTTATTTCGAGTTCTTCTCTCAGACCTTTTATTTCATCTTGAATGTATCCATTGACTTTAGACAATTCATTCCGGACCTTGGTGATCTCGCCTCTGTTTTCCTCTTGTCTTTTATTGACTATGACAATATCACTTTGCACTTGGTCCAGTTCTTTATGAACTTTACCCATCTGACCTTTCACGTTGCCTACCAGCTCCTTATTTTCCTGAGCGATAGCCTTAACTTCGCCTATTTCCTGGCATTGACCTAATATATTCTGGTCCTGTTTCTTGAGGTCACCGTTAATTGCTCTAGCGTAGCTTTTCAATTTCTGATCCCATTTGGAGTCGTTCTCCTCTAATCTCTGGTCTACTGTTTTCGTAAACTCTGCGAACTGTTTCGCTTGGCGTTCGAGATTCGCCTCATTTTGGATCTGAATATCCTTAATATCGTTAGACAACGCCTCTAATTTACTGTTGGTTTGCTCCTGAGCATGCCTACACGCTTGCAAATTACCCTCAAGTTTGGCTTCTATGGCCTCGAAACGTTTGTCAGTTTTTACCTGCATTTCCGATACAATGCTTACAACAGTATCTGTTACTTCGGTCTTAATAACCTCTTGCATTTGACCTAGCTTATTGTTTAATTCAATCTGGTTGTTATCCATTGCAACCTGATTTGCCTCTAAACGGTTGTTTAATTCAATCTGGTTATTGTTCATTGCAACCTGATTTGCATTAATTGCCTCCTGATTGGCATCTAACCTGTTATTTATCTCTCTCTGGTTCTCATCTAACCGAGTGTTTATGCTATCCTGGAACGCCTTGGTTTCCAGTTTACTCTGCTCATGAGCAGCATCAAAATGTTGTTTCAGTCCTGCAATAACTTGCAAGATCTCCTCCGTACCTGACATTTTACAATAACACACTTAAATATGCAGGCAGGCTTCCTGGAAAAATATGTGGATACGTTTCGAAGAGAAACATCAAACACTGCACACATATTGTGAAGTCGTACAAAACCCGATAATATTTTAGTAGATTGTGGATTGGGTATGTAACGCTCGTACCCTTAGGCCATTCTCTTCTCAATAGAGAGATTCTGCGTTACCTCAAAAGCCTACTGAATTCAAAAATCACTCAAACACAGTTTGAGGCAAAACAATTACTATGGTTTTCCCCATGAAATACCATAAAAAATCTATGGGTTTTCCCTAAATCCCATAAGTTCCACGTATTCTGGGCGCCATGATAAATTAATAGAGCTTTTACTACCATAGACTCCACAGATGGGCGTCATGATAAATTATATCTATGTCTATCGTTGCCCGGTTCGTGCAATGCCAACATCGCTCATATTGCACTGACGCAGGCGGTTCCATAAAGAGTTAATACCGTCCCACGCTACTTGGGCCATGATAAATGAGTAGAGAATAAGCACAATCTATCAAAATTTATATATACGTATCGGAACTTAGCTATGGATTAGGAGCGGTCACACCCTACTTCGTTAATTCTTACTTTAATAGAGTTGTGTGCATTAAATCTGACCGACTTTAGTCGTACCTTTAGCTCAAATCACAGTATAGGACATCAAATCCCATGTACCCATGTGAGTAATCTCGTTGGATAATATGCATCCGCCTCCAACTAGCATCAGCTCTCAGGCGTGTACGGTAACCCCAATTTTGCAGTGCATATTTTGGATTTGAGGCTAAAAGGTATCAACTCTACAATGATAAAGCACAACTCTATTCTAAAACTTTAATCCAGAAAATAAATCATGGCTTCAAACACAAAACAATACCCAAAAAGCATAAAATAAAAGCAAACAAAAATTTTTACTTCCACAATCCACAAATAAACAAATATGAAATCACAACAAAGTCATAACTAGCCATAATGCTTTACCCTTCTGTGAACTTCACAAGGATATACTAGTGCGCTGATGCACCTACGACTTCAAAACACACTGTCCATTAACATAACAGTCATACAATGTGACTTCTTTAATATTACAACAAGGATTATTCCTTAAACCTCTTTATGTTAAACAATTATGTGTGCTGGGCGTGTTTTAATATTTTTCTTCTCACCAATGAAATGCTTTGCATGCATTTACCTATTTGGACGTTGCACCAAAATCAACGTGCAACTCCATAATTATGTAAGCTACCCCCTACATCCTCCAATTATATGGTTTCACCGCATGCTGTCTGTGATTCCTAGATAAAACGTTACGTGATAGCTTATGTCGGATTGTACGATAGACTACCTCGCGCTCATGGCGATTGGCATCTAGTAACCAACTACATGACTTGGTTCCAGTGACAGTACAAATATATCATGTAACTATTCGTCAGATAGCTAAATTAATGAACCATCAGGATGAACTATAATTATCCATGTGTTCACAAACCACATGGCTATAATACTCAACATAACAATCTCGCATTATATGTCATTTTAACAAGGTCTAGAATCTCTTCCCTTTATAACTTGCCTGAGCGGTTCGAGTGGTTGGCACCGACCCTCGGCTAAAGAAATCGCTACACAATAGAAAGTGGGATGGGTCGTTCCACCAATTATCTCGACCTTTCTAAAAGTTTGAAAGCTTCCCTCTCTAAGCAGTGGAGATTTACAAGACAAATACTGTGTCCTAACCGACACATATGTTCCCAAAGGATCTTAATTGACTATTATGCCAACAGGTATTGAATGAGCTTTCGTAATTATTCCTACGTCGAGGATAATGATTAATTAATGGCCTCACATGGGTCCATTCAACATGAAGGTTCGGGGTTCGTAATGCATGAGCCTGGCGGTTGACCGATGTCTCAAGTATAATATAGGCGCACAAAACCACTGTCGCCATGAGTTTTCGCTGCCCACGAGCGTAAATAACTCATCATAAGTTCTCGGGAAATCATAGAGCTGCGAGGTGTCCTTGTTTCCTCGACTCTTACAAGATTCCAGCCCGGAACACATTTCAATCCTTTTCTTCAGAGTTAGGGTCCATTCACTAAAACTCAGGAATAAAATATCTCCAACAATGTCCACGACATAGGAGAATTCATACGTAGAATAGACTATCTGGCCCCTAATGCTCCATGCTACGACATTCCGACCTATAATATTAAGAGAAATCTAACATTTACTCTATAAGCTTCTCAATTAAGCTGCAAATTCAATTCAATAAAAGCTCTTTCATTACTGGTATCATTACCGAATATATGCAATATTCTGATATAAAGCTTCTTTCCAAAATTACTGAAATGTAATCTCACTGTAACATCCTCCTGCTTAGATTGATAAGTCTTGCACTTAGCGTTAATAATTCTCGCTTACAACATTTATTTGTTTCCTGATGTGTTCATTCATACTCTTAATAACCATTATTATTATTATCATCATTTCTCACTGACATAAATGACCAAAATCATTATTTTATTATTATTATTATAAATCTCATTGACATAAATGACCAAAATCATTATTTATTATTATTCTCACATAAATTACCAAAATTTCCGACATAGCTAAACGTTTTAAACTCGAACAATCGCGTTCGTTACATTTACATAACTGATTGCCATTCTTAATTCATAGTGGGAATAATTACTCCACTTAATGATGCAAATCATCATTTCAACTCTATAAAAATCAACTCATTACTGATTAAACATGGAGGATCAGCCTCCTAACTGACTTTTACTGGCATCTATAAGGAATTCACAATACCTTTACGGAATCACAGACATGCATCGGTCCATACTTCTACATGATCATAACCATAATTTGTGGGGTACTTACATCTCTATAGGCATCTAAGGTGGCTCCAACCAATCATATTCTTCCCTGTCGCCCGCCATAATGGGTTTAACGCGACATCTTTCTCTTGTTTACACACATTTGATTATACATAATTTCTATCACCAACACGACACGTTGCATACCTTTCAGGAAGTTATCACTCCCTAAACATGTGAAACACTTCATCAAACACTACTTTAAATGATATTTTTACATATACATTACACTGAACACTCGTCACTTTATACGCACTTCAATGCTGAAATTCCCTAGCAGAGATCGAAATTGCAGGTGTCGACAGCATCTTTCGTTATCAACTCCTGATTGAAAGTCTGGTTATCTGCTCTCGGAACTCTCCAACAGTTTTTGTGACGATCATTACTCCTACAGTAAGCGTTACCATCTGGTACTCTCATGGCAATACCAAACACTTAGTAAGGTTTCTTTAGCGCATTCTATCGTTGTTACACACATACGATTAGTTAATACAATACACACTGCGCTTAATAAAGTTCAACACTTTCACAAATAATTATATACAATAGTGCTGCCGTTAGTCTATACGGTGCTTCATAACTGAACACGTCATAGTTCGTGCGGCTGATTATGCCTGTATCACGACTATTATTCATACAAGCATGTTTACTGTTTCTTTTACACATACCAGTCTTTGTTCGGCGTCTCGATGAATAGAATCGTCATGCGTTTTGCCTTGACGAACTGGCTTCAACCTGGCTGTAGCTGACTGAAGTTTCACTCGAAGACTGCACGTAGCTTATTTGAAGACTTCTGTCTGCGGCTTACACGCTGTCTCGTACTGCTGCATATTTGCTGCATACTGATTGCAACTTATTTCCATTGTGCTACAATTGACAATTGAGTAAAACTGTAACTGGCTGTAACTGCGCTTGGCGGCATGTAGACTGAGCTTGACTGAGTTAGAACAGAGTGAGTTTCAAAGTGAGGTTCAACTGAGTAACAGAGTAACACTGAGAACAGAGTAGGACTGAGGTTCAAGTGAGAGCTCCTCCTGGGGTCTACTCCCTTATATCGGATTTCCACAGAAAGTAGAGCAACATCTTCCCGCGTAATCTTCGCTCCTCTCACAGCATGATTCAGGTCTTCAAACCATGATCATTGTGTTCCTCTCTCTTCACAGGTCCCAAAACTATATGTGTGCAAAGGAATCGCTCGTTCAATTAATTAATATTAATTCCTTTCTCCATGGCGTGGGACGCTACCTAACCGGGAACTCCCCGTCAACATCTTCACATCCCTCCGCGAACAATGGTCGCTTCACAGTCCTTACGCACATCACTAAATATGCACCAATTTCGTAGGTAAAAGACTCTAAAATTATCTTCTTGCCAAGATATTCACCTGCGTGCAACTCTCATCTCGATTCGTTACTCCAATCACGAGTAATCAATGATTCTTCTGGGCATTTCACCGCCCCTCCTCTACATCTATTCTCCGTCGGGGAATAACTGTGTCATTTTTCAGGCCTCTCCCCTGCTCCAGACGACATAATGGGGTGACAGAGATGGACGTGGCTCCACTGGGACCAACCCACAATTCTGGGCCGATTAGTAAATGTCAGCTCTGCCCTCTTCTCTGCTTCAAACTCCCAATAGCTTACACCAAATCGTCTTATAATGATATAATCCGCTCATTATTTCCTACATTATTTTAATAAATAATGCCATTTCATCAAAAATCACACCAGTGATTAAATATACATCTCTTTCGAGGGGTTTTTACCAAGAAACTCCCTGTACAGATCTCTGGTTCGCTTCCTGGCGGAACCTTTTTACTGAGATCACAGTCTCTGAGAACCAAGTTCGATTCCAGTCAGCATAACCCCATCGGGTTCAGTATCTTGCCTGATTTTCTTGTAAGGATGAGTAATGTTGGTTGTAAGTATTATATTATCGTGTAGGTTGTTACTCCTTACATGGTACTGCCTCTAGTATATTTGCTTTCAGCTTAATTGTGGGAGTGGTTGCTTCGACGATGGTTGTGGCTTCGATGTTAATGTGAAGTTATCCAGGGCCCGGATATTGAACAAGCATCCTGGGATGGAATCGGAATGAAGCTTTCTCCTCATTTGCAAGAAATCTACCACGATTTGGTTGAATGTATTTATATTGGATCTCATTATGTAAAGCATCTTTGTAAAATCTTGTATAGACATGATGTCAACTGATATTGTCTTTGACGTGGTGTCAAATCTTTGAACGACTAGTGTGAGCGACGAAGAGTTTTGAATGTGAAAGAACTTGTATGCTTTGAAGAGTTTACCTTATGGAATTTTGGAAATAATTGTGAGGGAAAAAAAACTTCAGGGTATTGTGATTTGCATGTTACATGTTGTCTTGATATACTGTCTGAATATGTTTTCGCGGTTTAAATAAAAACCGGAGTTAAGGCTTGTGAAGAGGGAGGATGTGCCGGTATTACGTCACTATTTTACGATTGCTACGTCTTTCGATATGTTTAATTTTGATTTCCTGGTGTGATGACTTCGGTTCTCTGTTTTCCCGCTAGAGAGCTACACCGAAAGGTAAGAACTTATATTTGTCTTTCTACTGAATGCAGCTGATGTTCCGGTCCTGTGAGAGAACGCCGAGTTGGTTGTCATTTGTCTAACTATTATGTTGCATGTCAAGTATGAAGTGTGCCGAGATCTTGTAATATTTTGGTTAAACTTGGATCTCCATGGAAGAAGACAGTAGTTGAGTTTGCTGCTAGGCATGTTATGTATAAAAGTGGCCTGAGATACGGTGATAGTTCGTGTCTCCGAGAGTAAATATCTGTACTGTATTATGTGGTACAATCTGCATTGACTTTGAGATGTTAAATATGACTTGTCGGGTAAGAATCATGTTAGCCGGGAGTGATAATATTGGACTTGATATATGTGGTGAGTTGTTTTGGTAGCCTTAACCTTCAATGATGTATTGGAGTTGTTGCTGTTGGTTTTTGTTTTATGAATCTTCTGTTGGCAAACGGTAACAGTAGTCTTCCGTCTGCCGAGGAGTGAACAAGATAAGTTCTCAGGAAGCCATGACAGGGCTTAGACGTTTATAAAATTTTGCTGCCGAGGATAGTCAAGTATTATATTAAAAGATATGAATTACGACATCTTGACATGGGTTTAAGCATGTATATGTATCGAGCAGCTGATATTGATATTGTGAAGAAGTTGAGTATTTTATGAGAGTGAGTGGACGTTGGATTGATAATGTTTGCTTTGAAGGCTCTTGGATTATCGGAAGAGATAAATGTATTTCAGGCCTATTAACATGCGTTGGAACACGAATGAGCTTTATATTGGAACTACCGACGATTTGAGCAATATTAGTAACAAGGCGAGTCGATGCAAGTGAAGGAAAGTCGTGAAAGATTATACGCCGTTGTCATTAATTGTTTGGAAACTTGGATTACTGTGAATGTTGATCTGTCATTTAGAATATAAGGCAAGTACCAAAGAATCTTGTATTTTTTCCATGTCTTTAAAATGTCATGTAATGTATGCAAGTGTTATTGTTAATAGAAGTTGTTACCGCAGTTTGTGTCAGTGTATTATTTCTAGGCCTATGCTAGATACTGTAGTCTCGGTACATTCATCTGGGTTATATCGCAAATGGGCTCGGTCGTTTCTTCTGCTGTAAGGAGGGGGTGTTACAGAAATCATTTATACAGAAAAGGAATTTGTTGACATCGAATATAGATTTAGGTATTAGGAAGTCATTTTTGAAGGCCTTTGTCTGGGACGTGGCGCTCTATGGAAGTGAAACTTGGACTATTGATGCAGCAGAAAAGAGGAGAATTGAAGCGTTTGAAATGTGGTGCTACATGAGAATGATGAAGATCTGATGGGTGGATAGGGTTACATACGAAGAGGTATTAAGACTAGTGGGAGAGGAGAGATGTTTTGGCGACTGCTAATGAAGAGAACAGATGAAAAATGATCGTGTTGCCTCCTGAGAGGCCGAGTGCAGGTCTTTCTAATTGACGCCCGTGGGCGACCCGCGCGTCGTAATGAGGATGAGGTTATGATGAAGACGGCACATACATCCAGTCCCCGAGCCACGGGAATTACCCCCAAGAGATTAAAATCTCTAATTGCCCGGCCAGGAATCGAACCCGGGACACGGCGGACCAAAGCCTAGCGCGCTAATGCCTAGTCCACACCGGCAGATTTGTTTGCAGACTGTATGCAGATTGTTTGCATACTGTATGCAAACAGTATGCAGACTGTATTGAAACATTGTAACCGATAAAAGTATGTTACTTGTTTTGCGTCCACACCAGAATTAGACCTCTAGTCCACTGACAGTTCGTGGAGTTAACGTTAAATGTTGACGGTATGATAATAATTAATCTTCTTATTTAGTATTTTCATTCAATCAAGACGAAGTACTGGTATAAGAACAAAATTGAAGTTAGAAATTTTATGACACATCGTTTAAGTCTTAAAATAATAAAAATAACATTCATACCTTTACCACAGGGTGATTTCTTAAAGTCTGCGAATGTGTAAATTGGGGGATAAAAGTGAAACGATCATGGTGGGAGGGGAATTGTGTTTATATGTACCTCTTGTATTAGTTGAATAATTAACCAAAATACTCATTCTACTAATATTTCATATAACAACCGCTATTTTCTTTTTGTGGAGAGGGGGTGAAATTTGACACCCCGCCGGTAGCCCCACTAAACTACATTTTGTGGCAATATAATGAGATCACTGTGTGGTCATTGGTGGGACATGTTCCAAGGCCTAATTAGTTTTGGTGCCTTCAACAGCCGATATGAATTAATATATGTCAAAGACACACTGAATGTATAGCGTTACAACAAAAAGTCCCTTGCTATTAAACTTTATATGGTGCACCATAATAAAGAAGGATGGGAAATTGAAACTAAATCAACACAATATGATGTGAAAAAACGTGGATAGCAGGATGCGTCTGTGGTTTGTATCCGGTCTACAGTTTCAAAACACGTCCACACAGGAAGACTTGAAACAAAATACTTGTTTCTTGCATGCGTGTTTTCCATTTCATTGGAAAACAGAAAACATTGTATCTTGTATCTTGAAACACGAGATTTGTATGTCATTTTTATGTCAATTGTATGCAAACTGTATGCAGACTATTTCCATACATCACTCGAGTCTCCCGATTGTATGTAGAATGTTTTCAAAAAGTATGCATGCATCCCGCATACAAATGAGAAACATTTGGGAAACAGTCTGCATACAATGTTTCTGGGAACAAATCTGCCGGTGTGGACGAGGCTTAAAGATTTAGATACGGAGCCGAACAAGAGAAGGGATAGGTTGGTAGGACACATACTAAGACACCCAGGAATAGCAATATTAGTTATGTAAGGAAGGGTCGCGGACAACAACTGTAGGGGTAGACCAGTGTTAGAATATGTTAAACATATTGTAGAGATGAAACACCGGGTAAGTTAGCCGTGGTCGTTGCGGCATGACTGTTAGCAGTCGCTCACATCCGGGAGGCAAGGAGGTTCGAATCCCCCCACCGGCAACCTTGAAGATGGTCTTCTGTGGTTTCCCATCTTCCTTCCAGGCAAATGCCGGGGTTGGTCCCTAACTATAGGCCACAGCCGCTACCTTCCAACTCCTCGACCCTCCCTTCCAACTTTCCTCCCCAACGGTACTTGTAGCTCACCCATTGGGTGTCCGTCTCGAAGCAGCTACACAACTGGCGAGCCGAACATGTCCTCGGACACTCCCGGCACTAAAAGCCATACGCTAAAAAAAGATGAAACGATTAGCTCAGGACAGGGAGGCATGGAAAGCTGCATCAAACAAGTCAAAAGACTGAAGACTCAAACAACAACAACAACAGTATCTTACCATAAATGCCTCGTATGAACATGAGGGACTGAGTATGACGCGCTGTGTCGCCCCTGAGTGGGAGGAAATGCGGGTGGGGTGCGGGTGGAAAGAAGGAACAAATGTTTACCTACTCACCTAGTCTCGAATGTCTTTATGCACATGTTATATCGCGAACATATTGTCTGTGAGTCATCCTCCTTTTGCGTTCTAGTAGAGGGCGTCCAAAACGGCGTTTTACTGCAGTATATATTATACAAGACAGCACCACGAGCACCAGCGCGGATCCTATCCCGCAATCCATCCCACTAAGCTGCGCCACCACACTCCTGTCAACAGTACAAGAGTCCTTGCTTCAAGCCTGAGGTCAGTGTCAACAATATAACCCAGATGGCTTAGCAGCTTAAGCTATCTTCTACTTGCCCTTCCGAGTAAGGCAGCCTGTAGTGCCTGTGGGTGGCCTCCGAATGGCGCATACTTATACGGGAGGTCCTTTGATGGAGCGGGGCCGGCGACCGGCTGCCAGGCGCGCGCACCTTCCGCCAGCCAACCGATCTCGGGGCGCAGATAGCACGCAGGTGAAAACCGTAACAAAGTACATTAATTAATGGTAAATTCACCAGAAAATCATGATTAAGGAACTTACCTTTTCACAGAATATGCTGAAAATGTTCTCATTCAGCTGACAGACAGGCGTTGTACCGTGTAAATAAATTAGCGTTTACACGTTGTAATTCCCTTCTGTTTTGAAAGATATCTGCTGCCATGTATTGTTCTCCAGCCCAACTAGAGTACGGGTAATTGATCTGTACACTTTTATTTTAAATTACCCCACAATTAAACATAAAACGGGCTTAGGTCCTTGATTCGATTAATCACAGTAAACACGCAGGCAGGGGGGGGGGGGAACAGGAGTAGCTACATAATGTAACGATGTAGCTTCCAAGGTTACTGTGTGATAGCTGAAGGAGAACATTTTCAGCAACTTCTGTGAAAAGGTAAGTTTTCACCTTTAACTGGTGACGTGAGGTCATCCAGATTCCCAAGAAATAAAAATAAAGTGACAGTCAGTCGGAAAGACAAGGCTTTGTATCACTTTAAATGCTACAAATGCTGAAAAATGCTAGAAAGGCTGGAGGCTTCTCGCTTCGCTCGAAGCCAAAGACTCTTCACATGTTACAAAATTATCTGCATAACACTTATCTTGCTTATCTTGTTTTTAATTACTCGCGAACGGCAAGTGCAAACCGAGGGTAAAGCAAAGTCAAGCGCGCGAGATGCCGTCACGCTCACCAGAGCGCGCGGGGACGTGCCCCTTCCATCCAGTCTAAAAACACTTATAGTGGGCGATGTATTGAAGATAGAGACATGCTCTCGCGGAATTTTTTGTAGAACTTTTCATGCTGACCAATTCTTACGCTCATAGTATATTGATATTTTTAACAGTTTGCCCAGCGTAAGCTTAAGAAGTGCTCGGACGCCAAGTTTGTTTTCGACTTTTTCACTGAAATCGTTACTGCTTGGCTTCCTTTGATCATACATAAATTATTTTCTACAGAATCTTTCCTCGAGATATCCTTTACAGAATGGTGACAACCGCATCAAAATCCATCCAGTGGTTCTCGAGATTACCCGTGACATCTCAGAATCGGGGATTTTTGTCTTATACTAACGAAGTAGAGATTGTCGGGGAACACATGCACCAAGCGGTACTATGACGTCACCCACCTCAGTGCATCTGGGTACATTTCGTCTCGTCACCGTAAAGTAACGTCAGACCCCAGCGTAACGACGAAGTCGACAAGATCATTTAAAATGATAAACCATGTGTGCTTCTTTAATTAAATCTTGCAAGAAGCTGTTGTTTATGTTACGTTCTTATCTGTGCGCTGACACTTCACACCCTCGTTATGAAAGTTTAGTGCCTTAATGACTTTAATGACCCTGGTTATCTCGCCTGCGCACTATTCGCGGCCCGAGCTTGGTTGGCTGGCGGAAGGCGCGCGCGCCCTGCAGCCGGTCGGTGGCCCCGCTCCGGCAAAAGAATCTCACTGTATAATTATTACTAGCTGACCCGCCCCGGCTTCGCACGGGTAACCTTGCATTATAAATATCTCCGTATATACCACGTTACGTGACTCCATATGGGACCTACACAAATAATTTTTCTTTGGAAGTAACACACGACAGGGCCACGTAGAGTTGACCACGAGAAAAGCATTCAACATTCAGGTCCTGTAACGTTTAGAGTTTGGGCCAGTGATTTATTAACGGTTATACTGAAACATACATTTACTGGAGACTAAAGCCGTTTAAACTGAAATGGTTGGTCGGTGGGTATCGTTGTTATTGAAATGGCCAAAACAGTTTCACCGGCTCCACAGCCAGTGAGGATCCTGCACTCAAGTAGGAATTAGCAATCTTGAGCTATTGCACAATTTTGGTGGGTATAGGTTACAGAGTAATTACGTTTAACATCAGTTTGTGGAGACCAAGGACGCGAGTTCAAATCCGGACGAAGTCGTCGGATATTTTAAGAGAGTTTCAAGTCCCTCAGTATACCTTCCTTCGGAGGGGAAGTAAAGCTGGCGGTCCCATGTCATAGATTTATGGCAGGTAAAAGAACCTTCAACTAATTACACTTGTGTGAAGCTAAATTATAGGTTAGATTTTACTAACGCTCTTAGGTTACATCGTTCGTAGCCAGGAGCCGACTGCGGTAGCATCTAGTAGCCAAGTTCATAACTAGTTGTCGTTGACGGTGGCGTTTGGTAGCAAAAGAAGGAACTACTTTAAAATTGAATGTCTGCAGTCCTTCTTGAATTAAAAACAGATAACACACACTAATACAGCCATCACAATTAACACCAGTTATCAGACAGATTCTACACACACCCAAAGTACATGGGGCTACATGACTGCGTTGCCGCAGCCCCTAAACGGAGGAACCAAACAACCAACAAATTTGCACCCATAAGCGTGACTCAACTCGTATGAGCTACAGGGGATCTGTTTAGTATTATTTAGTAGTGGGTAGAAACACCGCTATGCTAGCTATGCTAGTTGAAGCGCAGCCTTAGACCATGCGGTCGAGCTATTTGTGGACTCAGCAGACGTATGTTTGAACCTCACTTTCAACTCCAGGCATTTGCCGGAACGGTATCTACTAATAGATCATGATCGCTTCCTTCCATCTTCTTGCCCAGTTTCTCTCATCTTCATTCACTTCTTACATTAACAATAAATTACTACTCGCATTAGGATGGATTCAGAAGAATATCGAGCCGTAAGAACCATTCGACCCATTGAAAACGGGAATTATAAGGAGTAGAGAGTCGCCCAATTCCAAAACTTAGTAAGTCCAAGAAAATCGAAATTGAGGTTTCCATTGATACGCATTCTTGCCACCAAGGCCCACAATGTGGATAGTTAATGTGTTCCAAAAGTTGGTAAAAACTATTAGCAAATGTGTTTGAAAAATCGGCACTGCAGCATAACTACGAAAATCCAGTTACTATGTGGCTCCAAAACTCTGTAAGTCCTGGGTGTGTAAAATAGTTCAAAACTCTGTAAGTCCATAAAGACCATCATGGTGGTTAGTGGTATAGTATCAAAACTTTGTAAGTCCAACTCATCTTTATTATTATTATTTATATTATAATTCCTTGCTACCGTGAACTGAAAGAGTACTAATTCTGTAAGAAATTTAAAAGATGAAGGTTGGTAATACTGCTGTAATATTTGACAGTATATGCTTAGGCGGGAAACAGATTCAAAATGGATGTCCAGCAAGCATCTAGTGAAAATGCTGCTAAAGTATCAGATCAGTGTATACGTGCTACAGATAAGCATAGGAAAAGAAAACGTGACAAAGATAACTGGGAGAAGACCAAGAAGAAGAAGAAGGAGCTGTAAGTGCATGCTGAGAATTTTATCTCTAGAATATTAATAGGCCATAATGGTTGAAAACAATGTAGGTTAAGGCTAAGCATGTCCATCCTTTCTTTATTACTCTTTTAGTGTTCGTGTTATTTACCTGGCTGATTTCATTATTAGGCTATTGTTACAGTAAACTGTAAATGCTTCATGATGGTGATACTCTTGTTACAGGCACAGTTCTCATGGTTTCCCGACGCTTCCAAAATGTCGTCATGGACAGAAGGCAAAATATCAGTGCCATAAATTGACTATGCAAGACATTCGAAGATTTCACCAAGGTTTCTATAAGACTAGTGATAAACTTCAAAAAGATCATTTCATTCTTCGATATGTAGCCAGTAAAATTCCCCAAAGACATAGGTTAAGGAGAGAAAATGCCCAAGAACGAGGTATGTCTGTTGATTATTTTACTCCTGCTCTAAGAAGAGAAGAAGGCAGTATTCCTGTACAAGTCTGCCAGCAAACGTTTCTGGGAATTCTGAAGATATCACAATATCGTGTGCTTAATTTGTGTAGGAAGAAATTTTTCTTAGAGGAGTCTCCAAGAGAGAGACGTGGTGGTGCTCGTACGTCAGAATTATTTCTCAGGCGTTTGGAAAGTGTGCAAACATTTATTGAAAACATCCAACCCTTGGAATCTCATTACATCAGGGGGAAAACAAAACGATTCTTTTTAAGTAGTGATCTTTGTATTAAGAGATTGTGGACAATGTATAATGAAACACAAACAAACGATTCTTGTCTTAAGGTAACTTACGAGTATTTTCGCAAAGTATTTTCTGAAGATTATAATATCAGCTTCAATTCGCCGGCCACAGACAAATGTTCAAAATGCATGGAACTACGAGAAAGAATAAAATGTGGTCATGTTCAACAACAGGTAAAGGACAGTTTAAAGGTAGAGCTTGCACTCCATAAAAGGTCTGCTGAAAAATTTTACACACTTCTTAAGGAACCGGATGAAGGAGAAACCACGTTCAGCTTCGACTGTCAAAAGAACCTAATATTCCCCAAGCTTCCAGACCAAAGTGCTTATTAAAAACGACAGTTTTATGTATATAACTTTACAGTTGTTCAGGAACTTTCAACGGAAAATATGTCACCTCTGAACACATTTACTTACACATGGACAGAGATAGAGGGGAGGAAGGGCTCAGATGAGATAGTATCATGTGTTCATGACCGACTGACAAACACAGACTTCCCTGCTGGTACCCACACTGTCAGACATTTTGCTGACAGCTGTGGGGGACAGAATAAAAATACGATAATGATTACCATGCTGTTTATTGGCTAGTACATGAAGCACCAAGGAACATTAAGAAAGTTCTTGTGTTCTTCCCTGTGCCTGGACATTCCTTTTTACCACCCGATCGGGTGTTTGGCAATATTGAACGTCAGTTGTCAAAAAAGGAGGAAATTGTCTTGCCGTGTGAATACAATGCCGTATTCGAAAAATATGGAACTATACGCAAGCCGGGGATTGACTTCCATTTTAGAGAATGGAAGAAAGCTACAGATGAAAACGTCAAAAAACCAAACCAGTGGCACTTCAAATTTTCGGCCGCCAAACGTATTGTTGTAACAAGAGGAAAGACTGCAGGTCGAGGTCTTGTTCGAGGTGAAGTCGCATACTCAATGGACATCGCAAAACCAAAATCAGTAATGAAACAAGGGAAACATCTTGGAGGAATGAATCCCACTTCAAAAAAAAATCGGAGTACCAGCTAACCCCAAAAAGGTCAAGGACGTCAAGGACCTTTTGTTGAAGCATTATGGCCCTGAATGGTGCAATATGGAAAAATTGGTGTTCTACAAAGAAGTGCTGACCGAAGCAGATGAAACAACATCTCAGTGGGATGAAGATGTACATTCTACGAATGATGAACCAATGGACGACGTAACTGTTGTTGTGGAAAGTGGACTATTCACAGTTTAAGGAACTTATTCTGAATAACGTTGATTGGACTAAATTGTTTGACATTTTGAAATCTATTGGACTAAAGTACAGGGATAGGAGGGTGATATACAATCTATACAGAAACCAGACAGCAGTCATTCGAGCTGAAGGACATGAGAGAGAAGCTGGTATTCAGAAAGGTGTAAGGCAAGGCTGCAACTTATCACCCATACTTTTCAATCTTTACATTGAACAAGCAATGAAGGAAATTGGAGAAAAATTTAAAGTGGGAGTGAAGATTCAAGGAGAAATAATTTCAACTCTGAGATTTGCTGATGACATCGTCATCTTGGCCGACAAGCCTGAGGATTTGAATGAGTTTTTGAATGGTATGGATTCCGTCTTACGGAAGGAATTCATGATGAAAATTAATAAATGTAAAACAAAAATACTGGAATGCAGCCGAAATAAATCAGAAACCTCTATGGAGATCAAATTGGCAGGTGAAAAGCTGAAGGAAGTAGGAAACTTCTATTACTTAGGAAGCAGAATAACCAGTGATGGACGAAGCAAAGAGGATATAAAAAGTAGGTTGGCTCAGGCAAGGAAAGCCTTTCTACAAAAAAGGAATCTGTTGACATCGAATATAGATTTAGGTATTAGGAAGTCACTTTTGAAAGCCTTTGTCTGGAGCTTGGCGCTCTATGGAAGTGAAACTTGGACTATTGGTGCAGCAGAAAAGAGGAGAATTGAAGCATTTGAAATGTGGTGTTACAGGAGAATGATGAAGATCAGATGGGTAGATAGGGTTACAAACGAAGAGGTATTAAGGCGAGTGGGAGAGGAGAGATGTTTCTGGCGACTGCTAATGAAGAGAAGAGATAGGTTGGTAGGACACATACTAAGACACCCAGGAATAGCAACCTTAGTTATGGAAGGAAGGGTCGAGGACAAGAACTGTAGGGGTAGACCAAGGTTAGAATATGTTAAACAGATAGCCTCTGATGTAGGATGTGGTAGCTATGTAGAGATGAAACGATTGGCTCAGGACAGGGAGGCATGGAGAGCTGCATCAAACCAGTCAAAAGACTGAAGACTCAAACAACATTCTGAATAAGTTACAGAAGAAAATGTTTGTTGTTTACCGTCTTTAATTTTTCAGTATTGTATTACATGATTGTATATAAACATTTACCTCTATTTTTCACATAGACCATATAAATGCCTCAAAAAATATGTATGTCTCTTCATTCAAAACTGGCAAAACTGTTCCTAAACGTCATAAACACCTGAAACAGCTCCAAAACTACGTAAGCGCCAAATATATTCCTTTATATCCCATTTCCCATGTATGCACTCTTTCAAGGGACATAATAACTCGAAAACTATCATTATGTTGTGTTATATAGCGTCCAAAATTTGTGGATTGGTGAAAAGGACAATGCACCACAGTTTTTTTGTGGTTGTACAACAATTAGATAATTTGGACTTACTTAATTTTGGAATTGGACGACTCAGTGGGTAGAAACGCTTCTGGCGGCAACAATTGGCAAATTAAAGAACTATATCTTGAAGACAAAATCCTTTAACTCTTCTGACTTTTTTATCACTTAGGCAACGGTTAATTGGAGATAAGATCCATGGTAACCTAAGTAGGCCTGTCAGTTGTGGTCAGAGACATGGAAACGTTTTACTCGATTATTCAAATTTGTCTCCAATACATTCATTATCACTGTCCTACCTTGACGTCCACATGTGCTCGGAGGAGGGAATTTAGCTCAGCACATTCCTGTGTTAGAATGCCTACCAATTTTAGGTCACTGGGAAACTCTCGCGGAGTCTTCTATGAAGCAATTCAACAGTGACAACCATTATCGAAAGTCACTTGATAATATACTTTCCTCATATTCTTACCGAAATAAATTTCAGATTCATTATTCATAGCAATAATCCTTGACAATACCTTATCCCGGAATCATAATTCTTGAATTTTGTCACATCGAAACACTTGTATCTCGAGCGTTCATCTCCATAGTTATGGAAACAATATTACATTATTTTGTGAGCTGTTACAACTATCAAGAGACTGCTTTTGTGAACATATTGCATTAACTCCAACGAGCACAAGACTGATAATCGTACTGGATATAACTCGTACCGTGTTATAGTCAATAAGACACGAAACAAAAGCTAAAGCGACCAGAACAAAGCCAGCGAGCAGAACGGAACACCGAGAACTGAGTCATACAATGAGTTCAACTCCAGCCAAAAGGGTTGTCACGCTCAAAATAGGATCGCATCAATACAGTAGACGTAGGGTCTAGTAGAGTCACGGATATTTATACCTAAATAGAGCATATTCTTCCCTGGAATCCTGTGACCGATCTCGCCTACATCACAGCGCATGCAATGGTAAGAGCCTTTCTGTCACCATCGCACTATTATCATAGCATGAGTTTAGTGACGAATTGGTGGGATAGGTCACAGGCTATACGGGAAGAAATTGCTTAGACAAGGTATAAATATCACTGACTGTACCGCAGACTTCGACACGCAAGGTCTGGACCAGAGGTGCTCTCGCCTGATCGCCTAAATTCACCGCCACTCTGTAACCTGTCGTGACGCTTACGCCCGACTACTTGCCCGAACTTCTGCTCATTGCCTACCTGAAGGCTCGCGATAACTCCGTAGTCGTACCAGAACCTGTTGCGAAGACAGTATTACCACACGACTTGAATGTGTGTATTTTGTGTTTGCCGTATTTCGGAAATCATTATTGTGTATACAGTAAGTTGTGGAACTGAAAGTACAATGGAAACAATTCCTGTAAAGGATATTGAGAGAAATTGGAAAGTGAGAATTCATACTGTGCACGAAAGAAGGTGCAAGGGTAAAATTATCAAGTGTTCATAAAGGCAAAACTAAAGCGCCAATGGCGTTGACTCGATGTACTGCATGTGGAAAGATACTGAACATTAGATCGGGTACAACAAGCATGTGAAGACATACGTGAAAATTTGACAAAAGCAGAACAGACGGAACTCGTGAAACAAGATAAGGATCTAGTAGCTGCTAATGTGTTCCAGAGATCTGAGACCTTCTACTACCATTAAGGGAGAGGGCTTCTCGAATATAGGACAAACATTGGTACAGTAGATACAGCTTAACGAAGGATTAAGAGTACTTTTGGGGAAAAGAAGACCAAGTGCTGTAATATTAAGGATTAAGATGGAAAATCTATAACAGACAGAGAAGAAAAGGTTGAGAGATGGAAAGCTTACATAAAGCGTTTGTATAAGGGTAAGGAGATTGAGAATCGTATAATGGAAAGGGAAGAGGAAAACGATAATGATCAGAGTGGACATTTAATATTGAGATCAGAATTTGATAGAGTACTGGAAAACTCAAACTCGAACACAGCACCAGGCATAGATGATATACCGACAGAGTTGCTACGCTGTATAGGTAATGATAGTCTGATAGGTTATTTCGCTTGGATGTAGAATTTATGAGACAAGTGAGGCACCCCCTGATTTCATAATCCCTAGGATTTATGAGACAGGTGAGGTACCCTGTGATTTCATAAACCCTATACCGAAGAATGCAGGAGTCGACATATGTGAAGATTGCCGTACAATCAGCTGGATCACTCATGCCTCAAAGATCCTGAATTACAAAAAGATCGAAAGACAGATATAAACCTAGTTGGGTGAAGACCAATTTGGTTTCAGGAGAAATGTAAGAACAAGGGAAGCTGTACTAAGTCTTAGGCTGTTCTTGGAAGGTAGAATAAGGAAAGATTAGAAATCGTTCATAGCATTTGTAGACTTAGAAAAGACATTTGAAAACGTTGATTTGAGTTGACATTTTGAAAAGTATTGCAATCAAGTACAAGGGTAGGAGGTGGTCTACAATCCATACAGACACCAGGCACCAGTTATTCGATCCGAAAGACATGATAGAGAAGTTAGTATTCAGAAAGGTGTAAGGCAAGACTGCAACTTATCACCCATACTTTTCACTCTATACATTCAGCAAAGTAGGAGTAAAGATAGGCTACCAGGAGAAATAGTTTCAATTCTGAGATTCGCTGATGACATTGTCAGCTTAGCTGATTCATCGGAGGATTTGAATGCGTTTATAAATGGTATGGACTCCATCTTGACGAAAGAACTCCTGATGAAAATCAATAAATTTAAAATAAAAATGATGGAATGCAGCCGATAGAAATCCGATATTCTCATGACGTAAATTTGGAAGGTGAAAAGCTAAAGGAAGTAGGAGACTTCTGTTAGGTAAGAAGCAAAATAAACATTGATGGATGACACAAAGGAGATATAAAAATAAGTTTGGCTCAGGCAAGGAAAGCATTCTACAGAAAAGGAATATGTTGACATCGAATATAGATTTTTGTAATAGGAAGTCAGTTTTGAAAGCTTTTGTCTGAAGCGTGGCACTCTATAGAAGTAATAAATAATGATCGTGTGGCCTCCTGAGAGGCCGATTGTAGGTCTTTCTAGCTGACGCCCGTGAGCGATCTTTGCGCCGTAATGAGGATGAAGAGATGATGAAGACGTCACATACACCCGGACCACGGGAGTTAACCCAAAGAGATTACAATCCCTCATGGCCTGGACGGAAATCGAACCCGGGACAGTTCGGGACAAAGCTTAGCCCGCTAACCAATTCGCCATTGGGCCGGACACTATATGGAAGTGAAACGTGGAGTTTTGGTGCAGCCTAAAATAGGACAATAAAAGCGTTTTAAATGTATTACCGGAGAAGGATGAGTAGATAGAGTAACAAATGAAGAGATTGCAAGACGAATAGGACAGGAGATTTGTTTCTGACGACTGATAATGAAGTGAAGAGATAGGTTGGTAGGACACATACTAAGACACCCAGGAATAGCAAACTTAGTTATGGAAGGAAGGGTCGAGGACAAGAACTATAGGGATAGACCAAGGTTAGAATATGTTAGATTGCCTCGGATGTAAGGTGTGGTAGCTATGTACAGATGAAACGATTAGCTCAGGACAGGGACGCATGGAGTGCTGCATCAAACCAGCCAAAAGACTGAACACTCAAACAACAACAACAACAACAACAATTAGTGTATGATGTCAAGCTGTTTTTAGTAGTTACTGAATTCATTATTAACGTGCTCTTTTCCATTGTTTAAATGAAAAGCCTTAATCTGTTTGTTAGCGGATTCAGTGGCGTAGTCGGTAGCATGCTCAGCTTGTATGCCCAAGATCGCGGGTTCAAACCCCATCGGATATTTTAAGAACGTTAAAAAACTCTCAGTATGCCTTCCTTCGGAGGGGAAGTAAAGCCGGCGGTCCCATGTCATAGATTTATGGTATATTAAAGAACCTTCCACTAATTACACCTGTGTGAAGCTAAATTTTATATAGGTTAAACATTTGACTAACGTTCGTTGTCAAGAGCCGACTGCGGTGGCATCTGGTAACTAAGTTCTGAACTAGTTGGTCGTTGACGGTGGCGTTTGGCGGCAAAAGTAGGAACTACTTGGAAAAATTGAATGTCTGCAGTCGTTACTTGAATTAAAACAGATACACACTCTAATACAGTCATCACAATAAACACCGGTTATCAGACAGATTCTACACACACCCAAAGTACACGGGGCCGCGTTGTCGCAGCCCCTAAACTAAGAAACCAACCAACCAATCTGTTTGTCAGTGTGTGTCTCTGCTAATATCTACTGAATACCTCACTTTTGTTTTTCAAACAAAAATATATATAAACGCATTTCTGGTAAAATCATCAATATGAGTGAGAGCTACTTCCATGGCGCACGTGCGTGCAGTCCCATTTGGTTTACAAGATACTGACTTCATGCTCATTAGTTGTTTTTCATTTTTGAGTATCCCAGCAGTAGCATGCTGAGCTTCTATGCCCTAGATCGCGGGTTCTAATCCGGCCGAAGTCGTCGGATTTTAAGAGCGTTAAAAATCCCTCAGTATGCCTTCCTTCGGAGGGGAGGTAAAGCCGACGGTCCCATGTCATAGATTTATGGCATGTTAAAGAACCTTCCACTAATTACACCTGTGTGAAGCTAAATTTTATAGGTTAAGAATGTAAACAACCTCTTAGGTCACTACGTTCATTGCCAAGAGTCGACTGCGGTGGCGTCTGGTAGATAAGTTATGAACTAGTATTCGTTGACGGTGGCGTTTGGCGGCAAAAGTTGGAACTATTTGAAAAATTCAAAAGTCTGCAGTCCTTACTTGAATTTAAAAAAAAAACAGATAAGACACACTAATACAGTCATCACAATTAACACCGGTTATCAGACAGATTCTACACACACCCAAAGTACACGGGGCTACATGACCGCGTTGTCGCAGCCCCTAAACTTAATAACCAACCAACCAACCTATCCCAGCTGTCCCCTTCTCTTGTATCATGTTTGAATTGTTTTCACTCACAGTGTGTGTTCTCACATCTTGTTTATCGTGCAAATTTGACAGACACAATTTGTACAATCTTTGCTCCTCGGTTGGTGAACCAACTGCCCTCCATCGATAACCCGGTTATCCTCCTTATACATGGTTATTATTGTTACGGCTGTGAGTTTGTGTCATCGCTCGCCGCATGAGTCACAACTGCCCCAGGGCTGGGCTGTGCCCTGCCTCAGTGTATTGCGTGCGCCTTATGCAACAGGACTACTAGGACAAAAGGATGGTCCAGATTATTCGTGACTCAGCCACTGAAGGAAACCTCGAGAAGCCGTGAACCCTCGATGGGTCTAGAAGCATTTATTGAGTCACCGGCCTGCTATATAAGAGCGACCTGTCAACCAGTGTGTGTTGTGTTTTACGAGCTAGTGCGAGCGCTTATCCTGAGCGACAGAAGTGTTGTGACTTGCGAAACCCCTAGTGAAGCCGATTCTCTTGACAGCGAGGGAGTGAGGAGCATACAGGGGACTGCCTGTGTTTTGAGCGAGTGTGCTTACCTAGTGCGTCAGAGGTCATTGTGGTGAGTTGCAAAACAGCGAGTGACAGACTTAGTGCAGCTATTTCCAGCCAGCGTACGGGACCGGACTCATTAGCGAGAGGATTAACTGCAAGGCCGAGTGAAAGGGGGCAAGAGCTCTCCATAAGGAAGAGACTTGAGGAAACTGGAGTAGGGTAATAATTGCTTGCATTTGCTGTTGAGTGGTGTATCTTTCTGGCCGCAATAAAGTTAATTATTTCTTTAAAGGAACAATCTGTGTTGTGCTTCTACCCACCGTAATCCAGTTAACAAAAGTGCCACTAGGGGGGTGGCACGTAACATTATGTGTGCGCGAGCCAGTAAACACGACAAGCTAAGCCGGCTGTGACTAGCGGAGATCGCGGCCGCGCGTACCCGGTTCAGCCGGTGATTTAGCGCGCACTTCCACACTTTTACCAAACATGTTCAATAATGTGTACTTACAGTAATAATAATGATAATAATAATAATAATAATAATATCATATGGCCTCGGGTGCCGGGTGCAAGCTTTGTAATTTGACAATCAGAGGGTAGCTTGCATGTCGAATTTCGTTGTTCCTTGAATCACTATGAAAGTCAAGGAGGTTATATATCTACGCTTCTTGAACACTAGTCTATAGCGCTTTCTAGTAGAGAAATGAGGAACTTTGTGTTGGTGGAAACTCCCGAGATTAATGAACACGGCCTACTGAATTCAAATGGGTTCCTTGACATGCCAACATCGTATGACATGCGTGTCGTATTTTTGCCGCCTTTCAAAAAGCACTTACCACGGCCAGGAGCGAACCTGCAATCTTGGGGTTAGTAGACCTACACGCTATCCACTCACCCACCGTGGCAAGCCTACTTACAGTGCTCTTAGGCGATGCTGAAAATGTCCTCCCTCTCTCGTAACACACACCTGACATCTTCTGATGAAAGAATGTCTATCAACTCTTTTATTATTTACGGAGCCTGTTTCCTTGAATCGTTTAGCGAGCCTCCTAATAGTACTGGCATTAGGCACAGGTCTACCTGGAAATTTGATTCGAAATGTTTGTCTCGTTTTAGAACAAGATTTTCTGCTTTTCATATACGAATTATGGATATACACACGTTCGCGCAATGTGAATTGTGTGTCTACTAGTAGGCATGACCAACAATCACAATACTCACTAAACGTGCAACACTAACGTCTAAGCTTAACAAATACACGCCAGTGCATTAAAATGCATTATTAGACTACATTACCGTAGTAGATTATACAGAATGACTGATAATAAATTCTCGCAGTTTGGATATTGAATTTTCAATAATAATAATTTTATTTTATTTTTTATTTTTCAATTAGTCAATTTACCCTCTAGGTTGGTGGTTCCCACGGACTCAACGAGGGAACTCACCACTACCGCCTCTACGGGCAGTGTCCAGGAGCTTGGAACATCTGGTCGGGATGGATACAACTGGGGAGGTGTGATCAGCACGTCACCCAGGCGGCCTCATCTGCAAAGCGAACAGGGGCCTCATGAGGGGAGGGATTGGAAGGTTAGGATAGATAGACAATGAAGAGGGAAGGAGGCGGCCGTGGTCTTGCAGTAGGTACTGTACCCTCATTCCCATGACTGGAATGCCTTTATGGGAAGGTAATATGTAATCACTTGGGAACATGAAGAGTGATACAGGATCATATGTTTCGCGACCCACAAGTTGAATTTGGATAGCGGTTGGGCCGAGAGAAGCGGGGCGCATGCGTTGCCAGTACAAGTGTCACAGCTGATTGGTCAGTGGTATTGATTATTTTATCGACCAACAACAAGAGGTAAATTATGCCCATAAGTCGGGAATAAAAGCTTTTTACACGATCTGGTGTATTTTGACATGTCTGCAATTATAACAGGTGATGGATTATCAACTACTTTCAAGTAATTGAAATCTCAGAAACACGGAAATTAGATATTTGTATCTTCACTCATTCATTCATTCATTCATTCCATTCCTGACCCGGTCGGAGACTGGAAGCAGGCTGTGGATTTTCATTCATCTTATCAGTACGAATTTTGAGCACTACTGGCGCGACGGTCGGTGCGATCGGAGATGCGAGCTTGCCTGCCCGACGGAGAGGGTAGATTGGATTGTATCACGCACGAATACACATATATAGAGTTACACCTGTGATCGGCGGGTAAGATCACGTGAATCGCGAGTGAAAGTTCGTTTTGAGTAGATTGTACTACCATTGTACAGCAGGGAGATTCCTAGTGTCGAAGAGGGCTCCAGTTTCTGTTCCGCATAGGGTATTGCGAACGAAATGGAAATGCAGTTTGTCTTGCTAGACAACTGTTCATTATAGGCAAGCCTTATATTGTTCTTGAAAAGTGTATACTTACTTTTACAAGCATATGGACATGTTGCTCATTCAGTTGCAATTCATCGCATTGGAACTGGCTGTATTGATACACACATCTTGTGTGTGTTGTGAGAATAATTAGTGCCTCTATTCGAGAAGCATTTCTCAATACGAGTGCATGGATATTGAAACTACTTCATATTATACAAGGCCTAACTTATATGTGTGTGTGACCTCAAAACCATGTTGAGTAATTTGATGTCGAGAGGAACGGTTGTTATGTGTTTCATTAATTTAACTATGGGCGGTTAGGCGAGATAGACATGAGTATCGCTGTGCGGGTGAGGTCACGAACGTATTGATGCTATCGGCATTGTTGCCCGCGCTGGTGAGTGTCTGTGAACACAGCTGTTGTATCGCAGTACAGTGTGTTTCACAATGACCCGGTTTCGCGAGGCTAGTGAACTTTATTATTCGAGCCGTTATGGACGTCACTGCGTGCTGCGGTTGTTAGGACGTTATCCGAAGATGAAAGGAACTGTCGTTGGTTTTAGAGTGGGACATTCAATCAGGATGGGAGATATCTGGAGACCCAGGGTTCGTTTCCCGTTTTCCTGGACAGTGAAGACCTCTACTGCCAACATGAAGGGAATAGTCATGAAGGACATGACTGTGTTCTTTCGTGATCTACAAGAATCATCCAAGGTACAGAATTAAGCCTCATCATTCGTAGCTGAGCATGTTTATTCTAACGTTGTCACACTGCCACATCCTTTTTACATAGGATTTTTGTAGAATGTCTAAGAATGGAGTTTAGGTTTGATCCTAGTGTCAAGTCTGATTCTATTCTGGACAGGGTTTTGATTCCACTTAAAGGATGCACCCATTGTAATTAAATGTATTGTAGTTTGATTTTCTTTTGGTTAGTGTAAATTCAAGTTCAAGTTCACTCAAGATTCGTCATTCCACGTGTTTGTTTTTTATTTATATAGTAAATGAACACTAGTTTTTTGCCTTTATATGACATTACTCAAGTTTGGGTAGACTCAATTTGGAGTTTCTAGTATAGTGCGTCTACTAAGAATACTGTTATACACTTGAAAGTGAAATTTCAGTATTCAGGTTGATTTTCGAATACTGCAGTAAGCTTTTTGAAGGTGGTTCAGCGAAGAAAGCGGATTTTTTTGATTTGCTAGGAATTTATATTCTGCTCTTCTGGTAAAGAGACGTTGATAGTATTTCTAATCGGTCATTGGAGAGCCGATTGCTATGATCGCCCGGACCGATGGTGTAGGATGCTATTTGTCGTTCTTGACGCTATTAGAGTAGATTTATTCCGAACTCTGACTTGATCCAGGTATTTTCTTCAGTATTTTTTTTGAGATTTTGCATTACGATTGCTTTGATAGATTCGTTTAAGATCCATTATAGATGGACTATACATGTGTTTTAAACACAGTTTGAAGACCTTTGCATTCATTCAACCTATTTTATTAACGCGAATCCCAGATTAGATTTATGCGGAGGCAGATCTATCGCCAAAGTTGTAATTGTTATTTAACACTTATTGAAACCTATGCATATTGATCGTGAATAATAATAATAATGTAACAGTGATTATTTGAATTGTAAAGAAACTTGTATAATTTTAGCAACACTATTTCATTGTGAATTTGATCTGTTAAATAAGCCGAATTCTTCGTTCACCATGGGTGGTGATTAATTGAAGCACAAAAATTATATTAGCGCCAGATAATATAAACGATATTAATGCTTAGTGTAGCATGATACTTAATGGTAAAGCCATGTAAAGGCTAGTGTCCTTTATTATTAAAAGGGTATTCAATGGAATATTCCAAGTTGAAGTATGAAAGGCAATCCACCCAGATGGATTTTGAAAGTAAGGATGATTATGGCTTAAGGCAATTTATTTCAGTATCGGTTCACGTTAATAGTCTGTTGTGGGAATCATGCATTTTGGGCATGTTGAATTAAACCTACCTGGTAACATTTTCGAATATTTGTATCACTGCAATGCCTAACAGGCGTTATAATAATCACTAATTCCGATCTGGTGATGACTGTTCATTTAAAGGGGATGTAAAATTAAATTAAAGAATTTAACTTCGACTTAGCTTTATTGTTTGGTCGGAAGAGATGAATAAAACCTGAATAATACATCAACCACAAATATAGTACAACACATGGAAGGTGTCACTTCTGAATCCTACGAAAAACACTAAGAAGGTGTTACAAAATGACTGTACATTTGTATTATAGCTTTAGATAATTATTTTTCAGGGTATAAATTTGTATGTCTTGTAAATATGAACATTTTCAGGGATTCTATTTAAATGTTTCAATTGTTGCCAACATTTCTGTTGAACCATGTAAATGATTTTTGTTCATATATTTGGATAAAGTGCAGTCAATAACATTGATGAATGTAGGGGCTGACATTTTCTCCAATGTTCATGAAACTTCGGTTGGAAGTTGGGCACTCTGCCTTAAATTATAATATAGTGACTTACACTATATTTTCCTTTCCTGAATAAATTTTCTTTAGTCAATTTTAAATCTTCGAAGTGTGATACTTTATAGAAACGATAAGAGAACACGTTAAGAAGGCCAGTGGGGGGTATTTCAGTGGTTTTCCACACACCAGAGATTGCGTTCATCATAATACTTGTGCTTTTGATCTTTCTTATGTCGTTCACCATGGTTTTTCTTAATGTAGTCTCAGTTAGGAATTCCTGTACCCCATTTCCTCGTCTCATGTTGGGTAGAATCTGGGGAATTTTCTAGCCGGGGTTTTCAGGCTCTACGATCCAGTTGTCATCGTGGGATTCCAACATGCTGATGGTAGGTATTTCGGGTACAGTACCATCCCGGCATTTGCCCGAATACGAAGTGGGAAACCACGGAAAACTACTTCGAGGATGGCTGAGGTGGGATTCGAACCCCCTCTACTCATTTGGACCACCCGAGGCTGAGTAGACCCCGTTTCAGTCCTAATACTACTTTTCAAATTTCGTGGCAGAGCCGGGAATCGAACCCATGACCTCCGGGGCGGCAGCTAACCATGCCGACCGCTACGCTACGGAAGCGACTCAATGATAATAATCCAGAATAATAATTTCGAAGTTCTCTGCGGAGCCAAAATAATATCTTAAGGTACGTTCAGTAAAGATGTACTGTAGAATATTATACTCCCAAAGAAAATATCACCAGCATGAGCGAATACGGACACAGTGCATCTATTTTATTTTATTCTTAATTGATTGCAATCTTAATTGAGCTGAAGAAGACCTCATTGTCAGGTCTAAACATGTACATTATATAATATATATAGTTGTGTAAGTATTGATTGGCGTATAATTTAAACTTTGGAAGGATTTGTTTGACTGTATCAAGCCATATACTTCTAGGTAATTGTCTGGGTCTAGTGCCTTTAATTGTTTTCTCCTGCCATACCTTTGCTATTCAGTCGGGTGCCATTCTTTTTACATGTCCAAACCACCTCAACCTTGAACTTACAATTTTTCCTAGAAGAGATTCCTGTACCTGTGCTGATTCCCTTATACTTACATTTCTGACCTTGTCTCCTGGAGCATTGTCCTTAGAAATTTCATTTCTGCACTTTGTAGTCTACTGCCATCTTTCTTCAGGATGGCGCAGGTATCAAGTCCATACAATACAATACAATACAATGCAATACTCTTTATTTCCAAACCTGCAGATCTTACCGAATTGGATACGTCTTTATATTCACGCAACATACTCACACTTAAATTAACATATTTACAATATTAAACAGTTACACATTTCAATAAAATTCATATAGGTATTCATATAAGTATACCTTGAGTGACGTTCTGAACCCAGCTCCAGCCAAGATTTTAAGTGGTTTGGTAGTCTATTGAGGTACATAGCTCATTTTATGAAAGGATCCTTTCCTGCATATTGAAAATAGTCATTCTGTCCTCTAGTTTCATGATTGTGGACATTTTTGATTGTGACAACTGTATGTTGATTTGTTCTTACTAGCAAGATAACTTTAAATATATACAATGAATATATTGTTTAAATATTATGCTTCTTAAATGCAACCCTGTATGATTCTCTCGATTTCAACCTGAACAAGTACCGTATTATTCGTGTCTGCAGTTTAAATATTCTCTCCATATTCCTATTTGATGCCCCACCCCATATCTCAATACCGTATGATATATGTGAATGTATCAATCCATAGTAGACTGTTAATTGGTAATTACTAAAGTATATTCAAATTCTCTTTAAAATAAAAGAGTTTTTGTTAATGATTTACAGATTTCATTTATATGCTCTTCTCATGATAACGTATTGTGGCACCGGGTATAAAAGAAACCACCACCAACTACGCACACATACGGTGTTGAGACAGGGGAACGAAAAGCTCCCACATGTGCGCAGGATGGGGACTGCCACTCAGAGGGAACCGAGGACCCTCGACCAGTGTCGAGTATAATCGCATTAAGAACTAGATGGAGACCAACTATGAAATGAAAACACGTTTCATGTAACGGTCGAAAACTCAAAGGTATAATTTAATGTAAAGGAGACATATCAAAACGGGGAACATGAGGGTCGCATGAAAATGGAGTATGGAGATGATTACAGGACTGGAATAAAATACAAATTATTAAAACACATGTATACATTCCATTAAAATATATAAAAAGAAGACAAGCTTAATGTTGAGATGACCTAAGATATTTGAGTGTTGGAGATCTATCAAATAAAAAACTAAAATTACAAAAGGGGCAGTTAATAATAATAATAAGTTAACAATAATTAAAATAATACTTTCGCTCCACCACAGGCTAACTACATAAATGTAGTCAGAAGAGATATTCTGAGAAGCTTAAGAAATCACATATCCTAAGAACTGTCTAACCGACCACCCTTAAAATAACAAATGTCACATCATAAATAAACAACTCATAAAAACTAAAAACCGTACAATAAACTAACAACCACGAAAAGAACACAAGACAAACACGTACCCGAACTTCACAAAACAAGACATGAGGTGACATACCAAACCCTCTAAGAAACATAGAACAGTTCAACGTTAACCACGAAAAGAACAAACTACAATAAACAACCCAAAATATATAAGCAAGGAAAATGATTTCATGAACTTGTAGAATAAAACTTCTTTTCGAACGAAAGTATGAGATATAGTTATCTAACCTGAGGTAATATGAGCGCCAATTACAGTTTCCGAACACTTGCAAAAGTGACTCATATCACCTCTTGAATGATTAACCGATACATCCCATTTAATATCGTAGCTAGATCACGCGTCGTTTCTTGACTGGGCCAAAAACAAACACAAGAAAGCATTTACAATGAACCACTGCCCAGTCAATATTTACCCACCCACAATAACAACAAGAACACGAGCTTATAATGGATGTCATGGAGGAATACGTAGTATTAAATTATTTACACAAAACATAAATAAACTACACAACAACATTACTCCAATCCATCCATAGATCCCGACAACATATCGCCGATCTATCCATCCATAGATCAAAAAGAACAACGATCTATCCATCCGTAGATCCCAAAAATATAACGCAGCATATCATAAACGTAACCAAACGCGAGGAAATAAACAATACGAAAAACAACAAAACAGAAAATAAACAACAAGTACCCTTAAGATATTAAACCCCTTAAAAACAAGCAACGCGATCACCCACTACGTTTATACTTCGTATTGAACCCTTATTGCTATTATCATAGAATAATTGTTCATATTTTATTTTATGCTGTATTAAAGTTAGCAGTCAAGTCTGAAGGAAGTGGGCATATGATGTTGCAAGAATTGAGCAAGTTGAAGACAGGGTGCTATATTTAAAATTTCCTGGTAAGCGAGGTTAACGGGCGGAGAGCCAAGTGTCTCCTGGTGACGCCGAAGGACTCGTTACCCTTTTTTCGCAAGGTTAGTCAAGGAGCGCTTTGAGCAGGGAAGAGAGAAGAAGATTGAATTATGACGTCAAGATTGGCGGAGTTTGGTGTCTACTGCAACGATATTGAATATGAATCTGCGAATCATGTTGGACCAAGCCACTTTTGGCGGGAAAGAAGCGTGGTATAAAAAAGCGAGGGAACGCTGAATTAAGTTAATTCACGCCAGGATTTAATTCCGCAAAGCAGGACTGGAACCTGCATGGAAAAAGAAGATCATTGATACCGCTCGCAAGCCTGTGCGCTGATTCCTTAGATTTATTGTGATTTAATAGTCCCCACCCTAGTACCAGTATAAATTCGGTGCTGTGCTAGCGAACTTATGCATTCTTGTGAGTTTTATCGACACGAGGTGTCATGTATTCATTCTTCCGTTGGCGCGAGACGTCATATATTTTCTGATGTAGCTCGATGCGAGTTCATATTTTTTTGAGTGCATTCTGCATGAGTGATAATTTAAAAACTTTGAATTTCTGATGAGAAAACGTTCTGCAGTGAACATAATTTTTAAAGCAGACATTTGGTCTAGAAACTATAACATTCACACTTCAGTTATAAAAATGTTTATGCGAGTGAACAGTGCGTGCGTAATTAGAGCATGATCGCTTATTTAGGGAAATTGTCACCGCAATTAATTGCTTAGGACTAAGAGTGAAGTTTGTAGCTCTGATCGCAATTATACTAGGAAAGAATAGTATTTATTAATTTGAACTTTGATTTTCCATCTTTAAGAAGGCATCAAGATGATAGAGATGAGGTCAACTTCTGGGATGATGACCGATCAATCTATGGAAATATTTACTATGACTGTAAATATCCTGTGGGCCATGGAAAGTGACATTCGCTGACGTGATGGCTGTTTATGGATGAGTACTGAACATTGATTTATCAATTATGTAGATATTTTGGCATGGGAATATTGTATATATTTTTCTTGTGATTTTATTCTTGTTTTAATTCTAGTAGATTTTAACGTAGTGTCCCGACACTCAATGGTAAATGCGCGAGGACACGTGACCACTAGTTTTGATTGTTTTTGTGTATTAGTAATCCGTGTACTCCGTGTACATGTGCGTACATTTTGGTCGGCGTACACATGAATTGCGGCCAGGGTGAATGTGGAGTGGTTTTAATGTAAAGATAAAATAGTAGGGGGGAAGAAGTCATTACAGTGATGTTTTGAGTGAACAAGTATTTTTAATTGAGTTGCCTTGTTGCGACAGATTTTGGAAAGAACCGTCCGTTCTTTTATTTTATTTAAATTTGGATTTTGAAGTCAGTATTGGTTTTATTCTTCGGTCTGAATACTTAGGTCAGACGCGCCAGGTATGTGGAAAATATTTGTGTGATTTTATTTCAGGTGATTGTCAAAACCCTCACGTGTGATATTGTGTGTCTGTGTCTTGTGTGAAGTTGAATGTATGCCCGGGAGATTGGCATAGATTTGCCAAGTCTTCGTCGGCTGCAATTACGGATGGCAAGTGATGCTCCGCGGAGACCTTGACCAGTCCAATAGGATCCTGTAATTCCAAAGGGAATTAATGAGATATTATTTTATGACACACACATGTTAGCCGAATTGGCAGCTGTATTTCGTTGTATCTTGGAGCCGGGCTTAATGCTGGCCTGGGATGTTGTTGACACGAGGGTGATTGACAGGTGTATTGAGAGTCCACACTGAGCGTTGATCTTGGGTATTTCTGGACACTAATTGGAGCAGGGGGGAACGGCCTAGCCATCGACCCAGTCTGTTAAATATAGCTTGGTTGTTCATTTAAAGCCTTGATAATATCGTTGGGTACCTGTGAGGGTAGCCTCTACAAAGTGTGTAAAAAGGGGGATGAAAGGAGAGTAGCTGAAGGCTGCTCGGGGCTCTGGTGTATAAAGGTGTGGATTTGAGTAGTTCGGGCGTGAACGCAGCTCGACGGGAGAACACCCAATTGTACAGTCTACTTGGGTGTTCAAAGGGATGGTTACAAGGGGTAATTTACTAATTGAGTGTAGGAGCAGCTATGCGGCCGCTCGGATTCCTGCTGATGTTGAATGACTGGCCGTGCTCCTGATGTGTATCGCGCACGCAGGCAATGTAATGTGACGCCCGCGGCTGACTACAGTAGCCAATAAGCAATTAACTAAGTACTACTTTAGGATCCTACCGGGAAGTTTATTCGTTGTGTTCAGTTCCCATCGGTAATTTTATCTCAAATACGGAACTAAATAAATAAATGAACCAAAAGACCAGTGAACTTACAGATTCTAATGTTTAATTCGTACTCCCAAGGTGGAGTACAATGAGACTACGCAGAGCAGATACTTGTGATCTTTTACAATAATTATGGGGATTTTGTAAGTGTTAGTGTGATAGTGTGATAGCTCGCTTGACACTCACCGATCTGGATGTGGCGGCTTAGGGCCGCGTCTCAGCACCTGGTTACACTTGTGGAAGACTGACCTCCAGTCACCTTTCCTCTGGTGTTTTATAGAACCCGCCTTCCGAGTTTGCAATAGTTGCGGATTCTTTAGGAAGTGAGGTGCTGGCCTGGGTTACTGGAGGTCGTTGCTATGCACTTGGCCTGGCCTTGGTATAAGCTTATGCGAAGTATGTCGCAGGCATCCGTGTAAAGTTAGGTGTATAATTTATAGGAAGGGTGATGTTCTCAAGGCCTGCGCGGTAATTTCATGTTGTCCAAATGAAAATGTTTCGTTTTGAAAATAAGTGCATTTGTTTTGAGCATTTATTTGTTTAATCATTTTATTCGTGATCTTTGATTCTGGTGGACACCTTGTTGTGTTTTAGTTGTAAAATGACATGCGGTCATTTTGTTGTTGTTTTTACGTCGTGGTCACGTTAATCATTCTTGTGTCTATTTGTCAAGTCCTGAGTTGAGGCAATCTTGTTGTGCTGTGGGCACATTTGATCCAGATTTCATCGGAAATCATTGTTGTAAATAATTAAATTTAGCGAGTGTCGGTAGTGTAAATTTATTTGTTGTGTTCAGTTCCCATCGGTAATTTTATCTCAAATACGGATTCGTGGTTTGACGGCTTCAGCATGATGACACCAAATCTCGTATCTGTATACCATATCGCATGCTCTATCACACCACGCACACACATGACTTGAAGAATCATCGGGCCAAATCTCCGGTCCTGAACTTTGGAAATCTCTGGGAGAGATATTGATTTTCTGTTATTCATTTAAATATGGGTGTAAGTTTAAGGGAGTGTTTTTACTTCTTTTGATGTTTGTTGTTATATTTTGTTCTGAAATTAAATTTGTTTTTGTTTATTTTGGCTTCACTGTATTTCTTTCCGCCATATATTTAGGCTAAGTTACCTTGCACCTCATAATAAGCGTATTTTAGCAACTTCATTATGAACCGTACACTACCCCGAAAAAGAGTCTCATAAAAAGCTTCTTGCAAGGGTTCAGTATATCACAAAAGAACAAGGACCAAAATAAGTTACAAGTTTAACCTAAAAAAATGAAAGATCTCCAACCTAGTTTTACATTCTAACAGGGTAAAGGGACACGTAATCACTAAAAGTTGGAGGGCATGCTATATTGAAAGGTCATCTATCTCACACACACTTCAATAAGCGGAAACAACAACCTCAAAATAATAAAATGACTTAGCTTGCTCCATGTGAATATCTCGACGGCAGTTGACATCAGTTTCAATACGTACGTGAATTGATCCAATAAATTAACACATCTTACAAGGTTACTGGTCAAGGTACAAATACAAGTGAGAATTACGCATCCGCTTTTGGGTAATAGTACAAATACAATTTAGGATAATATTATAAGATTGTAGCTCAATCCAATGGCATCTTCTTCATCAAGTCAGTCATCTCTTCTTTTTCTCAAACAATCCCCTCATTCTTGGTCTCCGCCCGCGTTCCTAAAGGCATCATCTCTCGCATCACAGAGCGGGTGCGTTTTGTAATCGAAGAGTAAATGTGAGGAATAAGACAAGCTCATAATTCACCCTGTAGATGGCAGTCTTTCAAGTATTGAGAGATCTTCGTGACATGTTAGTAATAGAAACGGATCACTTATGATCTATTGCAATACCCAAACATTTTGCTGTGGCTACCTGTTGAATATCATCAGTTCCACAGTATAGATTTTGATCTTCTTCTAAGTTAGTTCCCTTATGCTTGTTAAATAAAGTTGGTTTTGGAAGGGTTTACACTTAACATTATCTCATTAAAATATTGGGTGACAAGATCAATACTATTTTGAGTTTCCTGAAGAGTATTGTTTTATTACAGTTCCAGTTCAAAATTGAGGTATCATCTATATACGAAACAATCAAACTATTTCTTGATTGAAGTACGTCATTTACATAGAGAATAAAAAGGAGGGGACCAAGGATTGAACCTTGAAGTACACCTTTCTTAACTAAATTAGGAGTGGATTGGGACTTGGAGATATTCTCACCATTCTTAAAAGGAATTTCTGTAAATTGCCATCTATTATTCAAATATGATTTTAACAGTTCATATGCTACACCCCTTATACCATAAGCCTCTACCTTATCTAATAGCAATTGATGAGTTACTGTATCAACTGCTTTTGTCAGATCTACTAAAACACCAACAGCACATGTATTATCATCGAGAGAAGCAAGCAGTGTTTCATAAAATTCTGCAATGGCATTTATTGTTTATAAGCCCTTCCTGAAACCAAACTGATTCGTATTTATCAAATCATTATGATCAATAAACTCTATTAATATATGGTAAATTACATACTTCAAAATGTTACAAAATGTAGAGATTGATCGGTCTGTAGTTACCTAATTGGTGTCTGTCACCCTGCTTAAAGATTGGTTTAAGAACGGATAGCTTTAGTAGACTATATCTGGGAAGATTCCTTTTAAGAGAGACATATTTATCAGTTCTGTAAGAATGTCCAGGATTGGACCATAGCACTGATTGAACAACCAGGGTGGAATTTCATCCCAACCATGACTATGTTTATTTTTTAATTTTCTGACTAACGTACTTATTTCATCCTTGGTAGCTGGTTTCAGGAAGACTGACTTATTACACATGTTTTGGTTTATTCTATTACCACATTCCTACACCATTATATCATTACATCTTGCTCTATTACTGTTTACATTCACAGTGTTCGTAACGGGTGGCTGAATGAAATAATCATTGAATGCTGTTACTACTTGTAAAGGTGTTATTAGTTTTTATCGAAATATTTCCCCATGAGTTGCTTTCATTAAGTCCTGAAATATCTTTATCTTTTTGCCATACTTCTCTAGCAAAGTTGTTAGAATTTCTTATTATCTTTCCATATTCCAGTATTTTCTTATCTTTTATTTCTTCATCATATTCTAATTTAAATCTTTTATAGTTATATTTATAAAACGTCAATACTGTATGCTTGTAGCTATCGAAAGCATCAATCATGTTTTTTTTCCTATATTCCACTTCTTCCAGGCACTACCAGGCCTAGTACGTAGCGACCGCTATTTTGTTAGTTGGTTCTTAAGTTTAGGGGCTGCGACAACGCGGTCATGTATCCCCGTGTACTTTGGATATGTGTAGAATCTGTCTGATAACCGGTGTTAATTGTGATGACTGTATTAGTGTGTGTTAACTGTTTTTAATTTTAGTACTGCAACTTAGAATTTTTCAAATAGTTGCCGCCAAGCGCCACCGTCAACGACTACTAGGCCAAGTTCAGAACTTAGCTACTAGACGTCACCGCAGTCGGCTCTTGGCAACGAACGTAGAAACCTAAGAGCGTTGTTTACATTCTCAACTTAGCCAATTTAGCGTCACACAGGTGCAATTAGTGGAAGGTTCTTTAACATGCCATAAATCTATGACATGGGACCGCCGGCTTTATTTCCGCTCCGAAGTACGAAGCCAAGGGTAATGTTTACAAAGCGACAGCCAATGACCATCTGCAAGACAGTTGAAATACTCTGTATTACCGATAATGAACGCTGACAGCTGTCAAAGCTAGCACGTGGGGAAATGCTGCGTTTCCACTGAGGCAGATCATTACTCATAACATTCCAAGAGGCTTGCAGGAAGACACAAATACTGGGGAAGTTAGTCCACCTGCCTAGCGGTCTAATGACCGTGACGAGTCAAGACACAGTAAAACACTGAGTCAAACCATGTGCTCACTGCTGTGTCAGCGTATATTGTAGCACTGCTCGCTGTTGCTATGGAGACCGTTACCCCACTCGTCTCCACTCCTCACCTCACCCTTCAAGCGGTTACGGTGGCGTAGTTGGTAGCATGCTGAGCTGCTGTGCCCAAGATAGCGGGTTCAAACCCGGCCGAAGTCGTCGGAGTTTTTTTTATGAGCATTAAAAATCCTTCAGTATGCCTTCCTTCGGAGGGGAAGTAAAGCCGGCAGTCCCATGTCATAGATTTATGGCATAAAAAAGATGCTTCCCCAGACTAAACTTGTGTGAAGCTAAATTGTTAGGTTGGATTTCATCGGAACGCTCTATCGAAGTTCCAACGTTCACCACTAGGTATCATTGATATCTGATAGCGAAAGTTAGGACTACTTGAAATTGAATGGAACTTGTAGCTCACCCTAAGAGTGTCCGCTGGAAGGAGCTACAAACTCAGGCGAGCCGAACATGTCCTCGCACACTCCCGGCACTAAATGCCATACGATAAATAAATAAATAAATAAATAAATAAATAAATAAAACCTCACCCGTCAAGCGGATGGCAGCTTTCGCCGTTCATCTTTTGTAAATCAGAGCATAGTAAGCACGTGGAGGCTCATGATTGCCAACCCTCACAAGTGACATTAGTGTAGGCCTATATTGTGTTGGCCCTGCACAGAAACAAATGACTAGCGGCTCATTCGACAATAATTAGAAAATCATCTTGTAACGTGGTCATAGTTCTGTTCGCAATAACATTATTGCTATTATTCAAATGATGAATAATTGCATTTGTTTGTGTAGATAGTTGAGGGATTATTTTTTATTTAAGTTTAGTTAGTTAGTTATTTATTGTTGTTTTAAGGGGCGGAACTACGAGGTCATCTGCCCCTTTATTTAAGTTTGTTGTTCATATTAAATCACATTGTGATTCTGATGAATGCTATCTACATCCCATATTTCCATACTTTGGATGAAATCTACGCTCTGATGATGGTGTATTCTTGGAATACACGGTACGAGAGAATATAAAGTTTAATGCTCTTTGCATGTTCATTCCTTCCTCTTTATCAAACACCAACAGCGATCTTCTATTTTCTCTTTGATGGTCATATCTCTTATGTCATTGTGAGTTTGTTCTAGATATATATCTTCCATGACCCACCTAGCGTCATCTAGCAGCGTATCTCTGAAGCTCTTCAATTCTTCCTGGTGCAAGAGGACTTCCTTTTCCATCTGGCCATCAGATCTCGTCACCATCGCCAGCTATCAACTCTTTGAAGACCATTCATCAAGAAAAACATTTATTTTTGTAAAGTTGTTTCATGTTTATGTGCAACCTCTTTGTTCCTCCCCTCTCTCGCCCGCTTCCCCCTCTTCTCCCCCTCCCCCTACTGCTCTTCTCCGCGCGCGCAGCCTGCTCGCTCGGTCACTTCAGTTCTACACTTCTCCGCGTCGTGAGCAACCGCTCACTCACTCTCTTAAGTGCACTCAACTTCTTGTTGGTCATGCCGTCTAGGCTAGTGCTTTTCTGCGTCTAGCAGCTCTCACTTGTAAGTCGGCAGTTGACTCGGTCAGTTAAGGCTCAACTAGAGCCAGTCTCCTCAAACCAAGAGACACTTTCTACATTCTACGCCATGTTGGCACATTAAGCTCATACTTCAAAGGGAACTTCAACTTCGCTATGCAACAAAGATAAGTACCTACTTCAAGTTTTAACTTCATCTTCATCGGTTTTAACTTCTACATGCTTTTAACGATATTTTATAGACAGCGTGAGATTACTTATTTTGGTGCAAAAATCATTCTTCGCGGGATTTGCCTTGTTGAGCTTTTGTCTGTCTAAGCCAACCTTAATAGAAAGTAGCTTTTCTTAAGCTATTTAAATGAGAAATCTTCTCACCACGTGGGATATTATCCAATACCCGCTGTCTATAAATTACCAAGCTAATTCCTCCGCTGGATTAACTTTGGCCCCATTCTTCTATAAAGATCGTTCTGGAACCTTCCAGATCCTGTACTTTATCTACAAGTCTTGCCGTCATGTATTTTTCACTCACTTGTGAGAATACTATTTAAAATTGAAGAATCTTACTTCTGAATTAAAGCTCAATAGCTAACTTTCTTCCACCGTTGGAATGTTCTATGGCGCATTTAATTGTAATCCACAACTTTCTCAAGCAATAGACTTTCGCCTATCTAGTGCAACCAGTCCTTTTTCATCATTGCAATAACTTTCTTTGCCATAAACTTTCGTGTTACTACAGTGAAATTTTCATCTATTCAAAAGACTATAGTGATAACTAGTGCTTGTTCCACTTTTCTACCGCGTCGCGATCGTCCGTTTACATTAAATAAGGCCATGAACATTGATCCTAAATCCCAATGATCTTTCCTCAACCTTCTACTAACAAACCATATTAATAAAATTGTAACTTTTCTATAAGGTGTCACTCTAACGAAGTGCCCTTCCATTTTGCTTGTTTATCATTAATTAATTTCTGTATAACTACGTGTTTTATACACGGTTCAAGCTTACATTGTTTCTTCCCTATAATCAGGGAAAACAATTCTTTCAACTCTTGAGTGAGTTATTTCTAGGTCTCACGAAATGGAAACTGCCCCATTTGGCTCGTGATTCCTACTTAAACATAGGAGGTCGAGAACCTTCCTTTTGATTTTCTCTTCAGGTTTCACAGTAAGTGACCTGCCCTTATTTGTATAATAACCAACAGTAATTCAGTATAAATATACGAAGTTATAGGAACTTCTATCTTATTCTTCATGATTTTCTTATTGTTTTCGAAGTTGTCACTCTCTCTAGAATATTCTCTCAGAAATTTCTTAAAGTACACTCCTTGTACTCAATTTAATGTTTAAACTTTAATTACTTCATTTGTCTTTTTTAAATCTTATAAAGATTTTAGAACATATATAAGGTTTGAAACCTCATAAATTGTCAATTGCCTGGAGCAACCGTTTAATGTTTTCTGAGGTCTGTGACCCCAAAGTTGTTAACCAAATTGAAAATATATACTTGTTAAAGTTATCAACTTCTTTTGCCTTGTTAAATAAATTAAATATTTGTTTTTGGATTTATCATTTCGCAAATACTACAGTTAGGCAAGATCCTGGCTTTCCTAACTCTTCCTAGGTTCATGCCCTCGTTAATACGCAATAAATCTGTTACTATTTGTCTTGCCAGACTATCACCCTTCCCCATAGTAGTCTTATGCATGCTTGAGAGGGAATACACTAAAGCCACTCTCTTGCAAACCGCCCAAGTTCTAGCTGCGGTTCCCGTCTCCTTCGACCAAGTCCTTACCCACTTTAGGTATCAGAGAGCGGATTTGCAGTGGCAACCGCCTCTAAGTGCATTTAAAGTTAAATTCATAACTTTTGTGGGACTCTCCTCCTATTTATCTATCCTTTTTCTCCAGTCCGAAACCTACCTCCTTTTCTTAATCATCTTCCCTTGGTGGTTAGGGTATTCCTCAGTCAATAATCTACCCAAAATTTGGTCCCGGAAACCCGGGAGAGTCCATTTTCTATTTCTATTCTTTGTCAAGTGTCATTTGACAATACCTTACAAATTATTAATATCTGCTTTGAATCTTTCAGCTATAACTACATCGTGCAAAGCCTGTGCAGGAGAATGAGGCCGCTCCTGTCTCCTTTGGGGGTGTCCCCTTCTTTCAACTTATTCGCTGCTGCCAGCCTGACAGCATCTCCAAGGTTCAACAGTTTCGTGAGTTACATTTTAATCTATTTTCTTTGACATGGCTCCTACAGAAAGGGATGAAACTCTCATTGCCAGACGTTCTTCCTATAAAGGGCAACTCACCAGATTCAGAAATTTCATCAACAAATTAAATCCCGCCGAGTGTGATCTAGATATCTTGACACAACGCCTTAAGTTGTACGAACGGTCCTATGATTATTACGATCAAACTCAAACCGAGATTGAATCCGCTTGCCCAGAACTTCAATCGGATCGGGACGAGGTCGAACCCTTGTACTTGGAAGGGATTGCCAAGGCCCTCCAACTGATCCGCAGTATCTCAGAACCGGACACTAGGGTCATCAATCCGGCCCAGTTCGCACCCGCTTCAGTTCACAAGAACAAACCGAAACCGTTACTTCCAAAGATAAGCCTACCTCACTTCTCAGGCCAGGAAGGTGAATGGTATTCTTTTTATGAACTTTACTGCTCACTTATTCATGAAAACTCCGACGTTGTCGACATTCATAAGTTCTATTTCCTGCGTGCGTCCTTGGAAGGCGAGGCCTTGGCCTTGGTTCAGTCACTGCCTTTAAGCGCAGATAACTACCACATCGCCTTTAATCTCCTTAAAGAGAGATATGGCAATTTACGTTTGTGTGTGGCTCGTCATATCCGCTGTCTATTCAACCTGCCAGCCGTCAAACCTAATGATGTCACCTCTTTAAGAGACCTGTTAGATTCTATTCAATTGCACGTGAGAGCGTTATATCAACTCAAGCAGCCAGTCCAAACGTGGGGCACAGTCCTTATTCATCTAGCTACATCCAGATTCGATTTTTCGACATTAAAGGTTTGGGAGATCGAACTCACTCGCATGGAGGAATTTTCGTTCGAACACCTCATCTCGTTTCTCAACAGCCGGTTCCAAGTCCTTACAGCACTCTCATTTCAGTGTGAAAATGTCGAAACGAGTCATAAGGGTCACATTTTTGAGAAAAAACTTGTCTTTTCAAATGGTCGTCAGCCCCCATCTGTCGAGAACAAGCAAACTCGTTCCGCTTCTTTCAACCATCCAAGAGAACATATCAGGCCGCTCAACAAATCTTTAAAATGCACGCTCTGTAAAAAGCTTCACACTTTGTACTCCTGCAAATCTTTTAAAGAATTGTCTGTCGAAAACCGAAGGAAGTTTGTCTTCAATAGCAAACATTGCTTCAACTGCTTGTCACCTAAGCATTCTTCTTCAAACTGCACGTCTTCCAATCTCTGTTTTCATTGCAAAAAACCGCACCATTCTTTATTGCACGTTCATGATAAATCGAGGTCATCAGTACCCGCTTCTTCAAACTCCATGCAGAGCAGCTCCGAACAAACTAATGCTTCTTCCTGCATTTCTAACGCCGAAACTTCTCACAGTGCGCAAGCCCTTTTGTCCACTGTACAATTCGAAATCCAAGATAAATTTGGAAATTGGTTTCGAACCCGCGGTCTTCTTGATTCCGCTTCAACTCACAACTTTGTTTCGCAATCGTTAATTAAAAAACTAGGTCTTTCTTCATCGCCTATTTCCATCAATGTATCCGGCATTGACAATATGAAAACTCAAGTCTTGCAGTCTTCAAAATTGAAAATCAGAGACGTTTGCCAAAGAAACACCAATCTTAACTTAAACTGTCTCATTCTTACCAGTATTAGCATGGACACTCCTAGCAGCTCTATTAATACTTCCGGTTTAAAGATTCCTTCGCATTTAAGGTTAGCTGATCCTCAGTTTAATGCTTAAGGTCCCATTGATGTACTTTTCAGTGCCAATGTTTTTTGGAATTGCCTCCGTAAACAAGTTCGCAAGTTATCCTCAAACGTGGTCGCCAGAGACACCGATTTTGGTTGGGTTATTACTGGTGAAATCCAACATCCCAGTCTTCAAACCAAATCGCAATGTCATTTTGTTACTGCTGATATAAATCCCCTCTCTGAAAAAGAGAACGCTAGTAGGGTAGTGGTAGGAGTTCTAACTCACTCATTTTATTTGTACCCGACTGTACATGTTAAAATAAGTAATATCTGGCCAACCCATGGTCCGATTTTGACAAATGAGGTGTCGTTGGACTCGGGCTGACGCCCTCTTTCCAATGGACCACTCATTTCAGCCCCTAAATGAAACCTACCCCTACTAGGGGGTGAAATTCTATTATTTTTTTTAGTGAAAGTCTCTTTTCAAATGCGACATGTATAAGGTGCGCTGCTAAAATGAACTTAAACGTTGTTGCTCATATCGCGCATGCGTTTTTCTGGCTGCCGCTATGGATTAACAATTTTGTTTTTGTTTTTATCGCATGCGCACTTGGGATTTTTGTAAGAGGGCGAGTTCTTTGAAAAAAATGATTGATAAGAAGAGGTTTTGGTGGTGAGGAGAGAACTAGATAGTCGCCTACTTTCCTACGAAGTTTGCCGATATCTCTCGAACGCAAGGTTGGATTTGGACGTGTGACGTGTCAAATTGCTTGTCTCGAAGCCCTATATATGTTATTAATAGGTTAAAGTTTTGAGAATGAAGGAAACAGGCTTTTGGGGATAAAAGCATGATTTTAGACTTTTTCCGATATGTCACGAATGCATGGTCGGATTTGGTCCTATGACGTGTCAAATGGCTTGTCTCGAAACCCTCTTTATTTTGGTAATAGGTTAAACTTTTTGAGAATGAGGGAAACAGAATTTTTTGGTGTAAAACTGTGATTTTAGACTTTCTGTTATATCTCACAAACCAATAACGCCAGAAACGTATACGAGGGGTCGTAGGACTCTGGGTGACGCCCCTCCCCTCCCCCCTTTCGAATATAGTATTTATGTTTTAAAAGTAATGCGAAAGGGTCTAACGACACTTTTGTTGAAAACATTTTAGTTTTTAAAACTTTTTTTTTAATTTGTCTAAAATGTTCATGACGAGTGGTTGTAGATAGAAAGAGACGATACCACTGGGCGTGTGTTTCAACGAGGCTATTACTGGCCACGGTGGTGATATACCAATACAGTATTCGCTATTTCGATGAGACGGCGGGTCGAGGGTTCGTTTTCCGATTTTTCCTATGATGGAATTCCTAATTCCTAAACCCCCTGAAGGGGGTCTTTAACGTGTAAACCATTATGAGTGACATGACAAATGATAATTCCTTGATCAGATGAAGCTGGCTTTAGATAGAACAAACAGAACTTGGTTATATGTTGCTTGAAGTGAGTATAGAAAACAAACTTGCTGGGGAAGACTGACAGGATGTGGATGTTATTTGAGCTTATTGGAATGCATTGACTTGACTTGACAACAGGCAATGAAAAAAAGCACAGAGATGCTGAGGACACTTGAAGGTCAAACGATATGGCAACCATGGTGGGAGGGGGAAGCGAGGATGAAGTCGCCGATCATGTTCAATGTTCAATGGATGAATTTATATTTTGCGAAGCATTGTTCGGAGAGGGTCATGTGACGACTTGTTTTAAGGGTATTTATTTTCCTGATATTTCCTATGGTGGACTCATTGATTGAAATAATCCAAAACTGCTAGGGCATGGCCTTGAGATTGTATAAACTGATAATGGGATTTTGACATACAAGGTCCCCCCAGAACTTGACATGATGTCATTCTTTATGGCTTATGAATTTCCCCAAAAAAGATCCAAAACAACAAGATCATGGACTTTTGCTTTTCTTAATATATTGCAAACCCATTATGTAAGATGTTTACTGTGAGTAACGAAATCTAGCTAGGTAAAGAAAGAATTATTGTAGGCTACATGTATGGTGACTGACACGTCTTTGACCATTGGAACTTGTTTTCAGATCTGACTGTAGTACATAGGCTTGACAAACGGTGCACACAAAATTCAATTTATCGATTCAAGAATTAAGAGTAGACTCTCATTAATTATTTGGTTAAAGAGTGTAGCTAAAAATAAAAAAATGGTGACTACATTAAACTAAACTGAACCAAGTCGAATCAAACCCAACTGAACCAAACCAAGCCTAAAGCAAACCAAACCTTATCAAGAACAAGCCAAGGGCTTAAGTGTAAAACTTGTGGGGGAGTGCAGTCATTGGCAATGTCCAAAGAAAGGGATAACGCTCTACCTCTAGAGGGTAAGGTAAAGCTAGCGCATGGTGCTAATGCATATTCACAAGTACATGAACCACACACACACAACTATCCTATGCTGTTTTTTTGAGTTGACTGTTAAAACTTACTCAATGGTTACTGAGCAAGATGGTCGCTACACACAACAAGCTTTAAATGCTTGAGGCTAATAATCTATACACACACACACACTCGCTTGTTCTAAACTAAACTGTCTTGCTGGCAGTGCTCACACAGTAGGAAAATGACAGAAATGCTTGGCTAACAGAAATACAATCTTTTTCGGTTGTCTAATGTTACCAGCTAACCATTACATGCTATAGTGGTGAGCACATGTGCCTCTTGCACTGGAGATCGTAACTTGATTTCTAGCTCTAAGGCCTAGAACGAATCAAACTAAGAAAGAAGGGTATGGTGACGCAGTGGTTGAACTGTTAGCCTTTCACTAAGGTAGACTAGGGTTTGATTTTAGGTTTATATACATGTCATAAACAAACAAACAAACAAACAAACAAACAAACAAACAAAAAAGCAGAGATAATGTTTAAAACTGATTACACTTGTCTCTTTTCAAATTATTACTTAGATTACAAATACAAAGGTGGACTGGGTTTGATATACAGTTAATGCTGCCTATCGCATACTAGCCCGTAAGAAAGCCAAACAAGCAAAAGGCGTAGGTAGAGCAGTGGTAAAATCGCTGTGTGTAGAGAACTACCTAACGGTTTTATGAACTGGCAATGGTATGTCGCATAAACAGTGCAGGATACAATCCAGCAACCATAATTTTTATCTTGTGGAACAGAGAAAACAAATATATATAGAGAGAGATATAGAAAGCTTTTGTATGTATGGGTAGCATTGATTGTTAGACCAGAGAAAGTACGGTGAGGTAGGGTGGGGAGAGGGAGAATTAACACTTATATATGAATGAATGGTAAATAGTATTTTTTTTCAATAGTTTTGTTTTTCAAATGCAGTGGTAGATAGCCGTTATTTTGTAAAACATTCTTACTTGCAGTAGTAATAAGACTCTATGGTTCCGCTAACACATAGATAGACTGTATTCTTGCCATGGTCAAGCACTCACATTAAGATCATTTACAAAATCATGAAATGAAAAATAAAAAATCTTGTTTTGGAAATATCGATTTTCAACATACACAAAATAAATATATAAAAAAATTGTAAACAGCAAAATGGAAAATCCATGGTCAAGCACACACATTAAGATCATTTACAAAATCATAAAATGAAAAATAAAAAATCTTGTTTTGGAAATATCGATTTTTTTAACATACACAAAATAAATATATAAAAAAAATTAAACAGCAAAATGGAAAATCCATGGTCAAGCACACACATTAAGATCATTTACAAAATCATAAAATGAAAAATAAAAAATCTTGTTTTGGAAATATCGATTTTTTTTCAACATACACAAAATAAATATATAAAAAATTTGTAAACAGCAAAATGGAAAATCCATGTTTCCATATAGACAAAATTTAAAAACCTTAAACGGACATTTAACAAAAAAATATGCGCAAATGGGAAATTGACAAATGTGTAAATATGAAAATGGAAAAATCCATGTTTCCATATCATGAAATTGAAAAACATCAAACTGTCATTTAAAAAAATGCAAATGGAAAATTGACAAATTGCAATGTGTGAAATGTGAAATTGAACAAATGGCTATCATTATTTTAAAAAAAGAACATGGTGCTCTATGGTTGAGGTGTGAATCAAACCCTCTCTACTTATTTGGACCACCCGAGACTGAGTAGACTAGTTTTAGTTGTCATACCGCTTTTAAAAGTTTGTGTTAAATCTAGGAATTGAACCCAAGAGCTTGTAGGGGAGATCCAAGGTTATAATATGTTAAACAGATAGCCTTGAATGTAGGGTGTGGTAGCTATATAGAGATGAGACGTTTCACTCGGGAGTGGGAGGCATGGAGATCTGCATCAAACCAGTCAAAAGACTGACGACTCAAACAACAACATGTAGAGCTCACCAAAATCATGTTGTGTAACGGTAAATGTTAGTCAACGAACAGTAATGCATTACTAAAACCCATGACACGATACCTAAGAGCTTTTCTAAAATTATTTTAAAATGCCTTTAACCCTACATTAAACACCCAGTTCACAAGACTCATAACTGCAATGTTATGGTCAAACAAAACAAAATCTATATTTCAAAACAAACAAGTGGTTTAGTCAATGTATACTGGAAAAGGTTTTATAAACACTCAAGTCCACAAAAATAATTAAATTAGTAACTGTCAGGTTGACCGAGTGGTTATGGTGTTTGACTTAAGTTCAAATTTTCTGTACAAGAAAGCAAGGGTTCGAATCCCTTACCTGATATAACTATTGCCTCAACATGGCTTGACCACACTGTATTATTGTGTACTCGGTGCACAAACCATAGATAGAGTGTATTGTTTAAGGTCACTCTCTTTGCGAACATAGTCAGAGACTGTTGATGGTTAACAATTGCATTAATAGTGGGACATAGGGATAGCAATTAAGAAAAACAGACAATACACATACACTATTTTTATTTATTTAATATAAGTACTTGTACAATAGTTATATACAAAATACAACTCTCTTTTGTCTATAACTATCTAGTCCTTTTCGATCCACTTGCATATCAAGGGCAGATGACTTTGTAGTTCAGCCCCTTAAAACAACAACAACACTACTTCTTGCATAGTCTGTGATGTTGATGACTCTTGAGGCGTGGAAGATGGATACAACATAACTTTTACAACAGGGGTTAAACGTTGCTCAACAAACAATGCACTATTTTGAGTAGCAACATCTTTCTCTTGTACTAACATTTTAGCATTCTGATGATTTTTTGTCAACACCATGAGTGTTTTGTCTGGAGCACTACATTGATGATCACTCACACTTAAAACCACACCATTTCTACTTTTCATATTGCCTCGACATTTTGTTGACCTCTGTTTTGAGCATTGTCAGAATATTATTCCTTTTACATTTTGTCGTCTATAGTTATAAGAGTAGCCTTTATAGAGTACACGTTGTTTACCTCGGTTAGTTGTAGTAAGTTCCAAAGTAGTAACTAACCTGTTAGTATGATTTGCACACTACAAAGTTTATCTCTGTTCTGGTAATAGAATTATTTAGCGTTGGCTTTTATATTTAATATGTACAGTTTAAAGTGATAGAAAAGTGGTAGAAACGTGGTAGCAAAGTAGTAGACAATTGGTAACATAGTGGTAGAAAAGTGGTAGCATAGTGGTAGAAAAGTGGTAGAAAAGTGGCAGAAAAGTAGTAGAAAAGTGGTAGCAAACTAGAAAAGTGGTAGAAAAGTAGCAGAAAAGTAGTAGAAAAGTGGTAGCAAAGTGGTAGAAAAGTGGTAGCAAACTAGAAAAGTGGTAGAAAAGTGGCAGAAAAGTAATAGAAAAGTGGTAGCAAAGTGGTAGAAAAGTGGTAGCAAACTAGAAAAGTGGTAGAAAAATGGCAGAAAAGTAGTAGAAAAGTGGTAGCAAAGTGGTAGAAAAGTGGTAGAAAACTAGAAAAGTGGTAGAAAAGTGGCAGAAAAGTAATAGCAAAGTGGTAGAAAAGTGGCAGCAAACTAGAAAAGTGGTAGAAAAGTGGCAGAAAAGTAGTAAAAAAAGTGGTAGCAAAGTGGTAGAAAAGTGGTAGCAAACTAGAAAAGTGGTAGCAAAGTGGTAGCAAAGTGGTAGAAAATATTACATGTATTGTTAAGAAATAGTTTAACCGGTTACATGGATTCATTACACTATAATTTTAGCATCACGAAGCTCATTTTCTATATCCAAAAGTTCTTTCTCATATTTAGTATGACCAGCCTGTTTACAGGTATGCAAGTACTGAAGCCGCTGGATTAGCTTACTGGGATTGTTCCAGTAAACAAATTTAACAAATGATTTTTTGGGTTTAAACCATTATCATCATCATCATCATCATCATAATCATCATCATCATCATGGTTATCATCATCAATATAATTATCATCAATATAATCATCATCACTATTACTATCTAATCCTTTTTGTTCATCTTGCAATGCAACAACCTTTGGCATAGTTTGTGTTGTCTTTGATAGTGTTAGAGGTTTCTTAGACGTTAACGTCTGTCCTAACATGTCTTTTTCAGTAGATAATAAATGCTCATTAACAAACAAAGCACTATCTTGAGCCACACTATTTTTTTCTTGGTCTTGCTTTTTTTACCTTGGTTAGAGTATTTTGTCCATTTAAATGAGTATTATTTTGAGATTTACAATGATGATCGATTGAAATAAGTATGTTGGAGCCTTTTGTCTTAATCATTCCTCGACACTTTTTAGATCGTTGTTTCAAACAGCACCAAATAACAGTTCCATTTTTATTAGTTCTTTTTACAATATATGCATATCCTTTATAGTAAGCACATGGCTTACCATAGCTAGGCGTTGATACTTCCATGTCAACTGTTAAGCATAAACTAATCTCTAGTAAAGTTAACTCGATAATAAAAATGATTGTTTGTAGTATGTGCAGTTTAAAGTAAGAGCAAAAGTGAGAGTCAAATGGTAGAAAAGTGTTAGCAAAGTGGTGGAAGAGTGGTAACAGTTTATAGTAGTCATGATCTTTTTTACCAGAATGTGATTTGAGTAAATGTAATTTCTAATCCTTAGCAGTGAGTAGTCAGTTAGTCTTGGTTCAGACAAGGGTAAACAGTTCTCCTATGAATCAGAGATCAAGATTTTCATTATGAAACAGTTGTGTAACCAATTAGGTATTGGAACTTGATAGCTTTACACATGAACAAAAATTCCAACATATCTGACATGAATTACATGATTTGAAAGTTGCCAAGAATATCCAATCAACCATTGTAGTTACAATGTCAAACACACAAAGACAAAATCAGCATGAACTTTTAAGTTACAGGAAAATTCTATGAAATAGACTATGCATGAAATTTGGAAATACACATCAGAAGTTTGCAACACCATCCTTCTAGCCTATATAAATTATCGACATGGAAAGTGTGCACTGCCCCTAACATTAAACCAATTTATCAATAACACAAGTCAACAATCAAAACATTTTGTGTTGAGTCCATCATTTAATGCATATATTCTGTATACATTGAACAGTAACAAAAAAACGCCTTTCATAATTAATTAAGTTTGCTTTAATTCTTTATGTAATGATATATACATATTTAAAGTTTTGGCTGACTGTTCAGGGTGAATCGACTTTGAACACATAAGAGAGGGAATATTTTAAGACTTAACCTCAGCTCAACTAACATAACCTAAATTTACCTAACCTAACCTTGTCATATAGGTAAGAAACGGGTCAAGCTATGCTTTCGACTACCGAGTTTCAGCTACTTTTCAAGGTTACTCTCCCGAACATTGCCGGAGACTGCTGATAAACACCTATGTTCCCACGGCGGCGGCGCGGAACGACTTACATGACGCGCTTCCCCCTTTTCATTGATCCCTGTTGATTTGTCCCTTTGGACTGGTCCCTGTTGACTAGCTCCTTTTGGACGGGCCCTTTTTGAATGAAGTCATTTTTGACGGGTCCCTGTGGACAGGTCCTTTTGGCTGATTCCTTTGGACCAGTCCACAGGGACCCGTCAAAAATGACTCCATTCAAAAAGGGCCCGTCCAAAAGGGGCTAGTCAACAGGGACCAGTCCAAAGGGACAAATCAACAGGGATCAATGAAAAGGGGGAAGCGCGTCATGTAAGTCGTTCCGCGCCGCCGCCGTGGGAACATAAGTGTTTATCAGGAGTCTCCGGCAATGTTCGGGAGAGTAACCTTGAAAAGTAGCTGAAACTCGGTAGTCGAAAGCATAGCTTGACCCGTTTCTTACCTATATGACAAGGTTAGGTAAATTTAGGTTATGTTAGGTGAGCTGAGGTTAAGTCTTAAAATATTCCCTCTCTTATGTGTTCAAAGTCGATTAACCCTGAACAGTCAGCCAAAACTTTAAATATGTATATATCATTACATAAAGAATTAAAGCAAACTTAATTAATTATGAATGGCGTTTTTTGTTACTGTTCAATGTATACAGAATATATGCATTAAATGATAGACTCAACACAAAATGTTTTGATTGTTGACTTGTGTTATTGATAAATTGGTTTAATGTTAGGGGCAGTGCACACTTTCCATGTCGATAATTTATATAGGCTAGAAGGATGGTGTTGCAAACTTCTGATGTGTATTTCCAAATTTCCTGCGTAGTCTATTTCATAGAATTTTCCTCTAACTTAAAAGTTCATGCTGATTTTGTCTTTGTGTGTTTGATATTGTAACTACAATGGTTGATTGGATATTCTTTGTCAACTTTCAAATCATGTAATTCATGTCAGAATGTTGGAATTTTTGTTCATGTGTAAAGCTATCAAGTACCAATACCTAATTGGTTACACAACTGTTTCATAATGAAAATCTTGATCTCTGATTCATTGGAGAACTGTTTACGCTTGTCTGAACCAAGACTAACTGACTACTCACTGCTAAGGATTAGAAATTACATTTACTCAAATCACATTCTGGTAAAAAAAGATCATGACTACTATAAACTGCTACCACTCTTCCACCACGTTGCTAACACTTTTTTACCATTTGACTCTCACTTTTGCTCTTACTTTAAACTGCACATACTACAAACAATCATTTTTATTATCGAGTTAACTTTACTAGAGATTAGTTTATGCTTAACAGTTGACATGGAAGTATCAACGACTAGCTATGGTAAGCCATGTGCTTACTATAAAGGATATGCATATATTGTAAAAAGAACTAATAAAAATGGAACTGTTATTTGGTGCTGTTCGAAACAACGATCTAAAAAGTGTCGAGGAATGATTAAGACAAAAGGCTCCAACATACTTATTTCAATCGATCATCATTGTAAATCTCAAAATAATACTCATTTAAATGGACAAAATACTCTAACCAAGGTAAAAAAAAGCAAGACCAAGAAAAAATAGTGTGGCTCAAGATAGTGTGTTTGTTAAAGAGCATTTATTATCTCCTGAAAAAGACATGTTAGGACAGTCGTTAACGTCTAAGAAACCTCTAACACTATCAAAGACAACACAAACTATGCCAAAGGTTGTTGCATTGCAAGATGAACAAAAAGGATTAGATAGTAATAGTGATGATGATTATATTGATGATAATTATATTGATAATGATAACCATGATGATGATGATGATTATGATGATAATGATGATGATAATGGTTTACAACCAAAAAAGTCATTTGTTAAATTTGTTTACTGGAACAATCCCAGTAAGCTAATCCAGCGGCTTCAGTACTTGCTTACCTGTAAACAGGCTGGCCATACTAAATATGAGAAGGAACTTTTGGATATAGAAAATGAGCTTCGTGATGCTAAAATTATAGTGTAATGAATCCATGTAACCGCTTAAACTATTTCTTAACAATACTTGTAATATTTTCTACCACTTTGCTACCACTTTGCTACGACTTTTCTAGTTTGCTACCACTTTTCTACCACTTTGCTACTACTTTTCTGCCACTTTTCTACCACTTTTCTAGTTTGCTACCACTTTTCTACCACTTTGCTACCACTTTTCTATTACTTTTCTGCCACTTTTCTACCACTTTTCTAGTTTTCTACCACTTTTCTACCACTTTGCTACCACTTTTCTACTACTTTTCTGCCACTTTTCTACCACTTTTCTAGTTTGCTACCACTTTTCTACTACTTTTCTGCCACTTTTCTACCACTTTTCTACCACTATGCTACCACTTTTCTACCACTATGTTACCAATTGTCTACTACTTTGCTACCACGTTTCTACCACTTTTCTATCACTTTAAACTGTACATATTAAATATAAAAGCCAACGCTAAATAATTCTATTACCAGAACAGAGATAAACTTTGTAGTGTGCAAATCATACTAACAGGTTAGTTACTACTTTGGAACTTACTACAACTAACCGAGGTAAACAACGTGTACTCTATAAAGGCTACTCTTATAACTACAGACGACAAAATGTAAAAGGAATAATATTCTGACAATGCTCAAAACAGAGGTCAACAAAATGTCGAGGCAATATGAAAAGTAGAAATGGTGTGGTTTTAAGTGTGAGTGATCATCAATGTAGTGCTCCAGACAAAACACTCATGGTGTTGACAAAAAAATCATCAGAATGCTAAAAAGTTAGTACAAGAGAAAGATGTTGCTACTCAAAATAGTGCATTGTTTGTTGAGCAACGTTTAACCCCTGTTGTAAAAGTTATGTTGTATCCATCTTCCACGCCTCAAGAGTCATCAACATCACAGACTATGCAAGAAGTAGTGTTGTTGTTGTTTTAAGGGGCTGAACTACAAAGTCATCTGCCCTTGATATGCAAGTGGATCGAAAAGGACTAGATAGTTATAGACAAAAGAGAGTTGTATTTTGTATATAACTATTGTACAAGTACTTATATTAAATAAATAAAAATAGTGTATGTGTATTGTCTGTTTTTCTTAATTGCTATCCCTATGTCCCACTATTAATGCAATTGTTAACCATCAACAGTCTCTGACTATGTTCGCAAAGAGAGCGACCTTAAACAATACACTCTATCTATGGTTTGTGCACCGAGTACACAATAATACAGTGTGGTCAAGCCATGTTGAGGCAATAGTTATATCAGGTAAGGGATTCGAACCCTTGCTTTCTTGTACAGAAAATTTGAACTTAAGTCAAACACCATAACCACTCGGTCAACCTGACAGTTACTAATTTAATTATTTTTGTGGACTTGAGTGTTTATAAAAACTTTTCCAGTATACATTGACTAAACCACTTGTTTGTTTTGAAATATAGATTTTGTTTTGTTTGACCATAACATTGCAGTTATGAGTCTTGTGAACTGGGTGTTTAATGTAGGGTTAAAGGCATTTTAAAATAATTTTAGAAAAGCTCTTAGGTATCGTGTCATGGGTTTTAGTAATGCATTACTGTTCGTTGACTAACATTTACCGTTACACAACATGATTTTGGTGAGCTCTACATGTTGTTGTTTGAGTCGTCAGTCTTTTGACTGGTTTGATGCAGATCTCCATGCCTCCCACCCCCGAGTGAAACGTCTCATCTCTATATAGCTACCACACCCTACATTCAAGGCTATCTGTTTAACATATTATAACCTTGGATCTCCCCTACAAGCTCTTGGGTTCAATTCCTAGATTTAACACAAACTTTTAAAAGCGGTATGACAACTAAAACTAGTCTACTCAGTCTCGGGTGGTCCAAATAAGTAGAGAGGGTTTGATTTACACCTCAACTATAGAGCACCATGTTCTTTTTTTTTTTTTAATAATGATAGCCATTTGTTCAATTTCACATTTCACACATTGCAATTTGTCAATTTTCCATTTGCATTTTTTTAATGACAGTTTGATGTTTTTCAATTTCATTATATGGAAACATGGATTTTTCCATTTTCATATTTACACATTTGTCAATTTCCCATTTGCATATATTTTCATAAATGTCCGTTTAAGGTTTTTAAATTTTGTCTATATGGAAACATGGATTTTCCATTTTGCTGTTTACAAATTTTTTATATATTTATTTTGTGTATGTTGAAAAAAAATCTATATTTCCAAAACAAGATTTTTTATTTTTCATTTTATGATTTTGTAAATGATCTTAATGTGTGTGCTTGACCATGGATTTTCCATTTTGATGTTTAAATTTTTTTTATATATTTATTTTGTGTATGTTTAAAAAAATCGATATTTCCAAAACAAGATTTTTTATTTTTCATTTTATGATTTTGTAAATGATCTTAATGTGTGTGCTTGACCATGGATTTTCCATTTTGCTGTTTACAAATGTTTTATATATTTATTTTGTGTATGTTGAAAAACGATATTTCCAAAACAAGATTTTTTATTTTTCATTCCATGATTTTGTAAATGATCTTAATGTGAGTGCTTGACCATGGCAAGAATACAGTCTATCTATGTGTTAGCGGAACCATGGAGTCTTATTACTACTGCAAGTAAGAATGTTTTACAAAATAACGGCTATCTACCACTGCATTTGAAAAACAAAACTATTGAAAAAAATACTATTTACCATTCATTCATATATAAGTGTTAATTCTCCCTCTCCCCACCCTACCTCACCGTATTTTCTCTGGTCTAACAATCAATGCTACCCATACATACAAAAGCTTTCTATATCTCTCTCTATATATATATGTTTTCTCTGTTCCACAAGATAAAAATTATGGTTGCTGGATTGTATCCTGCACTGTTTATGGACATACCATTGCCAGTTCCTAAAACCGTTAGGTAGTTCTCTACACACAGCGATTTTACCACTGCTCTACCTACGCCTTTTGCTTGTTTGGCTTTCTTACGGGCTAGTATGCGATAGGCAGCATTAACTGTATATCAAACCCAGTCCACCTTTGTATTTGTAATCTAAGTAATAATTTGAAAAGAGACAAGTGTAATCAGTTTTAAACATTATCTCTGCTTTTTTGTTTGTTTGTTTGTTTGTTTGTTTGTTTATGACATGTATATAAACCTAAAATCAAACCCTAGTCTACCTTAGTGAAAGGCTAACAGTTCAACCACTGCGTCACCATACCCTTCTTTCTTAGTTTGATTCGTTCTAGGCCTTAGAGCTAGAAATCAGGTTACGATCTCCAGTGCAAAAGGCACATGTGCTCACCACTATAGCATGTAATGGTTAGCTGGTAACATTAGACAACCGAAAAAGATTGTATTTCTGTTAGCCAAGCATTTCTGTCATTTGCCTACTGTGTGAGCACTGCCAGCAAGACAGTTTAGTTTAGAACAAGCGAGTGTGTGTGTGTGTGTGTATAGATTATTAGCCTCAAGCATTTAAAGCTTGTTGTGTGTAGCGACCATCTTGCTCAGTAACCACTGAGTAAGTTTTAACAGTCAACTCATAAAAACAGCATAGGATAGTTGTGTGTGTGTGGTTCATGTACTTGTGAATATGCATTAGCACCATGCGCTAGCTTTACCTTACCCTCTAGAGGTAGAGCGTTATCCCTTTCTTTGGACATTGCCAATGACTGCACTCCCCCACAAGTTTTACACTTAAGCCCTTGGCTTGTTCTGATTAGGTTTGGTTTGCTTTAGGATTGGTTTGGTTTGCTTTAGGCTTGGTTTGGTTCAGTTGGGTTTGATTCGACTTGGTTCAGTTTAGTTTAATGTAGTCACCATTTTTTTTTATTTTTAGCTACACTCTTTAACCAATTAATTAATGAGAGTCTACTCTTAATTCTTGAATCGATAAATTGAATTTTGTGTGCACCGTTTGTCAAGCCATGCCTACAACCTATGCTCCCTATGTACTACAGTCAGATCTGAAAACAAGTTCCAATGGTAAAGACGTGTCAGTCACCATACATGTAGCCTACAATAATTCTTTCTTTACCTAGCTAGATTTCGTCACTCACAGTAAACATCTTACATAATGGGTTTGCAATATATTAAGAAAAGCAAAAGTCCATGATCTTGTTGTTTTGGATCTTTTTTGGGAAAATTCATAAGCCATAATAGAATGACATCATGTCAAGTTCTGGGGGGACCTTGTATGTCAAAATCCCATTATCAGTTTATAAAATCTCAAGGCCATGCCCTAGCAGTTTTGGATTATTTCAATCAATGAGTCCACCATAGGAAATATCAGAAAAATAAGTACCCTTAAAACAAGTCGTCACACGACCCTCTCCGAACAATGCTTCGCAAAATATAAATTCATCCATTGAACATTGAACATGATCGGCGACTTCATCCTCGCTTCCCCCTCCCACCATGGTTGCCATATCATTTGACCTTCAAGTGTCCTCAGCATCTCTGTGCTTTTTTTCATTGCCTGTTGTCAAGTCAAGTCAATGCATTCCAATAAGCTCAAATAACATCCACATCCTGTCAGTCTCCCCCAGCAAGTTTGTTTTCTATACTCACTTCAAGCAACATATAACCAAGTTCTGTTTGTTCTATCTAAAGCCAGCTTCATCTGATCAAGGAATTATCATTTGTCATGTCACTCATAATGGTTTACACGTTAAAGACCCCCTTCAGGGGGTTTAGGAATTAGGAATTCCATCATAGAAAAAATCGGAAAACGAACCCTCGACCCGCCGTCTCATCGAAATAGCGAATACTGTATTGGTATATCACCACCGTGGCCAGTAATAGCCTCGTTGAAACACACGCCCAGTGGTATCGTCTCTTTCTATCTACAACCACTCGTCATGAACATTTTAGACAAATTAAAAAAAGTTTTAAAAACTAAAATGTTTTCAACAAAAGTCTCGTTAGACCCTTTCGCATTACTTTTAAAACATAAATACTATATTCGAAAGGGGGGAGGGGAGGGGCGTCACCCAGAGTCCTACGACCCCTCGTATACGTTTCTGGCGTTATTGGTTTGTGAGATATAACAGAAAGTCTAAAATCACAGTTTTACACCAAAAAATTCTGTTTCCCTCATTCTCAAAAAGTTTAACCTATTACCAAAATAAAGAGGGTTTCGAGACAAGCCATTTGACACGTCATAGGACCAAATCCGACCATGCATTCGTGACATATCGGAAAAAGTCTAAAATCATGGTTTTATCCCCAAAAGCCTGTTTCCCTCATTCTCAAAACTTTAACCTATTACTAACATATATAGGGCTTCGAGACAAGCAATTTGACACGTCACACGTCCAAATCCGACCTTGCGTTCGAGAGATATCGGCAAACTTCGTAGGAAAGTAGGCGACTATCTAGTTCTCTCCTCACCACCAAAACCTCTTCTTATCAATCATTTTTTTTTTCAAAGAACTCGCCCTCTTACAAAAATCCCAAGTGCGCATGCGTAAAAAAACAAAAACAAAAATGTTAATCCATAGCGGCAGCCAGAAAAACGCATGCGCGATATGAGCAACAACGTTTAAGTTCATTTTAGCAGCGCACCTTATACATGTCGCATTTGAAAAGAGACTTTCACTAAAAAAAAAATAGAATTTCACCCCCTAGTAGGGGTAGGTTTCATTTAGGGGCTGAAATGAGTGGTCCATTGGAAAGAGGGCATCAGCTCGAGTCCAACGACACCTCATTTGTCAAAATCGGACCATGGGTTGGCCAGATATTAATTATTTTAACATGTACAGTCGGGTACAAATAAAATGAGTGAGTTAGAACTCCTACCACTACCCTACTAACGCTCATGTTTCTGATCTCGATACTTTTGAAAAATACCTGCCGAAACGATGTCTTATCGTAAACAACTACGCCACCTTTGTAAGTTGTTTAAATGGTTTTGCCTTCTTCCCGCATAAAATGGCAATTCAAGTTCGCCTCGCCTTGTGTCACTTAGTTTACTTTCTCATGTCATTTTTTATAGCAGGTAATTGCTTAAAATTTCTATCGAAAATTATCTTCCCCTTGTGTAAAACCATGGCTATCAGTCTCCATCATTTCGCTGTAAGCTATGTTTCACTTCTTTCGCTATTTAGAAGGATGGCCACGGCCAGCTCCTTCCCCCTTCCTCACAATTGGAAGCCGCTTTTGAAACCGCTTGAAAATCTGAAATCTCTAGCATCTAGAATAACTATTCTTACTCATAAACTCCTTCTCAATGTTCCGGCTTCTCTTCCTTTTTCGGAAGAATCAAGCTTTTTTCTGTCGAAAATTGTCGGATTCCGTGATCCTCTAAATTATGCGAAATTAATTTCTTCCTTTATTTCTTATGTCTCTAAATTGTTTTTTCACGTCCAAGCCACGAATGACTGCATGTCGTGTCACTTGCTTCGCTTTAAGCCACAGCTGATTGTGCTTGTGTTGTTTGTTTATTTCGAACTGCTTGTTTTTCAATCTTGTTTGTATACAAGCTTGGGTAAGGCCAAACTGCTGTTCATTTCCTGTATGCTTGCCAAAGGTCAGAGCAAGTTTCCCTTATCTCAACTCTGGCTGACTGCCAACCATTGTCTTGCGAGTTGCTACCGTAATCTCGGAAGCCGCTCACCTCATTACCAAAATAAACGTGTTCCGGTCAAGGACTCTTTCAGATATTTATATTCCTTATCTCGCTGTACTATGTGGGTCAAGGTCGTTCATGCTTATGTCTCCCACTTACTCACGCTCGTATCCTACAACTGCTTCGATTCTTGTTTCATAACATCGTTGCGTATTTTTCGACGCGTTTTTGTATTTATGCTTGTCATGTCACGTTTCTCGCTGACTTAAGTATTTTTCTGATTAACCCCTTTGATGATTATTATAACTTAAGGTCATTGTTTATGGCTACTAGATTGTTGTTACCTATGGCGTTCTTGCTTTCTACTCGCATAGTTCCTTTGTTTATTTGGTATATTCTTATCCTTAATAGATGTACTTGTTTCTATACGCTTTGTTTAAACTTGTCAATTCTCCTTTCGCATCTTATCGCAATCTTTACTAGTGCTTTATTTCCCGCAGCTTCTAGCTACTTTGTGATTGAAGGTGTTGTTAATTCTCGTTTTTTAACTCCGCTTTCCAAAGACCCTGATGACCTGCTTCCACTCACACCTGGTCACTTCCTTACACGCACTTCTCTCTCTGCCCCTCCTCCCCTTCCCAATTCTTACAGGGATTCTAATTTACCTATTGTTTGGCGTAAACTTGAAGCCCTCCGCAATTCTTTTTGGAAGAAGTGGAACTTGGAATATTTAACTTCCTTGCAACGGAGACAGAAGTGGTTTCATTCCAGTCCAGACATTAAAGTGGGGGACTTGGTCTTGGTTAGGGATGTTTCTCCCCCCGTAGTCTGGACTCCTGGTAGAGTGACAGTGTTATCCTGGAAGGGATGGGAGAGTCAGGGTGGCCAAAATCTTGACCGCTAATGGTCCGATCACAAGACCACTTCTCTTCAATCGCTCCATTACCTTTAAATGTTTAACTGCTTATTTGTTCTCTGTTGGTGTTTTTCCCCTCCCAGTATGGTGTATTCTTGGAATACACGGTACGAGAGAATATAAAGTTTAATGCTCATTGCATGTTCATTCCTTCCTCTTTATCAAACACCAACAGCGATCTTCTATTTTCTCTTTGATGGTCATATCTCTTATGTCATTGTGAGTTTGTTCTAGATATATATCTTCCATGACCCACCTAGCGTCATCTAGCAGCGTATCTCTGAAGCTCTTCAATTCTTCCTGGTGCAAGAGGACTTCCTTTTCCATCTGGCCATCAGATCTCGTCACCATCGCCAGCTATCAACTCTTTGAAGACCATTCATCAAGAAAAACATTTATTTTTGTAAAGTTGTTTCATGTTTATGTGCAACCTCTTTGTTCCTCCCCTCTCTCGCCCGCTTCCCCCTCTTCTCCCCCTCCCCCTACTGCTCTTCTCCGCGCGCGCAGCCTGCTCGCTCGGTCACTTCAGTTCTACACTTCTCCGCGTCGTGAGCAACCGCTCACTCACTCTCTTAAGTGCACTCAACTTCTTGTTGGTCATGCCGCCTAGACTAGTGCTTTTCTGCGTCTAGCAGCTCTCACTTGTAAGTCGGCAGTTGACTCGGTCAGTTAAGGCTCAACTAGAGCCAGTCTCCTCAAACCAAGAGACACTTTCTACATTCTACGCCATGTTGGCACATTAAGCTCATACTTCAAAGGGAACTTCAACTTCGCTATGCAACAAAGATAAGTACCTACTTCAAGTTTTAACTTCATCTGCATCGGTTTTAACTTCTACATGCTTTTAACGATATTTTATAGACAGCGTGAGATTACTTATTTTGGGGCAAAAATCATTCTTCGCGGGATTTGCCATGTTGAGCTTTTGTCTGTCTAAGCCAACCTTAATAGAAAGTAGCTTTTCTTAAGCTATTTAAATGAGAAATCTTCTCACCACGTGGGATATTATCCAATACCCGCTGTCTATAAATTACCAAGCTAGTTCCTCCGCTGGATTAACTTTGGCCCCATTCTTCTATAAAGATCGTTCTGGAACCTTCCAGATCCTGTACTTTATCTACAAGTCTTGCCGTCATGTATTTTTCACTCACTTGTGAGAATACTATTTAAAATTGAAGAATCTTACTTCTGAATTAAAGCTCAATAGCTAACTTTCTTCCACCGTTGGAATGTTCTATGGCGCATTTAATTGTAATCCACAACTTTCTCAAGCAATAGACTTTCGCCTATCTAGTGCAACCAGTCCTTTTTCATCATTGCAATAACTTTCTTTGCCATAAACTTTCGTGTTACTACAGTGAAATTTTCATCTATTCAAAAGACTATAGTGATAACTAGTGCTTGTTCCACTTTTCTACCGCGTCGCGATCGTCCGTTTACATTAAATAAGGCCATGAACATTGATCCTAAATCCCAATGATCTTTCCTCAACCTTCTACTAACAAACCATATTAATAAAATTGTAACTTTCCTATAAGGTGTCACTCTAACGAAGTGCCCTTCCATTTTGCTTGTTTATCATTAATTAATTTCTGTATAACTACGTGTTTTATACACGGTTCAAGCTTACATTGTTTCTTCCCTATAATCAGGGAAAACAATTCTTTCAACTCTTGAGTGAGTTATTTCTAGGTCTCACGAAATGGAAACTGCCCCATTTGGCTCGTGATTCCTACTTAAACATAGGAGGTCGAGAACCTTCCTTTTGATTTTCTCTTCAGGTTTCACAGTAAGTGACCTGCCCTTATTTGTATAATAACCAACAGTAATTCAGTATAAATATACGAAGTTGTAGGAACTTCTATCTTATTCGTCATGTTTTTCTTATTGTTATTTTCGAAGTTGTCACTCTCTCTAGAATATTCTCTCAGAAATTTCTTAAAGTACACTCCTTGCACTCAATTTAATGTTTAAACTTTAATTACTTCATTTGTCTTTTTTTAAATCTTATAAAGATTTTAGAACATATATAAGGTTTGAAACCTCATAAATTGTCAATTGCCTGGAGCAACCGTTTAATGTTTTCTGAGGTCTGTGACCCCAAAGTTGTTAACCAAATTGAAAATATATACTTGTTAAAGTTATCAACTTCTTTTGCCTTGTTAAATAAATTAAATATTTGTTTTTGGATTTATCATTTCGCAAATACTACAGTTAGGCAAGATCCTGGCTTTCCTAACTCTTCCTAGGTTCATGCCCTCGTTAATACGCAATAAATCTGTTACTATTTGTCTTGCCAGACTATCACCCTTCCCCATAGTAGTCTTATGCATGCTTGAGAGGGAATACACTAAAGCCACTCTCTTGCAAACCGCCCAAGTTCTAGCTGCGGTTCCCGTCATCTTCGACCAAGTTCTTACCCACTTTAGGTATCAGAGAGCGGATTTGCAGTGGCAACCGCCTCTAAGTGCATTTAAAGTTAAATTCATAACTTTTGTGGGACTCTCCTCCTATTTATCTATCCTTTTTCTCCAGTCCGAAACCTACCTCCTTTTCTTAATCATCTTCCCTTGGTGGTTAGGTTATTCCTCAGTCAATAATCTACCCAGATGACCTACTCACGGTTCATTGCACCTCAGAAAGCAACTTAACTAACATGTAATACGATATTGTCCCCAAATATACATATAAGCAATGCAAAGCAAGAAACAAGCCCTACTGATTATCTTGGTGAGAGGGTTGGAGGGGGAGGGGTATGAACATTGGAGGTTATGGTACACAAAGTTAGGAATAGCAGCATAGTTCACATCGTTGCTGAATGTCACGTATAAGATTTTTTCAAAGATGTTATATTCCAGAATTCACGAACAACTTGATAATGAACTTGGTGAATATCAGGGTGGTTTCCGTCCATGACGAAGCTGATCAGATCAAATTATCAGTCTCAAATGGATTATAAAACATCACAGGATTAGGAGCAAAGATTTAGTGATCACTTTCGTTGATTTTCAAAAAGCTTATGATAGTATCCATCGCGAATCTCTATTAAATGTCTTTACTGAATTTTGTTTACATCGAAAACTTGTTACCCTTATTGCGGTCACTCTTAAGAATACTAAATCTAGAGTTAGGTTTAGAAGTGAAACCTCTGAGTCATTTCAAATCCATACTGGTCTTCGGCAAGGAGATGGACTATCTCCATTGTTGTTTAATAGTGGGCTGGAAAAAATTATGCGTCAATGGAATAACGTGTGTCCACCGAATGTTACGATCGGAAAAAATATTCGACTTAATTGTCTCAGATGATATATCATTATTAGCAACTAGCATCGAAGAAGCTAAATTTCAGGTAGAGGAATTGGAACGATTAGCAGCAACGGTTGGGTTGAAAATTTATTTTGAGAAATCAGAAATGATGCCATCTTTTCAAGTTGACACATCACATGTTGTACATCATAATACCCAGAAAATGAAGATTGTGGAAAAATTTAAATATCTTGGTGAGATCATCACTTGGAATGCCAATGAAAGAGCATCAATAGATAGTAGAACACTAAAATTGCAACAAGCACAACAGATTACTTGGCCAACATATAAGGAACAGTCTCTTTCGATTAATGCTAAATTTTGACATTATTTCTCCGTCGTTAAGCCAGAAGGAACATATGCAAGTGAAACTTTATTTAAACTAAACACCCTATCAACAACTGACAAACTACAGAAGGTTGATAGACGGATTCTTCGGACAATAATCAATAAAAACACCAGGTTGAGGGCCAGTGGAGACTTTTGCCTAATTCAATACTTTACAAGGAAAATGAATCTATCATTGACACGATGCGAAAACGAAGAATTGCGTTTGGACACATATCCCGCTTGCCAAATACTAGACTCCTGAAACATCTGTTTGACTTCTCTTGGAATAGTAATACAAAAATCACATGGATTAAAGAAATGCAAATGGATTTAGATGAATTAAAAATTACTAAGCATCAAATTGAACATAGAGAGGAGAAACGGCTTCTGAAGAACAAATACACTCGAGTAACATTTAAAATTTCATAGCGTAAGCAATATGCTATATCAGCAGAAGAACGAGCTGCAAGATCTTCCAGAATGAAGAAGTATTGGGAAATGAAAACATTATCAAGAATTAAGAACTGAACTTGGTATTTGAAGATATTATATAGATTTGATTTTTGGTGCTCCAATGTGGGCGTAAACAGTGTAAATAAATAAATAATAAACAAAATTGGGACATTACAAAGAATTATTCTCCTACTCTCCCACACCCTCTGTAACTTACAAGTAGGCAATTAGCAATGTTACCAACATTGTGGAACAAAACTGGTGAACAGGCCTTAAGTTCCCCAGGCACATTGCCACCTAACCTTACAGATTCTGTAATTTTTCGTTGTAATACAATAATCCGTTGTTTAATACAATCAATAATGATCTATGTTCGTTATTTATTTATTTATTTATTTAAAAAATAACGAACATAGATCATTATTGATTGTATTGTATTGTTATTTATCTATGTTCGTGATAACTCACGTATATGAGTTCCCTTTCATTGTATAAGTTGGCTCTTATAGTCGGCAAAACCCTCCTAGATCCTTTGGTCAGTTATATTCTTTACCTCCATGATAGTCAGCTCTTCCATCTAGGAGGCGTTGGAATTCGCCATGTGTGCGGCATTCGTACCCAAACACTATTTTAAGTCTTCATGCCGTCATCTAAGAAGTTCATATCTTCGTAGAGAGTCCCACCTCTGTTATTATATGATCCTTGGCCACCACGCAACGAGGCGGACGTAGTTATTACAGTTGAAGGATATGCCAGAAGCTAGGTTGGTTGGTTCCTCAGTTTAGGGGCTGCGACAACGCGGTCATGTAGCCCCGTGTACTTTGGGTGTGTGTAGAATCTGTCTGATAACCGGTGTTAATTGTGATGACTGTATTGTGTGTTATATCTGTTTCAATTCAAGTAAGGGGACTGCAGACGATAATTTCAAGTAGTTCCTACTTTCGCCACCAAATGCTTCTATCGCAGTCAGCACCTGGTGGCGAACGTTGGAATTAATAGAGCGTTATCAATTCTAACAAAATTTGGCTTCACACAAGTGTAGTGGAGGGTTCTTTTTCATGCCATAAATATATGACATGGGACCACCGGCTTTACTTCCCCTCCGAAGGAAGGCATACATATGTTTGCACTTCAGAATCCTTTTATTCTTCTGTAATTGCAATTTGCTGCATTGTAATATTCAACTCATCTAAATAATTTTGAACTTCTTTGAACCAATTTTTTTTTTGTTTTTCCAAAAGTAGTTAAATAGTTGTTTTAGTAGTCTATTGTCATATTATCTCGATATGACAGAAAAAGGCAATTCTCCTTATTCTCATCATGTTTATTATTGACTCACTTTCCCGGTAGAAATTTGCATTAGGCGAAATCTCCATTGTCCAACCACCTGGTATTTTTAGTAATGATAGTTCTGATAATCCTTCTGTCAACCTTCAACAGTTGATCAGTCGTTGATTTGGTGTCAGTGTTTCACAAGCGTAATTCAAGTTTAACAACGGAACAGTAATGTTGAAATTTATCGGAAGAGATTTCTTCTTGTATATTGACCAAGATATTTGTTGTGCCCTTTTTTAATATAAACGTTCTACTTTCTATTGAAGATTTTTCATTGGAGTTCCAAGTGAGAATTTCACCAAGATATTTAAACTTACAGTATTTACAATTTTAATTTGTTTTTTATTGTTGTTTATTAGAATAATAATTCTAATAACAAACAAAAAATCTACAGAATAGAAAAATCGGAATTGGGAATTTAAGAGAAGCATGTTATCTGTGCCACATGACACTTGGAAATTTAGATTGTTGGCCCTAAACCCTCTCCTATAAAGCGGATGAGGTGATCAGCAGCCACCACGTCATAGGTTAATATAAGTTAGTTACGTAGTTATTGTTGTTTTAAAGGGCGGAACTAGGAGGTCATCTTCCCCTTTTAACACAAATTAAATAATAAAAATTTGGAATATTGACCTACAGTAGATAGAACGTATTCTGCAAGTTTTCTTCGTAGTTTGTAATGTCACTTTCTATTTTAATCGGCCATCTCGTAGTGCAATGGCTAGCATTCTTGTTGACTGTCAATCTTTGAAGTCCGGGTTTGATTCCCGGCTCTGCTAACAAATGTAACTCTTGTCTGAGAGCTGGGACGGAGTAGCCTACACTCAGTTTCGAGAAGTAAAACTGAGAAGAGGTGGCTTCGGTTCCCACCACAGTCATCTTGGAAGTGGTTTTCTGTGGTTTCCCACGTCTACTCCAGGCAAGTTCTGGGATGGTTCCTAGTTTAAGGCCACCTCCTTCCCAATTCCTCACCTGAATTACAAATACACGCACTCCTACATATTTTTTGTCGTGTGGCCTCCTGAGAGGCCGATTGCAGGTCTTTCTAGTCGACTACCATGGGTGACCTGCGCGTCGGAATGAGAAATTAGATGAATGGATGAAAGTGGGCAAGGATGTGGAAGGAAGCGGCCGTGGCCTGTCAAAGGTACCGTCCCAGCATTTGCTTGGTGTTGAAAATGGGGAAACCACGGAAAAACATTTCAAGGACGACCGACGCGTCTACCGAGTCAGCAGAGAGCTTGGCTTCATGGCCTAACGCTGCGCTTTTGCGAGCGTAGCCATCGCTGTCGGTACTACTACAGATAGCACCATTACACAGGCTATCAGACAAAATTCCACACGCAACTAAGTACACGGGACTGAATGACCAAAATGTCTACGCCCCTCAAGCGATACAACATTATTTTATTTACTTATTTATTTATTTTATCTAGCGTAGGCTATGTCTTTTAGTACCGGCAGTGACCGAGGACATGTTCGGGTCGCCAGAGGCTGTGGCTGCTTCAAGCGGAAGCCCATGGGGTGAGATACAAGTTCCGATCAATTTCAATTAGTTCCAACTTTCGCTACCAGATGCCACTGATACCTAGAGGTGAACATTGGAACTATGATAGAGCGTTTCAACGAAATCTAACCTAGAAATTTAGCTTCACACACGTTGGTTAGTGGATGGATCTCTTGAAAATGAAAAGCCACAGCCTGCTTCCAGTCGACCGACCGGGTCAAGGAATGGAATGAATGAAGCCCCCATCTAGCGGCGAGGATATGAACTGTGTCGGCTGCCGAAGCCTGTCGCACTCCACTGGGGCAATGATTAAATGAATGACAGATGAAATGAAATGATAGTGGAGAGTGTTGCTGGAATGAAATTTGTGACAGGGGGAAAACCGGAGTACCCAGAGAAAAACCTGTCTGCCTCCGCTTTGTCCAGCACAGATCTCACATGGAGTTATCGGGATTTGAACCATGGACCCAGTGGTGAGAGGCCGGGATGTTCCCACCTAAGTCACGGAGGCTCAAGTGGAAGGATCTCTTACAAGCCATAAACCTATGACATGGGACCGCCGGTTCTACCTCCCCTCCTAAGGAGGGCATACTGAAGGATTTTAACGCTCTTAAAAAATCCGACGACATCGGCCGTGTTTGAGCCCGCGATCTTGGGCATAGAAGCTCAGCATGCTAACAACTACGCCACCGAAGCCGCATGAAACAACACTAACTCTATTTTAATCAGCATCAATGGATTGGTCTTCAGAATCCTTGGACCACATGGTAAAGGAAACACAGGTATTGTTATCACTGGACAGTTTATTACGGTTGGATATTTAGCATAGCTAGAAACACAATATCTTGGTTAGACGGTGAGTTGAGAAGTCGGACGGTCCTAGTCCATGGCCGCAATGCCAGGTGATATCGGTCCTCCTCCACGCTTGTGGCATATTTCTGACCTGAAATCACGAACATAATGCAGTTAGTGACGTGTAACGTCCTAAGCGAAATATGTTGTAAATACATAAATTATAAATGCTTTTAACAGAGCACTTAGCGGCTTCGGTGGCGTAGTCAGTAGCACCTCAGCCATCCTCGAAGTGGTTTTCCGTGGTTTCCCACTTCGTCTTCGGGCAAATGCCGAGATGGTACCTACCGTCAGGCCACGGCCGGCTCCTTCCCTCTTCCTTGTCTATCCCTCCCATTCTCCCCATCCCTTCCCATCTCTCTTGAGGCCCCTGTTCGCTTTCCAGGGAGGCCGCCTGGGGAGGCGCTAGTCCCTATTCCCCAGTTGTACCCCCCATCCCGATGTCAAGCTCCACGACACTACCTGTAGAGGCGGTAAAGGTGGGTTCCCTCGCTGAGTCCGTGGGAAAAGCCTACATGGAGGGTAAACTGACTACGATAAAAAAAGACGAATATTAAGAAACAAAAATAAATAAGGGAATACAAAAATAATAGCTTCAAATCAAAAACGAAAAGTAGCCACGTAATATTTATATTGCTCACCCTAACACAGCCTCTCCCATAAAGATGTTGTTGATTCACTTAGGGGCTTTGCGACATCGTGGTCATGTAGCCCCGTGTACTTGGGTGAGTGTGAAATTATTTAGTTAGTTATTGTTGTTTTAAGGGGCAGAACTACGAGGTCATCTGCCCCTAATAACACAGATTAAAGAACACAAATTAGGAATTGAGTCTGAAAAGTCTGATTAGTGTTAGTTAGTTATTGTTGTTTTAAGGGGCGGAACTACGAGGTCATATGCCCCTCTTAACACAGATTAAAGAAATACAAATTTGGAATTAAATTTAAAATTTTGAGGTGGACACCTAAATTTAAAAAGATCTAAAATTAATAAAACAAAAACAAAAAGTAAATAAAATTAAAAATTATAAAAATAAACAAAAATTACGGGAAAACAAATAATTATCATTCATAAATTGAACAAGTCGTTGAGTTAATTTACACTGGGAAGTTAAGATTGCTGGCCTTAACCCACTCTCACTTACAAAGCGGATAATGCGATCATAAGCCACCGCGTCATCGGCTAATATAAGTTTGAGTGTCATCTGCAAACCAAGGTTTCTTCGTAAGTCAGCAAGATCCACACACTCGGTTAAAATGTGGGCCACGGTGAAAACGGCTCCACAGGTACAAAGTGGGTGGGGGGGGGGGGTCTTCCCTTCTCATTAGGTACGAATGGATGGATCTTGTATGACCTATCCTTAGCCTACACAAAATGACGGACTCTCTCCGTGACCGGAAAGAGCTCCGCCACACGCGAGTAGTTCCCTTGATTGCTCTCAGTTTACTGGGCAGTGGGTCAGCTAGCCACTGACTCTCCCAAAATACCAGAACGTGTAGGCGTAACTGAGAGCTAATATCTCTTCGCTGGTACCTCCATTGGTCGAGGTGGAAGTGATACCGCCTCTTTTGCAGCTTGATCGACTAACTCATTTCCCGCAATTCCCATGCGGCTTGGAAGCCACAGAAAGGTGATTCGAGTATCAGCGGGGCACAACCCGGCTAGTAGGTCGTGGATTCGCTGCACTAGGGGGTGTGCGGGAAACATGTAGCAATTGACTGCAACGAACTCAAAGAGTCGGTACACACGAGAAAGTGGATTCGTGCATCCTGTAGTGCAAACTGCAGAGATTCATAGATGGCAACGAGCTCCGCAGTAAACACACTATAGGCCTCAGGCAAAGAGATCTTGGTATTTGCACCATCAATAACGTAAGCACAACCCACTTTCTCGTCCACCTTCCAACCGTCCGAGGAGAGAATGCCAGCGTCCTGAAATTGGTGAACTATGCTGTGGAGCTGCCTCCGATAAACGGAGGCATCCGTGTTCACCTTAGGACCTCGGTGCAGATCTAACCGAATTTCCGGACGCGGGATTTGCCACGAAGGCACCTCGCTAGATGTCAGGATCATACAGGGACATACAGCCACTCTTATTTCAGTTGAAATTCAGACGAGGATTTGGAAGGTGGCGGCCGTGGCCTTAATTTAGGAACCATCTCGGAATTCTCCTGGACTAGAAGTGGAAAACTACTTCCAGGATGGCTAAGGTGGGAATTGAACCTGCCTCTTCTCAGTTTTGTCTCACGAGGCTGAGTATGCTCCGTTCCAGCCCTTAGACCAGATTTAAATCTCTTGGTAGACTTAGGAATAGATCCCTGACCTCCATTTTAACAGCCAAAAATGCTAGTCACTACGCCATGAGGTGTGTAACCGTACATACTTCCTAGACCGGGGTTGTGGTTGATTATACTCACAATTAGGGAGTTTTCTTTTAAAAATAACATCTTTCTCCATTTTATTCTTCTAGTATTTAACACTAAGCATCAATCACTAACACTTCACTTCTCGGGATCTTTTCACACAAAACCTTATCTACTTCCAAGACCAAAAAAACAATAAACATCTCAACAGATACTAACATGGATCAATCCCCTACCTCCAAAGATAAAACGGACAGATACTCTAATACAAAATCTAGCAGTATGTACTTTAACAAGAATAGACATAGATATATCTAAAAACAAAACAGCATCAAAAAGAAGGAACATATAAAAGAAACTATACAAAACATCTAACTTCATTGGCAAGGCCACCTGCCATGCCACACAGAGATGCAAACTGCCCTCCCAGCAAGCGCCATTTCCCCAACCCAATCTCCTTGCATTCAGAATGGTTGCAATCGCCCCTCTATGTGATTCTCAGGTGAGAAGCACGTGAGGATCACATACATTAAAATACACAAATGAAAATAATACTTTTTTCTCCTCCTGCCTCCACGCCTGCTTCGTCATCTGTAATTATTGCATCTCCCACGCCTTCCTCCTCGTCGTCTTCTACGATGACTCCTGCCTCCCCGTCTCCTGTATTCCAAACCTCTATTTTTATTCTTCCTTTGGTCTGTCTCCTCTGATTCAGTATCATATGTTTCTTTCTTTTTCTTCTCTTGGTCTGTCCCTTCTTATTCAGTATCATATTTTCTTTCTTTCTTCTTCTTCTTCTTCCTTTGGTCTGATCCTTCACTCTCTTATCTTCCTTTACCTGACATCTCATCTTCTTCCTACTCCTTCTCTTTGCTTTCCAACTCATTCTTTTATCTATTTTCCTGGTCCTCTTTGTCTTCATTCTCAACCACTTCTCTCTTCTTCCTTTCCACATTTTCCACCTCTTCCTCGTCTGTCTTGTCTTACTCAACAGTTCCTTTCTCTTCTTCCACTTTGTTTTCCCGTGTTTCTTCTTCACCTTATCTTCTTCTAGTATGTTGTCTTCTCCATGGCTCACTCTTGCACGTTCATCATCATTAGCCTCTTTTTCTTGATTGCTACTGTCTTCATTACCAACCTCATCTGATTCTCCTTTCTCTTCAGTTTCTTCCATTTCACCTTCTCCGTTATCCGCTTCTCCTTTCTCTTGTACCTTTTCCTTTCTTTCACCTGCCTCCTTTACTTCAGTTTCTTCCATATCACCTGCTTTCTCACGCCCTTCTGTTTCACCTTCTTCCTTATCCGTTTCTCCTTTCTCTTCTGCCTTTTCCTTTCTTTCACCTGCCTCCTCTCCTTCAGTTTCTTCCATATCACCTGCTTTCTCACGCCCCCCAGATCGGTGATAATTTTCTTGCGTTCCTTCAAGTGAATCACTTATCTCATTCACTTCCTCCTCTTTTATATTATCCTCCACTTCTTCCTCCTCTACAGCCACTTTCCAGGATTCCAACTCCATACTACTATTAAGTACAGACTTATGTTCTTGTACTTCTTTGCTTAACTCCTCAATCTTAGCATTGGTTGCTTCATCCTGCTTCTTTGCTGCTTCGTTTACGTACACCTTTACAGATTCTACCTGCTTACCTATAGATTCTATTTGCACTTTCATAGACTCTCCTTGCTGCCTAACTTCTCCTATTTCCTTACTCATACACTCTTTTACTGATCCTATTTCCGTACTTAAAGACTCTCTTACTGATGCTATTTCCGTACTTAAGGACTTTATTTTCTGGCTTACTGACTCTTCCATCTCTGTGAACTTGCTAAGCAGCATTAGTAGCATATCCCGATTCATATCCTCCTCCATTTCTTTCATTAGTAGCATATCCCGATTCAGATCTTCAGCCATTTCTTTTTCTACTTTCATTGTACTCACGTTATGTTACTCATTTTCATCTTAAGTCACTATATTTCTTCATTTCTTTGTTCGTTCTCATGTCCCTCTTTCGATCCCCACGTTGAGCGCCATAATGTAACCGTACTTACTTCCTAGACCGGGGTTGTGGTTGTTTACACTCACAATTAGGGAGTTTTCTTTTAAAAATAACATCTTTCTCCATTTTATTCTTCTAGTATTTAACACTAAGCATCAATCACTAACACTTCACTTCTCGGGATCGTTTCACACAAAACCATCTACTTCCAAGACCAAAAAAACAATAAACATCTCAACAGATACTAACATGGAACCTTAGACCATAAATTCAATAGATGGCTGATGACGTCACATTATTGAAACCAACATCTCGATCAGCTGACTGAAGGGAACTGCGGATAGTGATAATAGAATTATTCAATATGGAGCTCCTTTTGTATTCCATGACGTTGCTTAGCATTCGCCATTAGCCAATTGTAGTCGGTCTTGAGCCATTACCCTTCAGTCAGCTGATCAAGATGTTGGTTTCACGTCACAGTACAGGCGCGTGTGGCAATGCGCCCTCTATTGTATTTATGCTCTAAGCATGGAACAATCCCCTACCTCCAAAGATAAAACGGACAGATACTCTAATACAAAATCTAGCAGTATGTACTTTAACAAGAATAGACATAGATATATCTAAAAACAAAACAGCATCAAAAAGAAGGAACATATAAAAGAAACTATACAAAACATCTAACTTCATTGGCAAGGCCACCTGCCATGCCACACAGAGATGCAAACTGCCCTCCCAGCAAGCGCCATTTTCCCAACCCAATCTCCTTGCAATCAGAATGGTTGCAATCGCCCCTCTATGTGATTCTCAGGTGAGAAGCACGTGAGGATCACATACATTAAAATACACAAATGAAAATATTACATGTTTCTCCTCCTGCCTCCACGCCTGCTTCGTCATCTGTAATTATTGCATCTCCCACGCCTTCCTCCTCGTCGTCTTCTACGATGACTCCTGCCTCCCCGTCTCCTGTATTCCAAACCTCTATTTTTATTCTTCCTTTGGTCTGTCTCCTCTGATTCAGTATCATATGTTTCTTTCTTTTTCTTCTCTTGGTCTGTCTCTTCTTATTCAGTATCATATTTTCTTTCTTTCTTCTTCTTCTTCCTTTGGTCTGATCCTCCACTCTCTTATCTTCCTTTACCTGACATCTCATCTTCTTCCTACTCCTTCTCTTTGCTTTCCAACTCATTCTTTTATCTATTCTCCTGGTCCTCTTTGTCTTCATTCTCAACCACTTCTCTCTTCTTCCTTTCCACATTTTCCACCTCTTCCTCGTCTGTCTTGTCTTACTCAACAGTTCCTTTCTCTTCTTCCACTTTGTTTTCCCGTGTTTCTTCTTCACCTTACCTTCTTCTAGTATGTTGTCTTCTCCATGGCTCACTCTTGCACGTTCATCATCATTAGCCTCTTTTTCTTGATTGCTACTGGCTTCATTACCAACCTCATCTGATTCTCCTTTCTCTTCAGTTTCTTCCATTTCACCTTCTCCGTTATCCGCTTCTCCTTTCTCTTGTACCTTTTCCTTTCTTTCACCTGCCTCCTTTACTTCAGTTTCTTCCATATCACCTGCTTTCTCACGCCCTTCTGTTTCACCTTCTTCCTTATCCGTTTCTCCTTTCTCTTCTGCCTTTTCCTTTCTTTCACCTGCCTCCTCTCCTTCAGTTTCTTCCATATCACCTGCTTTCTCACGCCCCCCAGATCGCTGATAATTTTCTTGCGTTCCTTCAAGTGAATCACTTATCTCATTCACTTCCTCCTCTTTTATATTATCCTCCACTTCTTCCTCCTCTACAGCCACTTTCCAGGATTCCAACTCCATACTACTATTAAGTACAGACTTATGTTCTTGTACTTCTTTGCTTAACTCCTCAATCTTAGCATTGGTTGCTTCATCCTGCTTCTTTGCTGCTTCGTTTACGTACACCTTTACAGATTCTACCTGCTTACCTATAGATTCTATTTGCACTTTCATAGACTCTCCTTGCTGCCTAACTTCTCCTATTTCCTTACTCATACACTCTTTTACTGATCCTATTTCCGTACTTAAAGACTCTCTTACTGATGCTATTTCCGTACTTAAGGACTTTATTTTCTGGCTTACTGACTCTTCCATCTCTGTGAACTTGCTAAGCAGCATTAGTAGCATATCCCGATTCATATCCTCCTCCATTTTTTTCATTAGTAGCATATCCCGATTCAGATCTTCAGCCATTTCTTTTTCTACTTTCATTGTACTCACGTTATGCTACTCATTTTCATCTTAAGTCACTATATTTCTTCATTTCTTTGTTCGTTCTCATGTCCCTCTTTCGATCCCAACGTTGAGCGCCATAATGTAACCGTACATACTTCCTAGACCGGGGTTGTGGTTGATTATACTCACAATTAGGGAGTTTTCTTTTAAAAATAACATCTTTCTCCATTTTATTCTTCTAGTATTTAACACTAAGCATCAATCACTAACACTTCACTTCTCGGGATCGTTTCACACAAAACCTTATCTACTTCCAAGACCAAAAAAACAATAAACATCTCAACAGATACTAACATGGAACAATCCCCTACCTCCAAAGATAAAACGGACAGATACTCTAATACAAAATCTAGCAGTACGTACTTTAACAAGAATAGACATAGATATATCTAAAAACAAAACAGCATCAAAAAAGGAACATATAAAAGAAACTATACAAAATATCTAACTTCATTGGCAAGGCCACCAGCCATGCCACACAGAGATGCAAACTGCCCTCCCAGCAAGCACCATTTTCCCAACCCAATCTCCTAGCAATCAGATTGATTGCACATATTGTAAGTTATCTGTCCCACTTGTACTACCATTTGTAACTTACTTTGTCCACTTGGACAAACAGAGTAACTTCTCTCCTATGGAGAAACATTTATATATATATATCAGGTGGTAGGGTGTTAGCACACTAGGTTAGCACAACAGATATTAATATGGGAATCTAACTACTCTGAATAAACTTATGATTGATTGTAAGAAAAGATTGTATTAGATATGAACTGACAAGGATTCTCGCCTTACACAAACTATTTACACTGGCTATCATTTTCCTTTGGCATTGACGAGACATGTGACCGGTATAGAATAACTGGGTGTTGGCGACAGGTGTAGGCTACTCACGTAACAGAAGATTCTTGTAGATCATCTTGGCTTCTTTCGAAAGATTATAATTTCGTGTAGCTTTCAATTTCTGTCTGTTATTGCATACTATGCTCACACGGATATATATCTAGCAGCGTCTCCAAATGCATTTAGTACAGATACTTTATATAACATAACCGTAAAATCCTTACACGTGTCCGTCCAATATTAGTTATATACAGTATTTACCAGTGGTACACATACTACCGCGGTAAAAAAAATACTGCTTGTTGCTGACCGCATGCCGTAACCTAACAAAGGTATGTGTGGTTACAAAAATTCGTAGAAATGAATATAATTACTGGTTTGATATATGAATTACTTATACCGCGAGCACAATGGTACTTCCATCACATCTAATCCACTCTCAGCTAGTCCTAATGACGTTATCTCACAACCGTTCAGTTCAGAACCACGAAATCAAGTATACTCTAGGCTAGTCAGGATGACTTCGTAATACAACCAAAGAATACAATCGTTCACTTCAGGAACTCATAATCAAGTGAAGTCTCTACTCGCTTGCCATTACCCGCGTCATCTAAGAATTATAACCTCCAATCCAGACAATAACTTGAGAACAATCTCGAACTCTCAACAAATCCATGAAATAAACTTGCAATATATAACCTCTGTCACTGATCTTGGCTAAGAGCAAAGCCTCACTATCCAAAGAGATCCTAAATTCGGATTGGAATTTCCGTATTGCCACATATGCTGGTACTGGCAGACACAAAGCTTGTACATGTGATGACATTTTCTTTCAATGAAATAAAAGTCCCTAGACGGAATCCTTGTAATACACAATTATATACTTAATAACTACAATCCTATAAACTAAAATGATGGGGATGAATGATGGACACAAAATAAATGATATGAAACATGATAGCCTAACTTGACTTGTACCCAAGTCTCAGAGTTGCGGGTTGGAGTGTACTATTGTAACCTGGAACAGTTACCATAACGCCCCTCTGGGATTCACACAAGTGAAACGAATGTGAATCACAAACACTTAGAAAACACAAACAAAACACAAAGAAATTCCCTGACATACAAAAAACAGACCCTGGAAAACATCTTTACACAGTTACACATCTCACATTCTCATTCTTTCAAATGTCAGTTGTGTCCTTACTCTCTCTGTCAGCACTCAACTGAATCGCGTCTTATATGTACACTTAATATCTTCATCTCAATGTGAGACTCTAACAAATTCTTATGATGTCGTGAGCCATGGTATCACCTGCACAGGATTTACCATTACCATGCTTACCTTCTCTTTCACTCGCACTTATCACCTGCCATCTGGCCTCTTCGTCACATTTCTTGAGTCTATCATACCATCACTGTCCTTAGAACTAGATTACAAGAAATCCATGCCATTTCATATAGTAGAATGATATCTACGCAAATTTCTTATGTTATGAGTGTTGATTGACTTACCGTCGTGGTCCGTTAAACTATATGCACACTCACCAATACGTTTCACCACCTTAAAAGGCCCCTGAAACAGATGAAAAAACTTCCCCATCTCCTTATCTACAGCTGAAGGCGGATGTGGAACCCTCAGAAGCACCTCATCGCCTACTTCAAAAGAATCAAACTTTACCCGTTTCTGCTGGCGCCTACGCTTATTCCCTGCCTTGATTAAGTTGTCCCTAGCCAGCTGGATACAAACATCCTTCCCAATTTCCTCTCCCGTGACCAAACCTAGCATTCTAGCAAGCTCAATGGTAGGCTTCCTACCATACTGAATTTCATAGGGAGTGCATTTCACACTCTCATGGAACCATCGTTCAATGTCTCCTAACTTGGAGAACCACGCATTGTGGCGATTGCTCACATAGGTGCGAAATACTCTCCCTAATTCTCTCATAACTCGTTCGGACAAATTCCCTTGAGGATATCGAATAGATGAGAATATGTGCTTGATACCCAATTCACTCAACTTGGTTTTCCAGATCTTATAGGTGAATTGGCTACCGTGGTCTGATAGTATCCTGAGAGGCACCCCAAACTCAGGTACATACTTATCAGTGATCTGTAGGACACAACCCTTCCCGGTCGCTTTTCTCAGGGGATACAGTTTGACGAGTTTACTGAATGCGTAAACAACCACGAAGATATACTGATATCCAAACTGAGCTTTAACCAATGGACCATACAAATCGACACAGAGTAAATCCCTTGGTTTTTCTGTGATCACCATTTGCCGAGGTCCCTCATGAAACCTCGTTGGGCATTTACACCGTTGACACGAGTCACAACTTGCCAAAACTTTCCTAATATGCCTTCCCATGTTCTTCCAAATGAAATGCTGCTGAACAGCGAAAAGAACCTTGCTTGATCCAAAATGCCCTAAAGCCTTGTGATGATACCAAATCATCGTTACCTGCAATGAGCTTGGCACACACACTCTCCATGCACCTTCATGACACAGCCTAGCCAGGAAACCACACTCCAACTTGTACCAATACTTTCCAACCTTAATTCTACTATCCACATCCATACCTCTCAACTGAGTCAAGATCTCACCCAAGACCTTCTCCTGATCTACAAGCAGATTCCTTAAGCAGCGTATCTCATCATCACACTCGCTTACCTTGGTTACGCAGATTACAGCACCTTCTTGTACCTCCAGTACCTGATGACCCTCATCACCCCCAATGTTTCTACTCATGAAGTCAGCTACAATGTTCTCAGTGCCCCTAATGTGCCTTACCTCAAAGTCATATTCACTTATAGCTAATATCCACCTTGACATCCTGTTCGAAGTGAGCTTGCAGGATCCAATAAACAGTAATGCATGATGGTCAGTCAGTATCTGCAACTTACTGCCCAACACATAACTCCTAAATTTCTCTAGGGAGTATACGATTGCTAACATCTCTATTTCAGTAATTGTATACCTCTTCTCCGCCATGCTTAGCCCTCTGCTTGCTAATGAGACAATCCCTAGATTGCCCTCACTATCCTCCTGACACAAAATGCCTGAGATGCCTTGCATGCTCGCATCAGTCATCAAAATGTAGGGACAATCCAGACGAGGATACCTAAGCATGACAGTCTCTACAAAGCCTCTCATCAACTCTTTAAAAGCCTCATCGTGCACCTGGGTCCATACCCACTTCGTACCCTGTTTCAGCAATTCCCTAAACGGTTCTACAAGACAGGAATATCTAACTACGAATCTGCGAAAATAATTAAAAACCCCTAATATTGATCTCAATTGTTTGGCGTTACGTGGTGTAGCAGTGTTGTGAATTTTGTCTAATCGTGACTGTTCGGGAGACACCCCTTGTGTTGTGATGGTATGCCCTAAAAATGTGATTGATGTTGTGCAAAACAGAGACTTCTTAAGTTTAATTGTAAATCCCCCGTCTCTTAATTTCCTCAAAACAATGTCTAAGTGATCCAGGTGTTCCTTTAATGTGTAAGATGCAACAATTAAATCATCTATGTACATTGTCACAAACTCGTGTGTGTCCCTCCCTAACACTAGATTTAAGGCCCTAATCAACGCTGAACTGCTGGTCTTTGTTCCGAAAGGAACGACCCTGAATTGGTACAAACCACTCTTAAAACTAAACGCAGTCAACTTCCTGTCCTGTTCTCTCAACGGTACCTGCCAAAATGATGCACTCAGATCCATAGTGGAAAACCATTGCTTACCATTGAATTTCTGAACCAGTTCCTCAATGCATTCTGGCCTCTGTTGGTCCCCAGATATCCTACAATTGAGCTGCCTGGCATCAATACACAACCTGACCGAGCCATCACTCTTCCGAACCACAACTAAGGGATTCAGATATGCACTAGTTGAAGGCTCAATAATACCCTGATTCAGCATAATGCCTATTTCTTTCTCCACAGCATTAGCAAATTTGTGAGGTATCGGGTACTTGGGTCCTGAAAATGGAGAATGATCTACAATTTTGAACTGATGCGTATAGACATGTGTTAGCCCTGGCTTGTCACTAAAAACCTCTTGGTTTAGCTCTAAAACCTCTAACAAACTATCCCTCTCCTCAACACTTAAACCACTCTTATCCACAGCCTGCTGGAGTTGATCACTCTTATCACCCTCCACAGCAATGTGGCATAAATCCACAACTTCCTCCTCTTCGTCAGCCTTACCTTCTGCCATCTCCCCTACAGTGACCTCAGTAACACATGCCTTTACTGTCTTATCTACACTCATGCATTTCATTCCCATCTCCTGGCTTATATTCCCTCTCACAAAGTTGATAACACCCCGGTCAAAATCAATAACAGCACTATGCTCGTTGAGCCAGTCTATCCCCAAAATCATTTCATAAATTAGGTTAGGAATTACCAAGCAAGTCTTGTGGTCAACTTCATTACCAAACCTCATGAGCAACAATACCTGCTTTCCCACTCTTTGGGATTTATTACCAACAGCAGTTACCACATATGTCGACTTAACTGGAATTTCTTCCAACTTACCACCGTCCTTGATTAAAGTATCATAAAATCCCTTACTGATGACACTTCTCTCACTCCCCGAATCCACCAATGCCTGCACTCTCTTACCTAGTATGCTCAACTCAACTGTTGACATAAAAGCCTCTTTCTCCCCGATACACGAGAACTCCTGCTGGTCAGCTAGCAGATCCTCCCGACTCATAGGCATAAAATCCTCCTCACCCACAATAACACATTGCCTGACTTCATTTCTTACGGACTGCCTGACTGACCTCCCTGCACAGCCCGTTCGGAGTTTAAAGCTTCTTGACCACCTTGTTCTTGTCTCCTCTGGTTCACCTGTACTCTTTCGTTACCACCTTCCTGACTCCCCCCACCTCTCTGATAGTTTTCCTGTCTTTGCTGATAATCTCTTTGCCCCTGATTGAATCTACCCCTATTAAACTCCTGATTATTCCCCCTATTGCCCCTAAATTCCTGTTTGACATCTGGCCTCTCCATATGCTGCTTGCCTAAAGTGTCAAACTCGTAAGAAGCTCTTCCAACTCTTCTACCGTCCTAACCTTCTGCATACAAGCTGCCTCCTGAATTCTAGGTGGGAAGTACTTCAACATGACCCTAACCACATCACTGTCAGAGGTCAGCCCATCCAAATTCTTCCAAATAAGTACATGTGCCAAAAAATATTCTGTCAGGGATACCCCTTCTCTCTCCTTATATTTCCCAAAAGTTAATTTTTCGCTTTCCCTGGACTCTACCCCCTCCCCCCAGAACTTAGCTTTGAATTTATCCCTGAATTCCCTTAAACTATTCATGTTAGGCCTGTATATTTGGAACCATGCTTTCACATCCCCTTGAAATGAGTTAGACAAGATCTCCAACACTGTTTCCCATTCGACAACCCCGTCGTCTAGATCCTTGCTGAATTTCTTTTCAATTGTTTTTAAAAACTCCATAGGATTGAACTGCCTTGAATTAAATTGTGGCAGACCAGGGTCCCTGAGTAGCAAACTAGATGGCATCACAACTCTTTGACTCATCGGTCGCTCTTTCAACTCTCCCCTGACCTTTATCTGCTCTTCCTGCAGCTTTTCGTGTTTCTCGGTCAATGCCACCTGCTTCCCTCTCAGACCCTCAATCTCTCCCAACTTATTTTCAACGGCTTCTACTCTATCTAAATATTCCCTCTTATTCCCACTTACAGTGTTGCATATCTCATCACACTTTCCCGTTACATTCTGTACTTCTGCCCTTGAACTAGCTATCTCTAGCTTAATTTTCGTTATTTCCATATCTTGCTGATTCTGATGGCCTTCCATCCCTTCTAGCCTACTTGTGATCCTACCCTGATTCCCCTGCATTTCTGCCCTGATTTCCTCTCCCAGTTTGCTAATTTTCCCACTTAATTCCAGGTTCATACCCTCCATTCTACTGTTAAGTACTGAACCCTTATTGATCTTCGATAAATAAGTATTCATATTTATTATTATTATTACTACGGTCCAGGCAGTACTTAAGGAAGTCGACATGGATAAAGGGAGGCCAGTATTTCGTAATGATTGCAACAGGAGCTGAGCTGGTAGCTATTCTTGGGGGACGGCTAGAATTAGTCGGGTTCAAGGCCAAATTGAGCAACTACTGTACCAAAATTGGAAGCATAAAGGAAGGATCACGAGTCACTTGCAACGAACATCAGATTGAATCAGCCAATCACAAGAGACCAAGCCATGACCACGCGGTGGATAGCGTCAGTAGTAAAAAGCCCGCGGAAGTGTGTATCTAAAGAACCGCCGAACGGATTAATCTCCGCACGAGTGAATTGAGACGTTTGATTTATTTGAAGAAGAATGACACTAGTCCCATCTTTGTGAGACAAAAACTCTGGAAGTTTTTATCCGAATCCACCCCACTCCTCCGTCCCCTGTCAGTTTCTAATAAATAGTTTGGCGTGACGCTACTCTAAGTCATTTTTTGTGGAGCCTTGAGAGGCTTACTTCACGCCAGTTTGTATCGTGATTTTGACGCTTTGAATTTAGTGAAGTTATTTTATTTGTGAGCTCTGAGGAGCCAAGTTCATATTAGTTGCATTAACAAATTTTAAAGCTCGAATACATTTTTATTCTAAAATCAACTTTGTTTTGTGAGCTAAATATTTCACGCCAGTGCGTGATAACTTGTAACATTTACTTAAAGACGACCATTTCAGCTCTGAGGGGCAAGTCTTGTAACGCCCTAATTAGCGCTCACCGGAGCGAAGGTCAACAGACAGTACGGAAATACCGAGCAAGATAGCGACTGCCAGTGCAGCCAAGATCTTAAACTTGTTAACGAGCCAGTGACGTGGTCTCGAGGTGTATATTTTATGTACAAATTGCAGTGTATTTTATATGTGTTTTATTGTGCATGTGTGCGAGATATATAGGGCCAGTCTTCGCTATTAATCGCATTAGGACAATTGTGGGCGAACTGAGTAACCTGCAAGCGATTATAGATAGGTAAAATAATTAACATTGAACTTTTCTGCCAAGGAGTCGATACCAAGATGATCAGCACGTGGTTTGGAGTTGGGATGAGCTTCAGCAATTCAACGCAGACGACCACGATGGAGTGCTAATTTGTCCATAGGGCAATGGGCTGAGGAGGATGTCCTTAGTTCTACAAGCAGAGCGGTGATGTACAAAAATTGGATTATTTCAATTATGTAGTTAGATTTGGCCGGGGAACGTTTGTAAATAGTCATGTTTCTTTTCTTGTTGTTTAGAGTTTTTCTTGCACCGACACTAAATGTTTTAAATGTCCGTTGGCGCGTGGCCAAAGTGTTTTGTTAGATATTTGCTTTTTCTTTGAGTCATATGTAATGTGCGCGGCGTGCGTGCGTGATTTTTATCCTTGCAAATGCGGAACCCGTTACATTCGATAAATGGTGCTTTATTAACGTTAATATTTGAAATAGGAATGGGAGGTAATGACTGTAAGATATTTGCTGAACAGGTTATTATTCATATTAGGGTTGCCAAGCGCACCAATTTAAAAGTAATTTGTAGAACATCTTCGTTCTAATTTTGATAGATTTTTCTTGAGTCCTTTTCAGGTTGACTAGTCACGGCATAGAAACGGTGGCGCCAGCATGTGGAAATTATTTGTGTCTTTTTATTTCAGGGTCTGTCAAAACCCATACGTGTGATTTTGTGTGTGTTACTGTGTCAAGTGTGTGTTGATTCTACGTGAGGAGGGGGTAGATGTCCTACCGCTCTCATATTTTTGCTGCTGTTGTATTTGTTGATGGAAAGACAGGGTGCTCTCGGGAGACCGCTGTTTCTTGTCCATATTTTTCTGACACACACACACGTATTATTGTGCTTAGGGGCACACTTCTTCGAGATTCGACCCCATGTCCTGGGAGGTCGAGATATTGACACGTGGGTTGACAGACATGCAGAGTTCCACAAACCGCCCGTTTTGCCTGTGACTTATTTTTGATAGGCAGTCCTATTTGCCCGACTGACCCCTGTAAGCTTTCATGTAGCAAACCTGTTCATTGTGATGGTTATTTTTAAGCCATAATTTATTGGGGAGTTCGCCATGTGTGTAACGGCTTGTTGTACGTTGTATGGGTAAAATATTGTATTTAGAATGTAAATGTTGGCTGTGTGCCTATTGCTTTGTTTATGACTCGATTCATGTAATTTTTTTGTGTGTCACACCTGTGCGGTGTAGTGGTAGAGTATTTGTAAATTTTGACAGCGGTCATTTGTGTATTTTTATTGGTCACGTGTTAATGTACTTGTGTTGATTTGTGTGAGAAGTCCTAAGTTTTTAGGCAGTAAATGTTGCTGTGGCAATTTGATTCCAATTTCACACGGAAATTTTGTGTTTGTTTATATTAGATTTAGGAAGTGTCGGGTTTAATTTTAAGTATTGTAGTTGTGTTCCCCCGTGTCGGTCTAGCTCTAAGAAATGTGGATTCGTTGTCTGAAGGATTATTCTGGATGATGACGAATCACGCATTCATTGTACAAATCGTGATGCATGTAGAACGGCATACGCACATATATGGTCACTTTTGTATTTTTATCTTAGGGACACTTGGTCCAGGTAATTAATCTCTCCAGAGATTTTCGCCTAGTTTTTGGCATTTTTTTATTAAGTGGGAGTCAGATGGGAGTTTTTGTTGTTTATTTGTTAAGTGTAAATATGGTGATTTGTTATTAAATTCATTTGTTTTAACCCTGGCTTCACTCTTTCCTGCATGTTATTTTGTTATATGTTACCCTACAAGTTAATGAAGCACCTTTACAACAACTTACGATATGAACCGTTACACCCCCCGAAACTGAGTCTCATATGCTTCTTTGCAAGGGTTCAGTACAGACTTATGGTCCTGTATTTCTTTGCTGAGACTCTCTATCCTTGTGTTCGTGGTCCTGTTGCTCTCCTGAATTTCCTTACTTACAAATTCCTTCACTTCTACTATCTGTTTGGTCACTGACTCTACCTTCTCATTTACAGAGCCTACCTGCTCCTTAATCTCCTTACTTATAGACTCCTTCACTTCTACCATCTCCTTACTCATAGACTCCTTCACTTCTACCATCTCCTTACTCATAGATTCTCCTTGCTTCTTAATCTTTCCTTTTATTTCACTCAGTAGCATTTGGATCAAACTATCGTTTATAACCCCCCCCCCCCCCACTTACATTTAAGTTACTACCTTCAGCGATCAGCTGCGACTCAGTGGTAACAATGGTAATATATGTTCCCACTCTCTTTTCCACATCTTCCTCACTGCCACTTCCCCTCGTTTCCTGATTACCTGGCATTTTACTGTTTGATTTACTCACAACCCTGGATCTTAATTCTAAAATGTCTGATGTGGACATACCCCTTAAAACAAAACAAATTACTGTGAACTCTACTAGTCCTAAGGTGTCCATCGGTTGTGGGCATATGTGCCCTGATAATCTCTGTTATGCTTCCCTATTCTATCACCACGTTGAGGCGCAATATTGTAAGTTATCTGTCCCACTTGTACTACCATGTGTAACTTACTTTGTCCACTTGGACAAACAGAGTAACTTCTCTCCTATGGAGAAACATTTATATATATATATCAGGTGGTAGGGTGTTAGCACACTAGGTTAGCACAACAGATATTAATATAGGAATCTAACTACTCTGAATAAACTTATGATTGATTGCAAGAAAAGATTGTATTAGATATGAACTGACAAGGATTCTCGCCTTACACAAACTATTTACACTGGCTACCATTTTCCTTTGGTATTGACGAGACATGTGACCGGTATAGAATAACTGGGTGTTGGCGACAGGTGTAGGCTACTCACGTAACAGAAGATTCTTGTAGATCATCTTGGCTTCTTTCGAAGGATTATAATTTCGTGTAGCTTTCAATTTCTGTCTGTTATTGCATACTATGCTCACACGGATATATATCTAGCAGCGTCTCCAAATGCATTTAGTACAGATACTTTATATAACATAACCGTAAAATCCTTACACGTGTCCGTCCAATATTAGTTATATACAGTATTTACCAGTGGTACACATACTACCGCGGTAAAAAAAAAAATACTGCTTGTTGCTGACCGCATGCCGTAACCTAACAAAGGTATGTGTGGTTACAAAAATTCGTAGAAATGAATATAATTACTGGTTTGATACATGAATTACTTATACCGCGAGCACAATGGTACTTCCATCACATCTAATCCACTCTCAGCTAGTCCTAATGACGTTATATCACAACCGTTCAGTTCAGAACCACGAAATCAAGTATACTCTAGGCTAGTCCGGATGACTTCGTAATACAACCAAAGAATACAATCGTTCACTTCAGGAACTCATAATCAAGTGAAGTCTCTACTCGCTTGCCATCACCCGCGTCATCTAAAGGTACGATTTGGATCCTCGCCGCCAAGGCGCTGCAAAGGCGGCGCGATGCCATGGCGGCGGAAGCTCACTACCGCTCCACGTGTATTTAGACGGGATACATTTCGAACTCCGCCGCCGCTGCCAAAGCAGCGCTGCCTCAGCAGCGCCGCATGGGCAGCGTGGCCGCCCAGCCCCTTGGCCCAGCCGCGCCAGGACCGGTCTGGCGGCTTTGCGGCGCTGCCTGTTGGCAACGAAATTATACAAAGCCCGGAAATGGAGTATAAAACTGGTATCCGAAATGGCGTTTCATAAACGTCCGCTAGATGTCTCTATTTGTCGCTAATTTTCCTCTACCAATTATTGGAAAATAATTGTATCTTTTGCCTTTATTAAGGCCGAAAAAGCAAATTATTCAAATAATACGGCATCTAAAGAATATTTAATGGCATTTCATTTAATTTTAGACCAATTTTATGGAACGAAAAAATGTCCTTAGACTAAATTACGTATGGATTGGAGTGACCAGGTTAGTCCTAAATAGAAATAAAATCTTTAAAAATGTTTGGGAGCCAATATTTTCATACTTTACCGCCATACCACTAGGTGCGCTGCAGTAGATTGTTGTTGTCATGCTTTATCTTAGGTCTATTGACTTAGTTCTATTATAATATTGATGTCCTGTGGCGTACATTTCCCAGCCGCGTGCCCTTGTATCCACAATGTCGTCTTTAGCGGCAGATGACGAAAAACTCGTGGAGTTTGTATCCAAATACCCAGTTTTGTACGATGCAAAGGTGGCAGGTTATAAAGACGGTGAAAGGCGTGAAAAATATTGCGTTTGCAGTATTGTCTAAATACAGGGCTTTTTTTTGGTTGCTCCGAATATCAAGAAAACTTGCACGGAAGGCGATAGCCCGGCAGGGTGACTAATTTGCCGAGAGATATATTCCCGTCATGACGGCTAAGGTAATCTAATACAGTACGGTAGCGATAACCATTGCATTATACGGCTAGGGACGGAGTGTCATTGCGGAAGCCTTACCGTGCTGTGAGTGGTGCTGCGGAGAGACCTAAAATAAGACCCTGTAGATCTTCATCCCTTTTCAGATGTTTTTCGATCAATAATTTAAAGCACCCCTCGTCTCTCGGGTTTTGTAGATCTCTTTCGTGGCTTTCCGTTTTCATTTTCGCACCAATAGGGCTAGAATCAAGTTGTCATCGTCTTCTTCTTCCTCCAATAATCTTCTAATTCCCGTTTTGGTAGCGGCACTACACATGATGATCGTACCTTTATTAAATAACCTCAATGTAAACAGCCTACTGAACCTCTGCCGCGCTGCACAGGCAGCGAGGAACGAAAACACCACAACTGCCCAGGCAGCGCCGCCAGGGACGCGCCGCCAAGGCAGCGGCAGCGCACCGCCTTGGCGGCGAGGATCCAAATCGTACCTTAAGAATTATAACCTCCAATCCAGACAATAACTTGAGAACAATCTCGAACTCTCAACAAATCCATGAAATAAACTTGCAATATATAACCTCTGTCACTGATCTTGGCTAAGAGCAAAGCCTCACTATCCAAAGAGATCCTAAATTCGGATTGGAATTTCCGTATTGCCACATATGCTGGTACTGGCAGACACAAAGCTTGTACATGTGATGACATTTTCTTTCAATGAAATAAAAGTCCCTAGACGGAATCCTTGTAATACACAATTATATACTTAATAACTACAATCCTATAAACTAAAATGATGGGGATGAATGATGGACACAAAATAAATGATATGAAACATGATAGCCTAACTTGACTTGTACCTAAGTCTCAGAGTTGCGGGTTGGAGTGTACTATTGTAACCTGGAACAGTTACAGGTGGACAAAGAGATTTGCGCTAGTTTTAATAGTTATTGTTGATTTATGGGGCGGAACAGTGAGGTCATCTGCCCACTATAATAGTTAGCGGTGTACAGTTGTTGAGCTGACTCTTGATAACTGTTGGATGGTTGGTTCTTTTGGCAACTCCAGCTATCTGATATGACATCTAGCGGTAAAAATGAGAAACTTACCGAGTAGGGTACATTTGTCACGTGGTGACTGTTTGTATATGGTTTCTTGTATTGGTAAACAGATCGTGGTAAATTGTTCGTGTCTTTATACATAAGTAATACTTTTTACTCGTTGATAGAGTGAAAAATGAGTAAAAGCAAAGTGTACTGCTCAGTTTACGGCTGTAAGTCGATGTATAAGAGGGCTGCGGATATACGTTTTCATCACTTTCCAAAAGATGCAAATAGCAATAGCCGAAATGTGATGATACCTAATAATACCTAATACCTAATAATAATAATACCTTTCCACCCCGGGAAGGATCTAACACTTGTCGAGGTAGGCAGACAGAAGATCTGCGACGTAAAGCGAGCGAAGGTTATTCAGTTTAAAAAACAGCTGTTACGATGGGCGCGCTGGTAAGATTGAAGTTACTTGAATAATTAATTAAATAATTAATTATTGGCTGCTTGGTAGGGAGAAGGGATGAGTTTAACTTGTATTAAAACTCGGGGGGCGACAGGAATTGCTTGATTTGGATGGTTAAAAGGTGGGTTTGGTGTTGAATATTTGAATGGTAGCGGAATCACTCATTCTACAGTGCCCACGGGGTGGAAAATTAGGCCTATATGACTCGTAGTGGAATAGCTCGAATATCGAAGAACTTAGCGATTACGAGGTGTAGGCTTGGCGGAAAGGCTGGCGGATCATCAGTTTGACATCAATTCACGATATAAGTCGGAGCTTGAAACAGTGGCGTCTGGTTTGCGTGGATGCTAGTCTCGGAATGATAAAAGTAGCACAGCTTCGGTGTGTTATTTATTTGTTTATGTACCGTATTTCTCTATTTGAATGTCCTCGGCGTTGACTCAGGATCGACATTTACATTATATTGCGCATAATAGTACCGAAATAATGTCCGAAGTGCAGCCCTGTATAAATTTGAATCAGCTGATCTACATCACCCATAAAAACTGATGCTTGATAATATGCAAATGACACCAAAAAATCCAGTGGAACACACAAATTAGATCACGTGTATCGCACAGTTATACATATATACAATTAAAAATAACACTGTCATTACTTTAGAGACCATATTTACTGATTATAACCGAAAAATAAAAAGTGTTCCATATCAAACGCGTGTTATTGAGTATTTTAAACCCTACTTATCCAGACCGACCGCAGCGCCCCAAGTGTTAGTTTGAGTTGCCAGTTATAATAGTTATTGTTGATTTATGGGGCGGAACAGTGAGGTCATCTGCCCACTATAATAGTTAGCGGTGTACAGTTGTTGAGCTGACTCTTGATAACTGTTGGATGGTTGGTTCTTTAGTTTAGGGGCTGCGACAACGCGGTCATGTAGCCTCGTCTCGTGTACTTTGGGTGTGTGTACAATCTGTCTGATAATCGGTGTTAATTGTGATGACTGTATTAGTGTGGATCTGTTTTTAATTAAAGTAAGGACTGCAGACGATAATTTCGAGTAGTTCCTACTTTCGGTACCAAATGCTACCGTCCACGACATCTAGCTGTGAACTTGGCTACTACTAGATGTCTTCGTTACCAGCACCTGGTGACGAACGTTGGAACTTAAGAGCATTAATTAAACCTAACCTACAAATTTTGCTTTACACAAGTTTAGTTGGTGGAATGTTCTTTTACATGCCATAAATCTATGACATATGTCCGCCGGCTTTACTTCCCCTCCGAAGGAAGGCATACTGAGGGATTTTAACGCTCTTAAAAAATCCGACGACTTCGGCCGGGTTTGAACCCGCGACCTTGAGCATAGAAGCTCTTGATAACTGTAAGTTTAACGTGTGTTTAAACGAGAAACTTACTGTAGTGTCAGAGTATATAGGTATGATGATTGTTATTTTAAGGGACGAGGTCATTTCTTTAAGGTTTGTCTCTGGGCTCGAGAACTACTGTCGACCAAAATAGTATGTGCACTCGAGTTTGAAGGTTGTTTGTGAAGTAACCAATAGACCTTCATAAAATCCAATAACATCATCATTTTCATATTTTACGTTAGTTCATGTAGGTTTGGAATTTTTATATTTTAATATTTTTTATCGTAGTAGAAACACAAAAAGTGCCCGTTTTTAAGCGTGTTTCAACCATGCGTCACATTTAAGAATTATTATCTCTCAAATCCGTCATCAGATCGAATCCAAATTTTAACACAATATACATTGGAATGTTGTATAACTGGTTTATTAATTTAAAAATGTTGTGTGTTCAAGAAACAAAGTTGTTATCATTTTTGTAAGGTAACTTTTTCTCAGCTCGGGGTCGTTGGAAAATCTAGTTCTTGGTTGCGTTGTAATCCTTATACATCAAAAGGTATATACTATGAAATACGTAAATTAATTCACTTATTTTATATCGGTTTGTATTTGTACGGGGAATTAAGGCATGGTTCACCAGCTAGCCGCTCTGGGAAATGCTGTACAGCGTTGCTGATATGGAGCCCATCACTTGCGGGCGAGGCGCGCCATGACGCGTGATGGAGCCCACCTTGGCAACGTTGTACAGCTTTCATCGGAGCGGCTAACTGGTGAACCATGTCTTAATTCCTCATACAAATACAAACCGATATAAAATAAGTGAATTAATTCACGTATTTCACAATCATACAGCATACCTTTTTGATGTACTGTATAAGGATTACAACGCAACCAAGAACTACATTTTCCAACCACCCCGAGCCGAGAAAAAGTTACCTTACAAAAATTATAACAACTTTGTTTCTTGGACACACACAATTTTGAAATTAATAAACCAGTTTTACAACATTTCAATGTATATTGTGTTAAAATTTGGATTCGATTTGATGACGGGTTTGTGAGATAATAATTCTTAAATGTGACGCATGGTTGAAACACGCTTAAAAACGGGAACTTCTTGTGTTCCAACTGCGATAAAAGATATTGATATATAAATTAGAAATTCCAAACCTACATGAACTAACGTAAAATAGAACGATGAAAATGATGATGTTATCTATTGGTTACTTCACAAACAACCTTCAAACTCGAGTAAACATAATATTTTGGTCGACAGTAGTTACCAAGAGTGCGTTCATTCTTTGTTTTACCAGCTATATTAGTATTACTTACATACAGCAGTTTCTACGAGCAACACATGTATAGGATGGAGCTTGGCAGGTCAACACTCTGCACCAATAATGAATGGTCTTAGCGCGACAGCAATCACACAGTAGCAGGCAAGAGGCACCTACTAAGACCGTTGTTAGTACCGGCACCACGATCTCCATCAAAGTTTTCTGTAACAACAACAACAACAACAATAATAATGTATTATTTCATAAGATCTTAACCCTGCTACGTATCATAAAATTCCGAGCGTGGACGTGTACCTGGATGCAATAGTGGTCAGACCCAGTCGTGATTTGCCATTATGCCTGGCTCAGGATATGGTTGGTTGGTTCCTCAGTTTAGGGGCTGCGACAACGCGGTCATGTAGCCCCGTGTACTTTGGGTGTGTGTAGAATCTGTCTGATAACCGGTGTTAATTGTGATGGCTGTATTACTGTGTGTATCTGGTTTTTTTTTTATTCAAGTAAAGACTGCAACTTTGAATTTTTCAAATCGTTCCTACTTTTGCCGCCAAACGCCACCGTCAACGACTACTAGGCCTAGTTCAGAACTTAGCTACTAGACGCCACCGCAGTCGGCTCTTGGCAACGAACGTAGAAACCTAAGAGCGTTGTTTACATTCTTAACCTATACAATTTAGCTTCACACAGGTGTAATTAGTGGAAGGATCTTTAACACGCCATATATCTATGACATGGGACCGCCGGCTTTACTTCCCCTCCGAAGGAAGGCATACTGAGGGATTGTTAACGCTCTTAAAAATCCGACGGCTTCGGCCGGGTTTAAACCCGCGATCTTGGGCATAGAAGCTCAGCATGCTACCGACTACGCCACCGAAGCCTCTGCTCAGGATATGGATGCGGGATGCGGGTGAATATTATCACGCAGTGGGGAATTCAAACAACATACCGCACTTTACTCAGCGCAGTATATTTGTATACATTACCGTACATACATTTTCATTTGAGACTGATTTGTCTTTCAGCGTCCATTAAGCCTAGTCCACACCGGCAGATTTGTTTGCAGACTGTATGTAGATTGTTTGAATACTGTATGCAAACTGTTTGAAAACTGTATGAAGACTGTAACTGGAAACAGTCTCCATACAAGTCTGCATACAGTATGCAGACTATATTGAAACATTGTATCCGATACAAGTATGTTACTTGTTTTCGTCCACACCAGAATTAGACCTCTAGTCCACATTCATACCTTTACCTCAGGGTGATTTCTTATCAAGTCTGCGGATGTGTAAATTGGGGGATCAAAGTGAGACGATCATGGGGGGAGGGGGATTGTGTTTAAATATACCTCTTGTATTAGTCGAATAATTAACCAAAATACTCATTCTACTAATATTTCATATAACAACCGCTATTTTCTTTTTGTGGGGAGGGTGTGAAATTTGACACCCCACCGGTAGCCCCACTAAACTACATTTTGTGGCAATATAATGAGATCACTGTGTGGTCATTGGTGGGACATGTTTCAAGGCCTAATTAGTTTTGGTCCCTTCATCAGCCGATATGAATTAATAAATGTCAAAGACACCCGAAATGTATAGCGTTACAACAAAAAGTCCCTTGTTATTAAACCTTATATGGTGAACCGTAAAGAAGGATGGGAAATTGAAACTAAATCAACACAATATGATGTGGAAAAACGTGGCTAGCTGGATGCGTCTGTGGTTTATATCCGGTCTACAGTTTCAAAACACGTCCACACAGGTAGATTTGAGACAAAATACTTGTTTCTTGTATGCGTGTTTTCCATTTCGTTGGGAAACGGAAAACATTGTATCTTGTCTCTTGAAACACGAGATTTGTTTGTCATTTGTATGTCAATTGTACGCAAACTGTATGCAGACTGTTTCCAAACATCACTCGAGTCTCCCGATTGTATGTTGAATGTTTTCAAAAAGTCTGCAAACATCCCGCATACAAATGAGAAACATTTGGGAAACAATCTGCATACAATGTTTCAGGAAACAAATCTGCCGGTGTGGACGAGGCTTTAGGAGCAAATGACCTCGTAGTTCCGCCCCTTAAAACCTCGATAACTAACTAACTAACTAACTCAGCGTCCATTCTGCAGGCCTCTGTTTGCGAACAAGTCGCCTCCATGATGCCCTATTAGCAGTTAGCACTGCGGCCTCCTCTGCTTCTACACCTCTCCCCCTTGAAATCGTTCAACACTGATCTAACCATCGCCTTCTAGGTCTACTTCTGCATTTCATACCCTCTACAACCGAACTCATTAACCTCTTAGGTAATCTCTCCTCCGCGGCTTCGGTGGCGTAGTTGGTAGCATGCTGAGCTTCTATGCCTAAGATAGCGGGTTCAAACCGGGCCGAAGTCGTCGGACTTTTTAAGAGCGTTAAAAATCCCTCCGTATGCCTTCCTTCGGAGGGGAAGTAAAGCTGGCGGTCCCATGTCATAGATTTATGGCATGTTAAAGAACCTTCCACTAATTACTCCTGTGTATAGCTAAATTATATAGGTTAGGAATGTAAGCAACGCTCTTAGGTTTCTACGTTCGTTGCCAAGAGCCGACTTCGGTGGCGTCTAGTAGCTAAGTTCTGAACTAGGCCTAGTAGTCGTTGACGGAGGCGTTTGGCGGCAAAAGTAGGAACTATTTGAAAAATTCAAAGTTGCAGTCCTTACTTGAATTTAAAAAATACACACACTAATACAGCCATCACAATTAACACCGGTTATCAGACAGATTCTACACACACCCAAAGTACACGGGGCTACATGACCGCGTTGTTGCAGCCCCTAAACTGAGGAACCAACCAACCAATCTCCCCCCCCCCCCTTTTCTCTTCACATGACCCACCATCTGAGTCGGCTCATACGAACAGCTTCATCCAGCATGTTCATTTCTAATTTACAAGGGGAGGATACGATGCATGGGTCACCGAATCGAACCATCTTTAGTACACGTGTAGGGCATGACCAGGTGTATATCAGGTGCAAGTAGTAAGATGCGCTTCTCAGCCGTTTCCGAGAAATTAATTAATTGCCATTACAGTGCGGTGTCCATGTGCGTTGTACGCTAGCAAGAAGCCAACGAGCGCGTGGTACAGCGGTAAAAACCCTGCTTCGTAAGCGCACGATCGCTGGATCGAATCTCACCGGTGAGCTTTTTCAGTGTGTTGTGATTCTTTTGTAAACATTGGCAATTCGAACAACTGTAGGTGTCTTGAATATTTATTTTTATTTTGCAGTCAATTGTAATAACGTGTTAGGTGAGCGCGAAAAGAGATTCTGAAATCATCGTATGGGGGTCAACGTTTGTGACATTACATAATGTACAGTATCGGCATTGCAAATACATTTTTTTCTATACACGGTCAGGTGTATTATATTATTTGTATACATTTATACATTGAAGGCCCAGTCTGTTCCGTTCATTCCACGTCTGTGAACCATCAGACCACCCCGTACCCCACAAGCAGTGACTCATGCTATGGGTATTGGTTGGAAATTGCCAATGAATCTGTTTCTTTTCTTAGTCGTTTACCCTCCAGGTTGGTGGAACCCACGGACTCAGCGAGGGAACTCACCACTACCGCCTCTACGGGCAGTGTCCTAGAGCTGGGAACATCGAATCGGAAGGCATACAACTGGTGAGGTGTGATTGGCACCTCGCCCAGGCGGCCTCACCTGAAAAGCGAACAGGGGCCTCATGAGGGAAGGTAATGGAAGGTCAGGATGGATAGGCAAGAAAGAGGGAAGGAGGCGGCCGTGGCCTTGAAGAAGGTACCATCCCGGCATTTGCCCGAAGACGAAGTGGGAAATCACGGAAAACCACATCGAGGATGGCTGAGGTGGGAATCGGACCCTCTCTACTCATTTGGAACACCCGAGGCTGAGTAGACCCCGTTCCAGTCCTCATACCACTTTTCTAATTTCGTGGTAGAGCCGGGAATCGAACCCAGGACCTCCGGGGCGGCAGCTAACTATGCTGACCGCTACGCTACGGAGGCGACAATTGCCAATGATAACCAGAAAAAAATTGAAAACAACACACTGCAATGGCCCACCTGTGGAATTCGATCCAGCGATCCCGCGCTTACGAAGCAGGGCTCTTACCGCTGCACCACGCGCTCTTTGAATTCTTGCTAGCGTACAATGCACATAGACGCCGCACTGTAATTAAAATTAATTAATTTCACGGAAACGTCTGAGAGGCGCATCTTACTACTTGCACCTGGAATATGCCTGGTCATGCCCTACACGTGTACTAAAGATGGTTCGAATCGGTGACCCATGCATCGTATCCTCCTCTTCATTATGCTCACCCTCCCATCATTGCTGCCGTCTATTAGTCCCAACAATCATTCGTGCTACCCTCATAACAGTTACCTCTAGCGTATGTATCAGATATGCTGAATCTACCCAGCTCTCACTTCCATACAGCAGGGTCGGTCTAAATACTGAGCGATGTAGGGAGAGTTTCGTGGCTACACTGCCCTCTTTCTTGCAGAATAGATCGCAACTGAGCTGCATTGGCTTTTCTACACCTCAACTCTTTTTCTTTCCCCATAAGCTACTACCACATCAGAGAAGACTAGATTTGGAAATTAGAAGAAAAATACAACTCGGGAGTGCTTTCTACCAACAGGTACGGGGACTAGTATGGAACAAGGATATACCAATTAAGGCTCAAGAAGTTATGTACAAAGCATATTATGTTCATATAATTACATATGCAGCAGAAACTTGGACAATGACTAAGAGGGATGAGAGCAGAGTACAGGCAGCTGAGATGAGATTCCTGAGAAGTATGGTCCAGAAAACGAGGAGAGACCGAGTGAAGATATACGGAAAGAACTGGTAGTACAAAAACTAAATTACAAACTGGAGCAAAACAGATTGAGATGGTTTGGACATGTCAAACGGATGAATGAAGTAAGGCTACGACGACGAGCACTGGAACGACGGATGACAGTGAAGAGAGGACGAGGAAGACCAAGAATGCATTGGATGGACTCGGTGAAGAATAGCATTAGAAAACGAAACCTGGATTGGAACACCATGTCGGAAAAGGAATGGTGGAACGACAGAACAAAGTGGAGAGGAACCATATTTGCCCCCACCCAGTGTCAGCTAGAAAAGGGGAAATGAAGATGATGATGATGATGAAGATGACTACCACATCAGAGAATACTCAGCCTAAGTACTTAAAATGTTCCACCTGCTCCAATTTAGCTTCTCCTATCTGGAATTCTATTTTCTTGTGCTTCTTCTCTACCAACATAACCTTCGTCTTTGAAATGCTGATTTTCATACCATATTCCCTGCATTTCAGTTCAAGCTCTAACATGTTGGCTTGTAAGCTTTCTGCGGAGACCGTCACTATTACCCGGTCATCACCATAGACCAGACTGGTTACCTAGTTTTCACCTAATTGAATCCCACCCAGACATTTTATGCCCTTCAGCATATAAAATAAACAGTAGTGGTGAAAGATTACAGCCTTGGCTCACTCCTGTAACAATCTTGAACCAAGAACCCATCCAACCATCAACTCTCACTGCTACCTGATTTTCAACATGCGAGGTAAATACTTTTGATTGCCTGTAGCAGCCTTCTCTCAATATGTTAATTGATCAAGTAGCTCAGCATCTGCTCCCTGGGTACTCTATCGTACGCCTTCTCTAGATCTCTCGTAGCATTTCTCAATAACTTGGGGCATTCTAAAAATATGATCCTAACGTCCTCGTTGTGGTCTAAATCCACACTGGTTTTCACCATCTTACGCTTGTCCAATGTTCGAATTCTCCTTTCTACGATCTCCGAATACCCTTTGCCCGGGACAATTATTAAAGAAATGCCTCTAATTGTTGCAATCTTTCCTGTTACCTTGCTTATAAATTGGTGCGATTACTGCTACATTTCCTAAATCCCATGACAATTCGAGTATCCAATGCAACCATTTCAGCCCTGCTTTCTCACTATAGGCTACTTCACCATTCCTGGCCTAATTTCATCTACCTCTGCCGCTGTGTAACATTGTACAGTAGATTATTTACCAGCCTCTCTATTTCCTTAGTCGTGGTCCAGTTCCCGTCTCATTCTCCTCCTGCATAATCTCAAAATCTGCCTCATTGCCACATAAGTCTCCATTTACATTTAGAAAGTTATCGAAGTATTTTTGCCATCCTCCCATTGCTTCCTTGGTATCTAGAATGGGTTTCCCAGAATTATTTAGAACATTGCTCATTTCTCTTTTTCCTCCATTTCTAAGATTCTTTATAACACTCCAGAAAGGTTTTCTTGCCGCTTGTCCTAACGTTTCCTATTTGGCTTTAAATTCCTCCCATGATTTACTTTTGGACCCTATTATTATCTGTTTGGTTGTATTCCTTTCCGATACATTTAGCTTTCTGTCTACCTGATTCCTTATTTGGATCAATTTTTTTGTAAGCCTTCTTTTCGCTTTTACAAGCAGACTACACTGTGTCATTCCACTGGGATGTGCGTTATTCCCGTCTTTGCACACTGTTGTCCCGAGACATGTCTTTGATACTTCTAGTACTACCTCCCTGTATCCTGACCTCTACTTGCCACGGTGGGTGAGTGGTTAACGTGTCGGATTACCAACCCCAAGCTTGCAGGTTCGCCCCTGGCCGTGGTAAGTGATTTTTTGAAAGGCGACAAAAATCACGACATGGATGGCATACGTTGTTGGCATGTTAAAGAACCCATTTGAATTCAGTAGGCCGTGTTCAATGGCAAAATTAATATCGGGATTTTCCGCCAACACAAGGTTCCTCCTTTCTCTACTAGAAAGCGCTGTAGTGTCAAGGAGCTTAGATATCTAACCTCCTTGACTTTCATAGCGTTCCAAGGAACGACGAAATTCGACATGCAAGCTGCCCTCTGGGTGTCAATTAACAAAGCTTGCACCTGGCACCCGAGGCCATACGATATTATTATTATTATCCTGACCACTCCGTTTCAATGTCCAGCATCTCTTTACCATCTGCTCTGTGGAATTTATAATCAATCATTTCCATGTATTTATGCCTAAGTTCCTTAACCTAGAGATTCTCAACCCTAATCCGCCTGCAAACAGCCCTCCATTTCTTCACTTTTGATCTAACTATGCTTAATTCACAGCAAATCAGTTTGTGGTCTGTTTCATCTAAGAGCCCTGAAAACCCTGGAATTCCTCGTCAATTTACCAAATTCAAAGTCAGTAAAGACATTCTATTCTTGACCTGGTTTCCCTGCCCACCCATGTGTATCTGTGAATCTCCTTATGCTTCGAACATGAGTTCGCAACAAATAACCCCATGCTAGAACAGAAGTCCAGTAAACATTTCCCATTGGTGTTAGCTTCCCTATCCTCACCCCACTTACCCATTACCTTCTCATACCCCTCAGTCCTATTTTCTATTCTAGCGTTGAATTCACCCATCAGTACTACACTATCCTTATTGTTAATTCTCACTACCAGAACACTCAGTGCCTCATAAAATCTGCCCCTTCGTCCTGATCCGTCCCTTCACATGGAGCGCACACTGACACTGAAACAATCCTGACCCGATTTCCAAATTCATCCACATCAATCGTTCATTTACATACCTCACTGATACTATAAGGTGCGTTAAAAAAGTAACGAGCCGGAGGCATAATTACAGAAACCAGTACCTGTATGTTAGTATTGGCCCTGGCTGTTGAGGCACTTGTCCCACTGTGACACGGGTCGGTGAATGGCTGTCTCATAAAATTCCCTGGGCTGCGGTGTGAACCAGTTCCGCACGTACAGCTGGACGTCGGCGTCCGAGGTGAATCGTTGGCTCTGCAGAGCCCTTTTCAGGGGACCAAACATGGCGTAATCACAGGGAGAAGGTCTGGACTGTATGGATGGTGGCCGAGAACCTCCCATTTGAATTTCTGCAGGAGTGCCACGACTGTGTTGGCCGTATGAGGTCGTGCATTGTCGTGGAGCGACCACGGCGGCTAGGGCGTTCACTGTCACTCGGCGGTCCTGGGTAATGAGTGCATCAACCAGCTGGACGTTGTCATCGGTAATGCAGGGGGTGCCCCTGACCGGGCATCATCGGCTAACGACACCCGTTCTTCCCTGAAGCGCTTGTGCCACGCCTTGACCCTTGCAAGGGACATGCAGTGTTCGCCGTACACTTGTGATATTCAGCGATGAATGTCCGTTCCCCCTACTCCTTCCGCTGTTAGAAACCGAACAACACCTCTTTGCTCTTCGGTTGACGCCTCCATGTCACTGTTTTCAATGCGACTGGCAGCGATGGACGTTTGATGCATGCTGCTGCTCGCTTTGTATCGTCACGTGACGTGCACCCGTGCCCTCTATCGACGGGATGTGACTTTCCACGCTCTGGTCGGAACCACACCTCGTTACACACGCTACGATTAGCCGATGTCGTCCCCGGTTTGCGCATTCCGGCCTCCGGCTCGTTACTTTTTGAACGCACCTTATATGTTACACTCTAATGTCCTCTTGTCATACTGCCCTACTCCCCACTTTGTCCTGCCTCGTTTTACACTTGACAGGCATACCTTGGAATCTCCTACTTCTTCCTCTCCATCCTTCTTTATCTGAACTACACTAATCCCCAGAATTTTTTGTATACTAAAAATAATACTTTTCATATTTAAGTATCAATAATAGCAATTGTTGTTCTAAGGGGCGATATATCAACATATCAGAACAATTATTAACAACAACAACAAAAACACCATGCAAATGGCCAATTGAGATTACTGCCGAATGAAGTGGTATATCGAGAGAGTGATTCAATAATAGATACAATGCGGAAAAGGAAAATCTCTTTTTTCTGCCATATCTCACGCCTACCAGAAAACCGACTAATAAAACAGCTCTTTAGTTATTTCTGGAAGAGTAAAACAAAGAACTGCTTCAAAGAGGTCCAGCATGATTTAGATGAATTAAATTTAACGATGCTCCAAATTTAAAAAAAAAAAGAGAGAAGAATATTTTAAGGAATAAATACTTACGATTCACATTAACAACATTTGTACGGAAAAACTACACCATCACAGATGAGCAAAGGGCAGCCAGGTCAGATAGAAAGAAGCAAGGTTGGGTGCAGAAGAAACTGAAGCTGAATCGCTAATCTCCAAATACCGTTGTGAGCAAGTTGAAATTGGTAATGCTGTGTTTTCTTATGTGCCATCACATGAAAATTTCAGTGATATTTTCACCAAAATAGTAAGTGGTCCAAAGATGAGATCATGCTTTACTTCATTGGGCCTAGTGCCATACTCAACAATTTGAGTTGTTGTTTAATCAGAAGCCTGAATTAGGTCATATTATTTTGTGTTGTTTAAAATATGTCAAGGGGGAATGTTGGTATTGCCAGTATCTCAAACAGATGTGGATTTGATTTGAATTGCCCGCCAGGGGTTGGTTGTATCCTTGTATGGTGGCGCGCTGTAGCGAGCGTGTTCAGTGCTGAGCATTTTTAGCCTACTTTTCACATTTTGCAAAAATGAGAAAAAAGTAGACTTATGAGATCGGCCAAATGTGTGTCTGTCTGTCTGTCTGTCTGTCTGTCTGTCTGTCCTTCTGTCTGTCTGTCTGTCTGTCTGGCTGTGTGTGTGTGTGTCCCCCTATCAACTCCTAAACGGCTGCAGCAATCGAAACAAAATTTGGTAGGAGTAAAGATGTACACCGGAATATCTCACGGCCATATTTGAAAATGATGTCAGTGCTACCAACTGCTAAAAAATCGCAATTGAAATTTGAGCTCCATGTTGGATATCTTGGAAAGTATGAATGGGAGCTATTGCAAAATTGGCACACGTACAGACCATAATATTTCAGTTTAATTTCCAGGAGGCCAAACATGGCAGTGTTGCCAAAATGATTATAAGCCTCCTGATAGGTCCAATTTTTAAATGCATATAACTTCTACACTATCAATTGGAATTCAACCAAATTTCGTATGTTGTATGTGTACATAACCAGATATGACTGAGCGTATTCTTAAGACCTACCAGGGCTGCCAACTGTTAATAAATGCTCCTAATTTATTTTATCCAAATACCAATATATCAGAAAGTATGCAAGCCGACAGCTTTAAACTATGCACACGTATAGTACCTGACATTCTATATTAATTTGGAGTAACTTATATACGTCAGTGCTACCAGCATGATTCTAAGCCTGCTGACAGGTCCAACTTTAAATACATGCAACTTCCATACTATCATTTGGATTTTAACCAAATTTCGTATGTGTTATGTGTACCATAACAGATATGACTATGCGTATTCTAAGGAGCAACCAGGGCTGCCAACTGTTAATATGTGCTGTCCCTATTTTTGTTACCCTAATATCAATATATCAGAAAGTATGCAAGCCAATAGCTCTAAAATTTGCACACGTATAGTACCTGGCATTCTAGACGAATTTGGAGTAACTAATATAGGTCAGTGCTGCCAACATGATTCTAAGCCTGCTGATAGGTCCAATTTTAAAATGCATGTAACTTCTATACTAACTAATGGATTTCATTCAAAATTGGCACAACAATAGATCATATTATTTCAGATTATTTCTGACCAATACATGCATGACATTGTTGCCAACATGATTTTACGCGCGCAGTTAGATCCAATGTTTAACTGCATGTAACGTCCATGCGATTCATTGGACTTCAACCAAATTTTGTATTTTGTACCTTAAGAGATGGAACTAAGAATATATTCAGTCATCAGGGCTGCCAACTGTAGTGCTCTATTAGGATACATTATGCCAGGTATACAGTATTTCGAACTAATTGGAAATTTCGATATTAGCAACTTAATTTCGTCATTGTTCTAGATAGGTTCATATTCTGTAGAATAATCATTGGCATGAAAAGTAGGCTGTATAGTTCTTAACGGAACTTCTTGTTTTTCTTTTCTTTTTGTGTTTTGGCTGTTGCGAGGGTCGTCAGTCAGTCGTGAGCTGAGAGCTATATTGGTCTGTAGTTGTGAGTGTAGATTGAACAAGCTGGTGTTTTATGGTGGACGGTAATATGTAACAGTTGTATTCACATATGGTATAATAAAACTGTATGTATCAACACTAAATGTCTAGTTCCACTGCCCTATACAGACCTATGCTCTAAAACTATTTCTATGTTTATTCAAATTGTTAAAATGTTTTTCATTTAAATGTTATTGAATATTTAAAAGCACATACACCCTTAATATTATTTTACCTGAATATATATGACTTTTGTCATTATTCTGGATTTTCCCGTATTGATTATGATATATTACACCAATATCCACTTTACAATACAAACATGTTTTTATACGATGTACTTACACTCTTAGATACATGTTTCGGCTCTGTGAGCCTTCTTCAGTCACACACATTAATGATTCTCATATGAAAGTCTACATGTATGTGTTGACTTGTTAAAAAAAACTTTTTACAATTGTCAAAGTTATTTAAATGCTTAAAGAATTGGACTATGAGCAGAATTTCAGGACATAGGCCCTTCGTCGTAGAAATCCCAATTCAAACACAGGACCCCATTGTACAAGGATTTTTCACACACGATTTTTACAAGATACTTGTACAGTGGGGTCCTGTGTTTGAATTGGGATTTCTACGACGAAGGGACTACTTCGTATAACCTGAACTTCAGCACATAGTCGAATTCTTTAAGCATTTTATGTCCATTTTTAAATAACTTTGACGATTGTAAAAAGATTTTTTTAAAGTTTTTTAACAAGATCGACACATAGACTGTCATATGGGAATCATTAATGTGTTTGACTGAAGAAGGCTCACAGAGCAGAAACATGTATCAGAGTGTAAGGACATCGTATAAAAACATTTTTGTATTGTAAAGTGGATATTGGTGTAATATATTAATTTACCTCTCATAAACACCATCTTGAAACCAACTGTCAAAAAGAGAAGAGATTTTCTAAAAGACAGGCAATTATTTTCCCCTCGTATTAATCTGTAGTCACATCGAGGGAAAAATAATAGAGTTCAGTATCGTTTGCAGGATATGCTTGCAGTGCATTAGTAACATACGTGATGCAAGCAGAAAATTTGATCGACCTTCCTGCCCACACGCGTTAGTTGGGTTGCATCAAACGATATTGGAAGGGGCTGCTGAATCACCCGGTATATACCGTACATATTGTTACGGACTATTGAAGAAGAAACCTTTTTCCTTTTTCGGGTGCTTAATGCTTTAAAACTTAAAATTTCCTGAGGGGTTTTCTTGTATTTTGTTCTTGGAGGGCAGAGACCAGGGGCATATATAGAGTTTTATTTCGGGGGGTGCCCAACCGGGGGTTAGGGACATGGTATAGGACCAAAGAATAGGGGGTCCGGGGTTCTCCCCGGGAATCTTTTGTATAATTTGGTGCAAAATGATGAGTATTAAAGCTATCTGGCATCACTTTTTCAACCAATTTGTTGTGATGTTTTATGTTTGGTTAATGTCAAACACAACCAAGACAATTTTATGATACCTTTTATTAGTACAATCATCTTGTTCTCTTGATAGTGTTTACATGGAAAGAATTAACATTGCTGTTTTGATTTACAACTCACACTATAATATAAAGTCAAGGTTTCTTGTAGCATTGCCAAATCGGTTCATAAATTCATCGTCAGTGAAGTGTATGTCTCTGTGAATAGATGACAATACTAGACCGTTGAGTCTGTTTTCAGGAGTAGAATTTCTTAAGTATGATTTCTACCAACTCAAACTCCGTTGGTTGGTTCTTAAGTTTAGGGGCTGCGACAACGCGGTCATGTAGCCCCGTGTACTTTGGGTGTGTGTAGAATCTGTCTGATAACCGGTGTTAATTGTGATGACTGTATTAGTGTGTGTATCTGTTTTAATTCAAGTAAGGACTGCAGACGATCAATTTTCAATTAGTTCCAACTTTTGCCGCCAAACGCCACCGTCAACGACTACTAGTTCAGAACTTAGCTACCAGACGCCACCGCAGTCGGCTCTTGGCAACGGACGTAGAAACCTAAGAGCGTTGTTTACATTCTTAACCTATCCAATTTAGCTTCACACAGGTGCAATTAGTGGAAGGTTCTTTAACATGCCATAAATCTATGACATGGGACCGCCGGCTTTACTTCCCCTCCAAAGGAAGGCATACTGATGGATTTTTAACGCTCTTAAAAAATCCGACGGCTTCGGCCGGATTTGAACCCGCTATCTTGGGCATAGAAGCTCAGCATGCTACCGACTACGCCACCGAAGCCGCCACTCAAGTTATTTCTATATTATTCACGGTCGGGTCAGATGTACCAGTCCTCGCGTGACAATTTTCGGCTTACGTTAGTCGGAACAATCTGTTAAAAATAAGAGGGAATATCCACCTATCTTGGTGCAGCACTATGACATAGCTCACGTTCCTGTTGATCCATGTTTAGGGTCTAGGGGCACCTTGGTCATCAGCTCCTTTGTTCCAAAGAATTGAGATGACTGCTTTGCCTCCACTATCAAGGTCAATTATACTGTTGCGAAAATTATTCTCATTTTTCTGCGTGTTAAGTTTGAAAAATATAAATAAACCTCATTTTAAATTGGGAATAGTTCATAGGAAAAAAAACGGGAGTAAAATTACTTTATTAAAATCCGTAAGACTACGACAAAAAGAACTTGACGAGCCTTACAGTAGTCGCATACGATGTGTAACATCTGACATAGAAGAAACCTCACGTGACATTGTTGATACACCGGTATTTTATACTATTATTGGCACAAATATTAATCTATTGTAAAAGGGAGTGTTTTACAGATATTGTAGTTTATAATACGGAACTCATTTTATTAGATGATTTGTAACTTCCACTTGCACTAGCCTAAATAAAGAATACGATACGGATCAACTAGATTAATAGACACGACACCGCTCATAACCTGAAATTCCTTATAAATAGGCCAACTTGCGAGTGAATGCAATGTGTACAGCAGTAGATCATGAAAGGCTTGCCCAGTTCTCGGACCTCTTGATTCACAGACCAACACATAATTTCATATGGATTCTGTTAAAATGAGTCATATTGATATAATTAGCAGCAGAGTATCAAGAAGGTAGTGAGAGAACAATCAAGAAGGCAGTGTGAAAGTAGAAATATCAAGTAGGCAGTGAAGAAAAAAAGTCTTGGAATTTTTATATATTTTTAGTGTGTAAATAAAAAAGAATTGTGTGTGTTGATGAATGTCCAGGAGGGATACGATCCAGCTGGCAGTGCGTCTTACACACTTCCGTCCGATCCACTTCCGTCCCATTTTTCAAAATCACCCCCACAAAAATATTCAGCAACCGAGTGGAAAGATGTTACACATCACAAAGGGAGTGACACACTATAGGACAAAACGATCCACTGCCAGTCTTAGTGTTATACAGGGATCTTTTATGTACCTTTGGAGAATGATCGGTCGTGTAGGGGAGGGGTATAGAAGTAATTTGAGATAGGGGACTTCGGGTCGGAGCGACCTCCATAACCCCTAAAATAAGGGTTGATTCCGGCCCGCAAACGCCAGTCAACTGCCATAATGGTAGGGACACATGGTAGGACCCTATTTGGATATCTTTCGGCGTACAATCTTCTTGCTCCCTCACCATTATTGTTAAAGGTATATCGGCGTATTCCTCAAAACTGTACCTATGCGGAGGATCAGCCATCGTGCGAAATTAAACTGAACGTAGTATTTTACGTCAACTGCCTGACTGTTGTTCTCTAATAACTTACTATACGACTGCACTTTCTTCTCTGTCGTAGCACCAGACTGTATCATGTGACTACAATACGACAAATAACCGGGACTACCGGCCTTTCGCACCGCAACGCTATCCAATACGCCAGCGCCACAAGGTGAAATGCATCTTGCCAAGAGTTAAAGGATTGGGAAAGGGGGTTGTATGGAACTGCGCCCAAGCTTCACTAATGACTCAGGTCATTAGCATCAACCTTCGAAAAAAATGGCAGTGGAACTGCGCCCATTGAGAGCGGTCAGGTAGCTTCCCTCCCTCCTTCCCTCTACCGAATTATGTTGTGTCGAGTGGGTGGATTTGAAATGACTCATTTCAAATCGGCTGTGTCTTGACTGCGAACAAGTCAAAAACCGTCCAGATTGCGCACAACTAAATATACCCTGTCCAGATTTCGGATAAGAGATTAGTGTTGGCCTGGGATACATAAGACAGGTACAGTTTTCAAAACAGACTCATATTTAATTTTTGTTCTAGCAACATTAACATTAAATGGTACATTGGGATGTTTTTGACAGTTCTGAACTAAGCCTAGTAGTCGTTGACGGTGGCATTTGGCGGCAAAAGTAGGAACTATTTGAAAAATTCAAAGTTGCAGTCGTTATTTGAATTTAAAAAAAACAGATACACACACTAATACAGTCATCACAATTAACACAGGTTACCAGACAGATTCTACACACACCCAAAGTACACGGGGCTACATGGCCGCGTTTGACAGCCCCTAAACTAAGGAACCAACCAACCAACTATATTTTAACAAGAAGTTCCGTGACGAACTAAAGAGCCTACTTTTCTTAAAATTTATGATTCATGCCAATGATTAATCTATATGGATCTATCTAGAATAATGACGATATTAAGTTGGTAATAATAGAGAACTACAGTTGGCAGCCCTGGTGACTGAATATATTCTTAATTTCATCTCTTAAGGTACAGAATACAAAATTTAGTTGAAGTCCAATGGATAGCATGGACGTTACATGCAGTTAAACATTGGATCTAACAGCGCGCGTAAAATCATGTTGGCAACAATGACATACATGTATTGATCAGAAATAATCTGAAATAATATGATCTATTGTTGTGTCAATTTTGAATGAAATCCATTAGTTAGTATAGAAGTTACATGCATTTTAAAATTGGACCTATCAGCTGGCAGCACTGACATATATCAGTTACACCAAATTAATCTAGAATGCCGGGTACTATACGTATGCAAAGTTTAGAGCTATTGGCTTGCATACTTTCTGATATATTGATATTATTATTATTATTATTATTATTATTATTATTATTAGCAATTGGTAAATCCCATAAAGGGCAAAGGCCTCCTGCTAGCAGGGTAGCTCTGAAATATTTCATCAGATGAGCTATGCTGATGAACATTTACCTTAATAGTAACTTAAAACTAATTGTCTTGACTATTTACACTCTTATTCATCTTCCTCACAAATGATCGTATTATGTTAAACATTTTCACTCGTGAAACTTGGATCTAGTTCATATTATCCTGAAGATTTATCTAAGCTGACGATGAGTCTAGGAATGTTTCAAACAAACTGTTTCGACGACAGTCCTCCACGAATTCCGTTGACCTGCCGCTCTCATCCACTGCTTCCCCATTGTCGACTGGAACTCGTCTGCCCATCTGGTCTTCGGACGGCCGGGGTTTCTTCTTCCATCTCTGGGCTCCCACACTGTAGTTGAGTAGGCCCACCTTGCGTGATCCATTCTCAGTACATGGCCTGCCCATGTCCATTTCAGTTTCTTGGCCCTCGTGATGACATCCTCTAGTCCTGTCCTCATCCTGATTTCCTCGTTTCTAATTATGTTCCTTAATGTAATGTTTAGAAGTTTTCTCTCCATTTTCCTCTGGCACACCTCCAACTTCGAAGCTTGCTTCTTAGTTATTGACCACGTTTGTGCTCCATAGAGGAGAACGGGAAGTACACACGAGTCCATCACTCGCCTTTTTGTCTTGAGGCAATGCTCTCTGCTGTTCAATATGAAGGACAGGCTCCAGAATTTTTACCATGCTGACGATATCCGCTTGTTGATTTCCTTATCCATATTTTGCTGAAAAGATAGTGACTGGCCCAGATAGACAAAGTTCGTCACATATTCTACTTCTTTTCCTTTCACCATGAGTTTCTTTGCTTCATGATTTGTCATAACTTTTGTCTTGCTGGGATTGAGGCTCAAGCCTACTTTGTTGCTCTCCTCATGCAGATCTTTTAACATTTCTTCCAGCCTCGAACTCGATTTTGCAAACAGGATCACATCATCGGCGAATCGTAAGTTCGTCAGTCTATTTCCATTGATTGTGATTCCGTATTTGTGCCCCCATTTTAACTTCCGAAATATGTCCTCTAAGACGCTCGTGAACAGTTTAGGTGACAATGGATCGCCTTGTCTTACGCCTCGCTGTAGATAGAATTTATCGCCTTCTTTTTCCATTCGGACTTTTGCCCAGCTGTTTAAATACAGTTTAGAAAGCACCCGCAAGTACTTCGTGGGGATCCTTTGGTTGTGTAGTGCTTTCACGATGCTTGATTGGTCCACCGAGTCGAAGGCTTTCGCATAATCTACGAATGCTATGTACAACTTCAGATTATACTCTTCGGCCTTCTCTATTATTTGCGTCATGGTTTGCAGGTGATCTGCTGTCGAGTGTCCTGCTATGAATCAAGCTTGCTCAGTGGGTTGATTTTCATCCAGAGTTCTCGTAATTCGGCGAACTATTATTTTTGAGAATAGCTTGTATAGATTGGGCATATGACTCACCGGTCTGTAGTTGTCTAGGCTATCTCTGTTGCCTTTCTTATGTAATAAGATGATGGTGTTCGCTGTCCACTGCTCTGGGATTTCTTCCGTGGATAAAATGTTATTAAATATTTCGGTTACTGGTGAAATAAGTTCCTCTATTCCTATTTTCAAGAGTTCGTTGTAAATACCATAATCTCCAGGGCTCTTTCCAAGTTTCAAGTCCGAGATCGCAGCTCTCACTTCGCTCGGAAGAATGGGCAACACTTCGTCTGTTTCGGCATCCGTGTGATTCAGATGACTTTCTGCAAGTTCTTGTAACTCTTTTGTTGGCATGTACTATACGTTGGTACTATACGTGTGCAAAGTTTAGAGCTATTGGCTTGCATACTTTCTGATATATTGATATTAGGATAACAAAAATAGAGACAGTATTTATTAACAGTTGGCAGCCCTGGTTACTCTTAAGAATCGGCAGCCATATCTGTTATGGTGCACATGACACACACAAAATTTGGTTGAAATCCAAATGATAGTATAGAAGTTACATGTATTTAAAGTTGGACCTCTCAGCAGGCTTAGAATCATGTTGGCAGCACTGACGTACATAAGTTACTCCAAATTAATATAGAATGCCAGGTACTATACGTGTGCCTAGTTTAAAGCTGTCGGCTTGCATACTTTCTGATACATGGGTATTTGGATTTTTTAAAAAATGAGAGCATTTATTAACAGTTGGCAGCCCTGGTGGCTCTTAAGAATACGCTCAGTCATATCCACTTATGTACACATTGCACATACGAAATTTGGTTAAAATCCAATTGATAGTGTAGAAGTTATATGCATTTAAATTTTGGACATATCAGCAGGCTTATAATCATTTTGGCAACACTGCCATGTATGGCCTCCTTGAAATTAAACTGCAATATTACTATCTAATCGTGTGCCAATTTTAAAATAGCTCCCATTCATACCTTCCACGATATCCAACATTGAGCTCAAATTTCAATTGCGATTTTTCAGCAGTTGGTAGCACTGACATCATTTTCAAATATGGCCGTGAGTTATTCAGGTATAGATCTTTACTCCTACCAAATTTTGTTTCGATTGCTGCAGCCATTTAGTAGTTGATAGGGAAACACACACACACACACACACAGACAGACAGACAGACAGACAGAAGGACAGACAGACAGACAGACACACATTTGCCCCATCTCATAAGTCTACTTTTTCCTCATTTTTGCAAAATGTGAAAAGTAGGCTAAAAATAGTTTTGTTATTGCAAATGTTTAATAATCTAGTTTGAGGTAGTGAAGCCTCCGTGGCTTAGGCAGCAGGGCGCCGGCCTCTCACCGCTGGGTTCCGTGCCTTAAATCCTTGTCACTCCATGTCAGATTTGTGCTGGGCAAAGCGGAGGCGGGACAGGGTTTTCTCCGGGTACTCCGGTTTCCCTGTCATCTTTCATTCCAGCAACACTCTCCAATATCATTTCATTTCATCTGTCATTCATTAATCATGGTCCCAGAGGAGTGTGACAGGCTTCGGAAGCCGGTACAATGCCTATCCTCGCCGCTAGATGGGGGCTTCATTTATTCCAACCCTGACCCGGTCCAATAACTGGAAAAATCCTGTGGATTTTCATTATTATTATTACTATTATTACTATTATTATTATTATTATTATTAGACTTACTCGCGCAAGGACGTAAAGTCGTATACTTCCGACGAGTAGAACTGGGCAAGGCTCAAGCCCGGAAGGAAGCCGTAGCACGCAAGATGGAGCTTTGGCAGCAGAGGTGGAATGACGATCTCAGAGGAAGATGGACAGCTCGGCTGATACCGAGTCTGGTCGAGTGGACAAGTAGAAAACATGGAGAAACGAATTATTTTCTGACTCAGATGTTGACAGGTCATGGCTACTTTCGGTGTTACCTTCATCGTATGGCAAAAGTAAGGAGTCCAGTATGTATTTACTGCGAGAACGAACGAGATGACGAATATCAAACGTTCATCGTCTGCACTCGTTGGTTAGAGGAAAAACAACGACTTGAAGCTGAAGTTGGTCCAATAACGCCGAACAATATAGTTGGAATTATGCTGAGGAACGAGCTCAGCTGGGATGCGGTCGCTTTCTTTGTTGAGGTGGTCCTTTGTCAGAAGAAGTCGGATGGGGACTTGCTCGATTTAGTTGATTAAGTCTGCGATCCGCGAACTATGAATTGAGAAGTAAGATGGTGCTTGTGAAGCAAAGAAAATGGCTCCATTCTGAAGTAATACGAAAGTGGTCCCGGGATGGGTTTTGTCAAGACGACAGGGGGTGGTTTTTTAGTGCGGACCCTCCTCAAGGTCTTATGCAAGATTTTTCCACTTCCCTCGTAAAAAAAGAATTATTCTTATTATCATTATCATTATTATTATTATTATTATTCTCAGCAGTGCAGAAGCTAGTGGTGGGAGACAGTCCGTCACTTCCCCTTAAACCGACCTTGGGCTAACAGCCGACTTGACTACGGGCGCAGTTCAATCGGCCTAATTAAAAGGATCTGGAAATACCACTGATTATGGGCGCAGTTGCATATCTCCCGAGAAAGGTAATAGAGGCTTGGGTCAGTTGCCTAACTTACATGGTGGAGGGCCTGAATCAACCCTTATTTTAGGAGTTAAGGAGGCCGCGCCCTATCTCAAATTACTTCTACACCCCTCCCCTACACGACCTATCATTCTCCAAAGATACATAAAACACACCCTGTATATCTTCACGCCAGTTCTCAAGGGTTAAAATAACAATGTTTCCTTGAAAACAAATGCTTACTTGGTATGAATATGTGACCTTACTTACTCATTGACTGCACAGTATTTGACAGTCGTTCGGTATGGATTGTTGCTCGCACTCCGCGCCGCACGCGCGGTGTAAGCAGTGGGGCGCAGCAGAAACAGCACAGAATACCAGTTAAGTCGATATAGTCGAGGCCATCAAATCTATGTGTCAGGAGGAGAGAGGTTGATCCCGCCAGAATTGACGTCAGCAAGACCATGGCTGCTAGCTCCATGGCGCATGGCCATCCGCTCGGTCTCTGAAAATAACGCATCTATACAGAACCATTGTTGCTACCTCCAGGAGCGTATCCGGTTGGGGGATTGATGGGGGCTGCTTACAATAACCCCGTAGAAAAATAAGACTTAATAAACAGTGGTAATTTTTGACATTATTTAAAAGTTGGTTGGTTAGTTCCTCAGTTCAGGGGCTGCGACAACGTAGTCATGTAGGCCCGTGTACTTTGGGTGTGTGTAGAATCTATCTGATAACCGGTGTTAATTGTGATGACTGTATTAGTGTGTGTTTCTGTTTCTTAAGTCTCGTTCTCACGATGCCACTGATATCACGATATTGATGTCTTCAAATGTCACGGCATTCGCTGCCATGCGGTTACCTGTTCACACGATAGATACAGAAGTTTGGGCTTTCGTGGCATTTTCGCGTAACATGGTGGACGTTGGTTGTGCCGTTGCCAGTGTTGTCGGAGAATTTATAACTCTGGACGAGAGAACATGTAAGAAGAAGGAGAAAGAAGTGTGGGTGAGAAAATGGATACTACGCAAAGGAAAACTAGGTGTATCTGAAACGCTACTGAGAGAATTGGCATTGGCAGATTCTCGGTCAATGAGCAATTTTCTACGAATCGACGAGAATGTGTTTGAGGAACTCCTACGAAAGGGATATTGCTGATATTGTTCCAGAAACTCAAGAATATCAAACGCACCATAATAAAATTCCACACAATACACGTGATGGAGTGATGCAATGTCACGACACGATTGGCACAAACCTGTTCTCATGACGACAATGCGTGTGGAAGTTCACGTTAGTGTCACGACAGCGATGATGCCGCGGTGTCGCATATCAAAACTTTTGAATACGCAACACCACTGCCACGGCACTGTGACGGTGACATCAAATACTGTTCCGACAATGACACTGCTGCGACATTTCATGTCATGACATCAGTGCCATCGTGAGAACGAGCCTTTAATTCAAGTAAGGACTGCAGACTTTTAATTTTTCAAATAGTTCCTACTTTTGCCGCCAAACGCCACCGTCAATAACTACTAGTTCAGAACTTGGCTACTAGACGCCACCGCAGTCGGCTCCTGGCGACGAACGTAGGAACCTGAGCACTGTTTACATTTTTAACCTAATTTAGCTTCACACAGGTGTAATTAGGTTCTTTAACATGCCATAAATCTATGACATGGGACCGCCGGCTTTACTTCCCCTCCGAAGAAAGGCACACTAAGGGATTTTTAACGCTCTTAAGAAAACTGACGACTTCGGCCGGGTTTGAACCCGCGATCTTGGGCATAGAAGCTCAGCCACCGAAGCCGCCTTATTTAAAAGTAATTTAGCTATTATATTCATTTCATTCATCATTCAATTTCATTTCAGACTGATTTGCCTTTCAACGTCCAGTCTAGTCTGCAAGCCTCTGTTTGCGAACAAGTCGCCTCCATGATGCCCTATTAGCAGTTAGCACTGCGGCCTCCTCTGCTTCTACACCGTTCACTTTGAGATCGTTCATCAATGAATCTGACCATCACCTCCTAGGTCTACATCTGCTTCTCTTACCTTCTACAGCCGAACTTATTAACCTCTTAGATAATCTCTCCTCCCCAATCTCACCACATTATCCCACCGTCTGAGTCGGCACATACGAACAGCTTCACCTAGCGTTTTCATTTCTAACTTAGCCTTTATCTCTTCATTACGAGTACCCTCCAACCATTGCTCCCATCTATTTGTCCCAGCAATCATTCGTGTTACCCTCATATCATTCATGTCAGCAGAACCATAGCTGCTAACTCCATGGCACCTGGTCATACTCTCGTCTCTGAAAATAACGCATCTAGTTATTTTATCATAACAAATAATTTTGCGTATTAGGAAATGAGGCTGATATACAACAGAAGCTGAATGATTGGAATGATATATTCAAGCAATTTCGTCTGAGTATAAACCAGTCCAAAACGGTAGTGATGCCCGTTAGTCGACAAAACAGCTCTACTAACATCACTCTGAATGGTACAAAGTTAGAACAAGTAGACATCAGTTATGTTACCTTGGCAGTGTAATGTCCACAGATAACCAACCTTCTGCAGAAATCACTAGTAGAGTTCAACATGGAGCACAATTTTATCATCTCGTGAGAGGGCTTCTTTGGGATAAGCAAGTTCCTTTAAGATCAAGACTAATACTCTACAAGAGCTTCTTTGTACCTGTTACTACATATTGCTTAGAAACTTGTACCCAATCCAAGAGAAAGTTAGTTATACCAGCAAACTACATGCGGTGATGAAGTTTTTAAGAACTATGGTTCAGAAGACAAGGAGGGACAAAATAAAAAATGATTAGATACGCCATCTTGTTCAGGTAGAACAATCTCTTAATGAGATCTGTGTTGAGGCCAGACTGAAATGGTTTGGTCATCTCAAAAGAATGGACACACAATGAACAGCTAGAGTGTGGTTTGAGAAAGAACTGAAAGGCAAGAGACCAAGAGGTCGACCAAGGAAGAGATGGATCGACCAGGTTAGAAATGATCTTGCATGGAGAGGTCTGGTTTTGCAAGAGGTCGTGGAGGGGGAGACATTCTTGGAGAGAACTAAATGGAGTGGGCTCATTCACCGCACCCGGGAAACTGGAGCCGGTTCATGATGATAATGATGATGATTGGGAAACCCACTAAACATGACTGAGCGGTCTTTACTATGTATTTACAAAGGAATAATGTGATGGATTTGACAGGAGTGATGTGAAATGGCCACCGGTGGACTCCTATTCGCTGGAGTTCGCCAACTAGCTTGCCATGCTGACAGTGCAAGTTCAGCTTGAGCTCATGGTTATCATCAGATTGCTTTGACATCACTATCACTCTTATACAATAGCATTAATACAGGCTACCTCAAGAAGGGGGTGTGTCAATAGAACCTAGATTTCACTTTGGCTGAGGTAGAGGATCTAACTCGAGAGAGTTTCGCCGAAGTTGGACTGAGAAGAATGAACACGTGCATTCAAGGAAGGCTGAAAGGTAGGTGCCAAACCCTTGCCAAGTGACTGAGACGTAGGCCTATGTATTTATTTATACATTAATTCAACATTCATTTACTCACTCATTTATTTTAATTATATATGTACCGGGTCACCTCCGTAGCGTAGCGGTCAGCATGGTTAGCTGCCGCCCCGGAGGTCCTGGGTTCGATTCCCGGCTCTACCACGAAATTTGAAAAGTGGTACGAGGACTGGAACGGGGTCTACTCAGCCTCGGGTGGCCCAAATGAGTAGAGGGGGTTCGATTCCCCCTCAGCCATCCTTGAAGTGGTTTTCCGTGGTTTCCCACCTCGTCTTCGGGCAAATGCCGGGATGGTACCTTCTTCAAGGCCACGGCCGCCTCCTTCCCTCTTCCTTGTCTATCCATCCTAACCATCCCTTACCTTCCCTCATGAGGCCCCTGTTCGCTTTGCAGGTGAGGCCGCCTGGGCGAGGTGCCAATCCCACCTCACCAGTTGTATCCCTTCCGATTCGATGTTCCCAGCTCTAGGACACTGCCCGTAGAGGCGGTAGTGGTGAGTTCCCTCGCTGAGTCCGTGGGTTCCACCAACCTGGAGGGTAAACGACTAAAAATTTTTTTTTTTTAATGTACCGGTATTTATTCAGTTATTTGAAATTTGATGTTTTTTAGTTGGTCAAAACGAGTGTAGCCATTGTAATGGGTGGTTCCCTAATCGTTGAAAAAAATTTACTTGAGATTAATATTTATTTACACTGTTTAGGTCCACATTTGAGCACCAAAAATCAAACCTTATACCAGGTGAGTCAACCGCCCCTTAAGTTTTTAGTTTTCGGCCTCACTTCTAAAGTCTGATGCCAACATGGTCGACAGTTCCCCGTCTAGAGCCAAGCCACAATGACCCTAAAAGACTTTAGAAGATGTATGACGACATGGAAGGGCCTTTACAAAAACATGTGTGCGACAGTGATAATTCAAAGCATCAAAATGTCATACGGGCAAGTACAAAGAACTTGCTGATTATACAGTTTCAGTTGGATACGAAATTGACGCTAGGTACGGTGGCTAATAAACGTGAATGAACCTTCGAAGCGGAAAGCAGTATCACATCTCATAAGCTTTCAGGCATGCAGAAGGGACAAGTAGCCGTGGAGCAATGGTGTAAGTGCGAAGAAGGTAATCGTCCTGTTTGTGAGAGGTGGGTTCGGTTCCCACCACCGCTAAATATTTTTATGCACATTTGAAGCTTTGGGAATCATATACAAGGGTATTCGTACCACATTTGACTAATATCATGCGGTGTTTATTTCGAGTTTAGTGTGTATTGGCTTGACACAGTGTGCAGCTTAGATGCGCTGGTTATTTCATCGCCATTTTCTTGTATTTGATCCCCCAGGGGCTCACATCTGGTGGGACGTGGGTTGGCGACCACGGGACCCCAGCTGAGTCTGGCATTGCTTCGACTTGCTTGTGCCGGGCTCCTCTCAGTCTTCTTTCCTGTCGACCTTTCTTGGTCAATTCTTGTTCTCTTCCGTGCCCGACGGTATTAGGGTATCCGAGGCCTAGGAAGTCTCTCCTTTTTCGCCTTAATTGGACCTTCTCTCATTTTTCCTGATCCCTCATTCTTCTAGGGTTTTTCTTTCAGGTAACTCCTGCCTTCTGCTCAAGGCCCTCAAGGAGGCAGGGTGTGTGTATCCCTACCAGTTCTTGTGCACCTTAGATAATGCTAGACCCCTAAGGGATCACAGCTGGTGAGTTCAAGAGTTATCGATCCCTAGGGATTCCTAAGCTGGGTCCGGTTTTTCGCCTTTTTCCATTGCTTTGGGATGGGCCCCTCCTATTTCCCTTTCCTTCCTGCAATTCATGGCTCTCCTTCTTTCAAAGTCCCTCAATCTTCATTCTTCGTGCGTTGAGGGCATTTTTCCCCCCTCTCTTTTATTTCCCATACTCTCCTTTTGTTTTCCTTTTCTTTTCCAATTGTGTACGTTTGTAGTTAGATTTTCTTAAATTTTCATCTTAATTTTCCGTGAAAACCCAAACCGTGAAGGGCCGATAACCTAGATGTTAGGTCCCTTAAAACAAGAATTATCACCATCATCTTGTATTTGATCCCCAAAGCTCAAAATGTGCATAAAAATATTTAGCGGTGGTGGGATTCAAACCACTTCCTAAAAACAGGTACGCTACCTTCTACGCACTTGGACCATTGCTCCAGGACAACTCGTCTCTTCACCTTGCCTGAAAGTGTATGAGATGAGATACTGCTTTCCGCTTCGAAGGTTCATTCACGTTCTTTATCGGTATACCGCTGTACCCAGTGTTAATTTCATATACAACTGAAACCGTATTAACGGCATGTACTTTGTGATAGCCTATTGCTTTCCGCTTCGAAGATTCATTCGCGATTTTTATCAGTATGCTACCACACTCAGCGTTAATTTCGTATCCAACTTAAATCGTATAAACGGCATATGTAAGTCAGTAGTTAATTTTAGTTGTAAGTTTGTAGCAGTCGCCTCCGTTGTGTAGTGGTCAGCGTGATTAGCTGCCACCCCGGAGGTCTGCGGTTCGATTTCTGGTTCTGCCTCGAAATTTGAAAAGTGGTATGAGGACTGGTACGGAGTCTACTCAGCCTCGGGTGGCCCAAATGAGTAGAGAAGGTTCGATTCCCACCTCAGCCATCCTCGAAGTGGTTTTCCGTGGTATCCCACTTCGTCTTCGGGCAAATGCCAGGATGGTAATTTCCATAAGGCTACGGCCGCCTCCTTCCCACTCCCTTGCTTAACCCTCCCACTCTTTCCATCCCTTCATCAGGCCCCCTGTTCGCTTTGCAGGTGAGGCCGCCTTGGCGTAGTGCCTGTTCACACACCCCAGTTGTATCCCCGACTCAAGGTCTCAAGCTCCAGGACACTGCCCTCAGTGGCGGTAGAGGTGGGATCCCTCGCTTGGTCCGTGGGAAAAGCCAACCCTGGAGGGTAAAACGATAGTGAAAATTTGTAGTTAGATTTAATTATAGGTATTTTTTCATTTTTCATTACCACCCACACCATTAGGGGCCAATAACCTAGATGTTAGGACCCTTGTAACAACAATTATCATCATCATCATCTTGTATTTGATCCCCAAAGTATAAAAAGAGCACAAAAATGTTCAGCGGTGGTGGGAATCGAACCCACCTCTCTTATACAGGACGATTATCTTCTACGCACTTTAACCATTGCTCCATGGGTACTGGTCCCTTCGCCTTGCCTGAAAGCGTATGAGATATGATACTGCTTTCCGCTTCGAAGGTTCATTCGCTTTTTTTTTATCAGTAAGCCACCGTACCGTCGCCTCCGTAGCGTAGCGGTCAGCATGGTTAGCTGCCGCCCCGGAGGTCCTGGGTTCGATTCCCGGCTCTGCCACGAAATTTGAAAAGTGGTACGAGGAGTGGATCGGGGTCTACTCAGCCTCGGGTGGCCCAAATGAGTAGAGGGGGTTCGATTCCCCCTCAGCCATCCTCGAAGTGGTTTTCCGTGGTTTCCCACGGGATGCCGGGATGGTACCTTCTACAAGGCCACGGCCGCCTCCTTCCCTCTTCCTTGCCTATCCATCCTAACCTTCCCTTACCTTCCCTCATGAGGCCCCTGTTCGCTTTGCAGTTGAGGCCGCCTGGGCGAGGTGCCAATCCCACCTCACCAGTTGTATCCCTTCCGATTCGATGTTCCCAGCTCTAGGACACTGCCCGTAGAGGCGGTAGTGGTGAGTTCCCTCGCTGAGTCCATGGGTTCCACCAACCTGGAGGGTAAACGGCTAAGAAAAAGAAAAGAAAGAAGCCACCGTACCTAGCGTTAATTTCGTATCCAACTGAAACCGTATAATCGGCATGTTCTTTGCACATGCCAATATGGCAGTTTTATGCTTTGAATTATCACTTGTCGCGCACATGTTTTAGTAAAGGTCTTGCGTCCATTTCGTCATAAATCTTGTAAAGTCGTTTAAGGTCATTGTGGCTTGGCTATAGACGGGGAACTGTCGACCATGTTGGCATCAGACGTTGGAAGTGTGGCCATTTAATCTCATGAATAGGAATGAATGAATACGACTCGCCTACTTGTTAATGGATTTACAGGAGGCAGTCGTGACCTTATGATAGGAATTACTAAGGCATTTATCTTCATTATGTGTGGGAACCCATGGTAAACCACTTGCTGGGTGGGTAAGCGGAGAATCGAACCCAACATTTCCCGGTTTACCTCATTAGGCTGTGTGTACCCCGTTCTTACCCTCAGACTAGAATTAGATTTCTTGACAGTCAAGAATCCAACATGGACCTCAGAAGTGACAACCAAGAACTACACCACCTGGTTGGTCACATTTATTTTTAAGAATAATATGTCTATCTCTCTCTCTCTCTCTCTCTTAGTCGTTTTACCCTCCAGGTTTGTGCAACCCACGGACTCAGCGCGGGAACTCACCACTACCGCCTCTACGGGCAGTGTCCTAGAGTTGGGAACATCGAATCGGAAGGGATACAACTGGTGAGGTGGGATTGGCACCTCGCCCAGGCGGCCTCACCTGCAAAGCGAACAGGGGCCTCATGAGGGAAGGTAAGGGAAGGTTAGGATGGATAGGCAAGGAAGAGGGAAGGAGGCGGCCGTGGCCTTGAAGAAGGTACCATCCCGGCATTTGCCCGAAGACGAAGTGGGAAACCACGGAAAACCACTTCGAGGATGGCTGAGGGGGAATCGAACCCCCTCTACTCATTTGGGCCACCCGAGGCTGAGTAGACCCCGTTCCAGTCCTCGTACCACTTTTCAAATTTCGTGGCAGAGCCGGGAATCGAACCCAGGACCTCCGGGGCGGCAGCTAACCATGCTGACCACTACGCTACGGAGGCGACACCAGTGTATATACACTCGTTGAAATTATTGCAGAATAAATTATGCTCGCCATTTCCTTGAAATTTAAATTGAATACAAATTGTTGAGAAGGTACATTGGCGGACATCGGCACTACCTCACGCGCCCCCCTGGCTCTCGCATTACATATCGGTGATGAAACTGGGCTCATCTCATTCACTACTACCCATTTTGAAAACATACTCGTATATAATACCATAACAGTGTGTTTCCTTTAACATCCTTCAGATTATAATATCATCAACAGAAAAATTAAAAGAACTACTTTATAACTACCTACCGTACTGTACTAATAAATACCTTACCCTGAAATCATGAGTTTCGAGAGATTCTAACTAGGTCGTTGTAGTCAACTCGGGCCTCGGCAGTTCATTTCTATGGTTATTAAAATTATAATTGTTGAAACCCTAATAATTGAATACGGATATTGAAAAATATGAGTGCAGACTATTGGAAATAAAAATTCCGGATCTTGTTCACCACCATTATTATCCGTTGTATCTCCTTAGGGTAGCGTCCTCATACCCTCAACTTTGCTCTGACCTTCAACCACATCTCCAATTCTTCGTTACGCACCTTCTCAGCGGGCTAAATATCCAGTATTCTCCTACCCATTTTCCATTGATTTATCTGTATCATCTTGATCTGTCTTCTAGTGAGAGTCCAAGTCTGGCTGCCATAAAGAAGAGCTGGGGTGACGGAACTTTCCAGGATTTCAAACCTTTCCTGAAGGTTAATATTGTATTAAATACGAAGCAACGGTCACTCTTTTTTTGCTTTCATTTCGACAATATATGATTTAATACCTTATGTCATCTTCCTGTGAGACATATTGAGCCATTACGACTTCTATATTACTCGTTGAAATTATTGCAGAATAAGTTATTCTCGCCATTTCTTTGAAATTTATATTGAATACAAATTTCCATCTAGCGGTTATTATTTGAGATTGTAATCGATCGTATTAAACGACATTACTTAAAAACTGAAATGCGCCCGCTAATGAAAACGACATATCAACCAAAGTAATAAAAGCGAACAAATGAGGTTGGATTGTTATGAAAAAGAAGTGAAGATGACTGGCAGACATAGTTCGTAACACAACTTGGCTCTGTTAATATGTTTCGTTTTCACAATTCTAAATTTATCTACTGTGTTTGAAATGTCGGGCGTTACCCTGAGGTGATGATGTTTATGTTAATGTGAGAGCGATGCAGTTTAGTTATGAAGTTGTGAGAGCCACGAAGGATATTGCCTTGAGCTATATGTTGTTAAATGTTTGTTGTGTTGCCCCCTGTTAGTTAATCGAATCTCATACCTTCGTTCGAAAAGAAGGTTTATTCTGGAAGTGAGTGAAGTTGTTTTATTTCGTAGATTAACTTATTTATTCTTTCTTGTTCTCACTCTGGATTTATTATGAACTGTTCTATATTTCTTTAAGGGGTTTTATGTCACGTAATGTCTTGTCATTAATGAAGCTCCGTTGGTTTTTTGTGATTGGGAACTATATATGGGTTGTGTTTCTTTTGGTTATGTTTTCTCTGTGTTATTTTATCTTGTTGTTTTTTAAGTGGCATATGTTGCAATTAAGGGTGGTAATATACAGTTCGTGGGGATACATAACGTCATGTGTTTCTTAGAATATCTATTCTGACTACGTTCTTGTAGTTAGCCAGTGGTGGAACGAAGGTATTATCGCATTTGTTAATTTATCTTTATTATACTTAACTGCCCCTTACCCTAAAGTGTGTTTCTTATTGAACGATCTCCAAACCTCTGCAAAGTTAGTTGCTTAGGCCATCTCTTCATTTCTTCATTTTATATTTTCTTGATTGTGATTATTTTTGTGTTTTACTGTTTGATAATCTGTATTCTTTTCCAGTCCCACAATCATCTCCATACTCCATATCCTGCGACTTTCACGTTTCCCCTTTGATATGCCTTGTTCTTTTATATCTTTAGTTTCCAACCTTAACATGAAACGTGTTTTCATTCCATAGTTAGTCTCCATCTAATTCTTAAAGTGTTTATACCCGACATTGGTTAGGGTCCGCGTCCCTTTGAGTAGGCCAGTCCCCACTCTGCGACGTGGGAGGATTTCCTCGGGTTCGAGGCGCTTTCGCTCCCCTTCTCTATCATCTGTGTGCGTAGTAGGTGGTGGCAAATTCCACCCGGCGCCTAGCAGTTGGTAGCAGAGCGTAGTTGAGGTCTCCTTCACATTTTAATATTGGGAGGTTGACTGTGTGGTGAATGCATTTTTCATGGATCGGTTATGACTATTTTACCTTAAATTTATTATTTGTAAATTTCCGTCTATTCAGAGATGTCCTAAGTTACCCGGTATCTCCTGTTTCCCACTTTGTGTGGAATTTATTACGATACGTCGGCTTGATGGAAATGAACAGTAGGCCTACTGACGAGTGTAGCCGCCCAACTTAACTACAAAACTACGTGAAAACTAAACGTTGGCTTTACGATCTATTAGACGACAACTTCTTCAATTCAACCTTGATCTACCTTATTTTCATGCCTTTATAGGAACTCGTATGTACCCCTTCTACTACTGTTGAAAATGCGTCACGCCCTCTCTTTAATCTAACCTGAATTGGAAGCTATTGTTAATCAGCTGTGATGTTCCTACGTCCTAACGTTGTCACTACCCACAATTCTGTCTGTTCCGTGTTCTATCAGGGCCCGATAGCACGTGACTCAGACAAATGACAGTCACCTTATCAGCGGTTTAACGTTAACATGACTCCATGTAGTGATTACTTTTCCACATTATATAAGGTGCGTTCAAAAAGTAAAGAGCCGGAGGCATAATTACAGAAAACAATACCTGTATGTTAGAAGTATTGGTCCTGGCTGTTTAGGCACCTGTCCCACTGTGACACGAGGCGGTGAATGGCTGTCTCATAAAATTCCCTGGGCTGCGATGTGAACCAGTTCCGGACGTACAGCTGAACGTCGACATCCGAGGTGAATCGTTGGCCCCACAGAGCCCTTTTCAGGGGACCAAACATGGCGTAATCACAGGGAGAAAGGTCTGGATTGTATGTAGGGTGGCCGAGAACCTCCCATTTGAATTTCTGCAGGAGTTCCGTGACTGTGTTGGCCGTATGAGGTCGTGCATTGTCGTGGAGCAGAATGACCCCACGGATGAGATTGCCTGGTCGTTTTGTTTGATCACTTGGCGAAGGGTGGTCAAGGTTTGCGAGTAACGCTGGGCATTCACTGTTGTCCCGTGCGGCATAAAGTGTATCAGAAGGGGGCCATCTTGGTCAAAGAAGAACGTCAGCATTACCTTTCCTGCACTCGTGTGGATGCCTTGCCTTTTTTGGGTGGTGGTGACCCTGGATGCTTCCACTGGAGGCTTTGTCGTTTGGATTCAGGTTCGAAGTGATGACACCATGACTCATCTCCAGCCACCACTCGTGCCAGGAACCCATTCCCTTCCCTCCATAGCGCTGCAGATGACCAAGAGAGTGGGCCATTCGACATGCTTCCTGGTGTGGTTGGAGACTGTGGGGCACCCATTGGGCACACACCTTGCGCAAGGACAGTCGTTCCTTCATGATGGTGTGCACACTTCCGACGCTCAATCCGACCACGGCGGCTATGGCATTCACCGTCACTCGGCGGTCGTGGGTAATGAGTGCATCAACCAGCTGGACGTTGTCATCGGTAAGGCAGGGGGTGCACCAGGCCAGGCATCAGCGGCTAACGACACCCGTCCTTCCCTGAAGCGCTTGTGCCACGCCTTTACCCTTGCAAGGGACATGCAGTTTTCGCCGTACACTTGTGACATTCGGCGATGAATGTCCGTTCCCACTACTCCTTCCGCTGTCATAAACCGAACAACACTTCTTTGCTCTTCATTTGACGCCTCCATGTCACTGTTTGCAATGCAACTGGCAGTGTTGGACGATTGATGCCTGCTGCTACTCGTTTTGTATCGTCACGAGACGTGCACGCGTGCCCTCTAGCGACGGGCTGTGACCTTCTACGCATTGGTCGGAACCACACCTCGTTACACACGCCACGATTAGCTGATGTCGTCACCGGTTTGGGCATTCCAGCCTCCGGCTCGTTACTTTTTGAACGCACCTTATACGTCGGACTTTTAAACCACGTCCAAGTTTAGAGCGGGGGAGAGTTGAGCCATTACGACTTCTATATTACAACAAGATGATGTACTTCGACGCTATTTCCATCTAGCGGTTATTATTTGAGGTTATAATCGATCGTATTAAATGGCATCACTTGAGATAAGAAATGCGCCAGCAAATGGAAACGTCTTATCAACCAAAGTAACGAAGGCGAACAAATAAAGAGGTTGGATTGTTATGAAAAAGAAGTGAAGATGACTGGCAGACATAATTCGTAATACAACTTGGATCTGTTAATATGTTTAGTTTTCTCAATTCTAAATTTATCTACCATGTTTGAAATGTTGTGAAGTCACTTTGGGATTCTGGTCCCTGATCCTACAGCTAAAAAGTGGGATGGAAATGGAATTATTGTAATATTATCAGTGAACGTCCAGATCGTCTCGAGGAGAAAATAAGTCACGCCTTGCCTTTTACTTTATCACCATGCATGCATTCCGATGAAGAAGTTAATTACCAAACCATATCTTCCCAACTTTCAGTGATAACGGATCCTATTTATTCTAATTGAATGTAGAGTTCGACTGGAGAACGTTCATATCATAGTTTGAGGTTATCTTGTCTTGTTCATGTTCCTCCTTTCTTAAGTAGACATACATAGTGAGGAATCGCGTTGGTTGTTTCAATTAGGGTTAATCGTTTAAGGGACTCTTGTTGGTTTGTTTTTCCTTTGTTGTATTTCGTATTTTATATTATTTTCCCTGCGTGTGTTTTACGTTTGTTTAGCTGAATAATGAAATTACTAGGAGGATACGAAGTGACTTCGGGGTTACCCTGAGGTGATGATGTTAATGTTAATGTGAGAGCGATGCGGGTTAGTTATGAAGTTGTGAGAGCCACGAAGGTTATTGGCGTGAACAGTATGATGTAAGTTGTTTGTTGTTTTGTTGTATTTTATTTTTAGGGTAAATGATTTATTTCTTTATAAGCTTGTGTTCTTATCTTGTGGGTGGGTAAATGTTATCAGTTAATTTGGGTTCTGACTGGGTATTGGGTCATTTATAAATGTTTTTTGCGTTTGTTTTTATCCAGTCAGAAACAACACATGAACTTGCTACGTTATTTAATGAGATATGTCGATATGTGTCTCGATTTCAAGTATCCGGAGACTGGATTCGATACTCATCTTGCCCCCTGTTAGTTAATCGAATCTCATACCTTCGTTCGAAAAGAAGGTTTATTCTGGAAGCGAGTGAAGTTGTTTTATTTCGTAGATTAACTTATTTATTCTTTCTTGTTCTCACTCTGGATTTATTATGAACTGTTCTATATTTCTTTAGGGGTTTTTATGTCACGTAATGTCTTGTCATTAATGAAGCTCCGTTGGTTTTTGTGATTGTGAACTATATATGGGTTGTGTTTCTTTTAGTTATGCTTTCTCTGTGTTATTTTATCTTGTTTTTTTAAGTGGCATACGTTGCATTTAAGGGTGGTAATAGACAGTTCGTGGGGATACATAACGTCATGAGTTTCTTAGAATATCTATTCTGACTACGTTCTTGTAGATAGCCAGTGGTAGAACGAAGGTATTATCGCATTTGTTAAATTATCTTTATTATACTTAACTGCCCCCTTTCCTAAAGTGTGTTTCTTATTGAACGATCTCCAAACCTCCGCAACGTTAGTGGGTTAGGCCATCTCATTTCTACCTTTTATATTTTCTTGATTGTGATAATCTCTATTCTTTTCTAGTCCCTTAATCATTTCCATACTCCATATCATGCGACCCTCACGTTCCCCCTTTGATATGCCTTGTTCTTTTATATTAAATTTACCTTTAGTTTTCAACCTTTACATGAAACGTGTTTTCATTCCATAGTTAGTCTCCATCTAATTCTTAATGCGATTATACTCGATAATGGTTAGGGTCCGCGTCTTTTTGAGTAGGCCAGTCCCCACTCTGCGCATACGTGGGAGCATGTCCTCGGGTTGGAGGCGCTTTCGCTCTCCTTCTATATCATCTGTGTGCGTAGTGGGTGGTGGCAAATTCCAGCCGGCGCCTAGCAATTATGAATTTTAATTACTAACCATGGTTACTTCTGCACCGCTTGCACCGGATATATGAGGTAAATCACGTAAATTTATGGTTTTATTTGTTGCTCTTTTCACAAGGGCAGCCGTGTTTGACAGCGTACTTAGTATGTTAAACTGTCGTCAAAGCACTCACAACGAGGCGCACACATTGACGTCACTAGTTGCCAACATGTCCGATACAAATTCACCACACGACACACGTAACGTTCTAGTGGGGCACGGTTGACAAAATCCATTGATCTAGACGCGTTAGGCTGTAACTATTGTCAATTACCATTGAGTCGGACGTGTTAGGCTGTAACGATTGTCAAAAACCATTGAATTTGACAAAACGAAGGTTAGAATAGTCGGGTTGAGATGCAGTCTTGGTCACGGGGCACGGTTGACAACAAAAAAAAACATTGTAACCGTTGTCAAAAACCATTGGATGGACGTATTAGGCTGTAACCATTGTCAAAACCAATGGATTGGACAAAACGTAGGTTAGAATGGTGTGGTTGAGATGCGGCTTTGGATGCGCGAAGCTAGCGGGGCAACTTTGACACACAAACAACTAAGCGCGTGGTTGGCAATACTGTCTTTGGCGATAATTCACGCCTGTAATGGCGGCCACAGCTGGAATTTCATATATATAATTCGTGATCATATTTGGCATGGAGGGTGGGTTATAGACCGCGGAGGAGTAAACATCTATTACTACTTCATCTCTAGACTATTTCCTTACCATTATTACAGGTATTTTGGCTAATTTTTGTACTCTAGAAAAGTTATGAAGGAGTGATCGTTGTTTCATAATTACGATTTACCAAGATAATGAATTTTAGGCCTCAGAATATGCCCCAGGCAAGTCTAATTGTTCTTTAAGTTCCTTGTCTATTTTGTCTTCAGGCTAACTACTTGGCCCGGGTAAGGATATTCCTCACAGTAGTCTATTGATGTGCCATCCACGGCAACAGGTGATTCAGAGGAGTTGGTCATGATTGTGGTCTTGTACAAGTTCAATACTGTAACCAACTTCCCTACTTCTTTTTGTCAACTCAACTAGGATAAGTTGAAGCTCTCATGCATATTTGCCAAACATCAAAATATCGTCTGCATATCTGATATTGGTTATTTTTCTTCCATTGATGATAATCCCCCACCCTTTCCTGTTCTAAGTTAATTTCACACAGTTCATCTTTACGGTGCATGTGATGAGTTTCGGGGAAATGGGGTCTTTTTGCCGGATACCTACTTCAAATAACATTTTCTTTAGCTATTTCACTTCATCATCATAATCATCCTGAAGTTCAGGAACCAACTCCAGTTGCCCGGGTGTGGTATATGAGCCCCCTGCATTTCATCCTGTCCTTGTACCGCTCTTCCTCCACCAACTTATCCCAATTATGACCTCTCTGCAGTACATCGTTCTTGACTGTATCTATCTACTTCTTTCGTGGCCTTCCCACGGGTCGTCTTCCTTTTACTATTCTCTCAAATTCCTTCCGTGCAGTTCTGTTAGGTGGCATCCTCTTCATGTGACCAAACCACTTCAGTCTTGAGATCTGGATCTTATTGAGGAGAGAATCATCTATTCCTACTTCTTCTCTAATCTTCTCATTCCTGATCTTGTCTTTCCTGGTTTTCTGAATCATGGTACGTAGGAATTTCATTTCGGCTGCCTGGAGCTTAGAGTTATCTCTATTGGTTAGTGTTGTGGTTTCGAGACTGTATGTAAGAATTGGTGTATAATAGGACTTGTACAATGTCATCTTTGTTTTCATGGGCATTTGCTCATCCCACAGCAGGTGTCTTGCCTGGTGGTAAAATTGTTCTGCCTTATTAATTCGATTGTTTACCTCATGTTTTGCTTGGTTGTCACTTGATAGAATGCTACCCAAGTACTTGAAAACTGGAACGCTGTCCAAATTAGCATGACTATTGGTTCTGCTCCTTCCACATACACTTTCATCGCCACCGTCTTTGTCTCTATCTATTTCACTTATTAATAAAAATTAACATTGTATTTCATAAACAACAAACCCTCATGCAAAGGTCATTAATTCTACTACAGTAACGCAGTTTGTTTACGCAGTGCGCCGTCACGTGTACTATTTGCAGGAGGGGGACAGTTCCTATAGACCTCGTGCGCGCCTACTGTGCTGCGCTCTGGTGACAAATCTATAGCTGGTGGGGATGACGCTGCACTCTACTGTAAGGTATCGCTTGATGGAAAGGAATGTTCAGTTTGTCGCGATGGAAGCGAGTGTTACAAAGAGTCGAAGAAACTGTTGTGTGGTTGGTTGCAATTACACGTACAGAAACAGTCCTCCCGGTACTAGATTTTTTAGTTTTCCTAATGATAAATAGCATATAACCAGAAGGACAGCTTGGATTACAGCAGTGAGGCGAGAGACTGTTGACAGGAAACCAAGGGCTCCCAGTAAAAATGCACGTGTTTGTAGTCGTCATTTTGTTAACGGAACAACTACAAGGGATCCCGACAGTCCTGGTTACATGCCCATACTCTACTTGGAACCTACTTCATCCGACCAGCATGAACAAAAAAGGGAAACTGCAGAGGCGACGAGATACAAGAGACGGAAACTCAGACATGGAAAGGAATTAGTTGGAAACAATGCAGTGATGCTAGCACACAAACTGATATAATGGACGTAAGTACAGCCAACATCGATGTCAATATAATGTTTTCTTCATTAAGAAATAATGGTGAAGCTGAAGTTCAAACAAATCTACCGGCACCTCCTGAGAATAAACAAACAATGACAGATACGTGTTATAAAGCAGACTGTGGTGTAAATGTGGATAGTTTAAGCATAAATAATGTATTCTGTGGCTACAAATCCGTGCAATAAAAGGACTCGCATCTCCTTGAATTAGCGGGTGTAAAATTAGAAGTGTTCAGTGTTCTGTTATCCTTGGTACCCGCTATAAATCGGAATTGCTCTCTAGGCAGAGAAAACATGCTACTTCTCTTCCTCATGAAGCCGAAGCTAGGAATTAGTTTTGCTGCACTTGGTATATTTTTTAATTGTCACAGGACTACAGCATCAGCCACCTTTAAATTCATTCTGCAGAATATGTTTCAGAATACCAAAGATTGGATTTTCTGGCCACAGCGGTCCACTATAAAGAATACCATGCCTAATGCATTTAAAAGACATTTTGAAAATTGCACATGCATAATAGATTGCAGTGAAGTCCCTTGTGAAAGACCTCAAAGTGTCCGTCAGAGAATTTTAATGTTCTCGCATTATAAGAACACCTTTACTGTAAAATTTCTTGTTGCGATCACCCCATCCGGATATATTTGTTTTCTTTCAAAATGTTCCGGTGGAAGAGCGACTGATAGCTACATTACAGTTCATTCAGGCATTCTGAACTAGCCTACCATTCAGGCAGGTGACCTTGTGATGTGGGACAAAGGATTTCCGCAGATTAAGACGTGCCTTGAAGATACAAACGCTGTAGGCTAATGGTGATGCCTCCTTTTGCTTATAATCCTCAATTTTCATCTGAGGAAATTAAAACAACATATGACATAGCGTCAGTTAGAATCCATGTTGAAAGAAGTATTCACAGAATGAAAGTTTTTAAAATATTGAGCAACAAAATAACTACGCATTTATTACCTCATATAGATAAGATTCTTCATGTTATTGGAGTTTTGGTGAACTTAAGTCTTCCTATCATCAAGTCGTAAAGTAACCTTATACTTTCTCTCAGCTGAGCGAGATTCTGAATGGAATGCCAGCAACCCCCTTCCCCTAGTTTCCTACGGTCAAGGTCAGACAGTGAGAACTTAAAATAGAACCGGTACCGTACATAAGTGATTCAATTAATTCATCATGCAATCGACATATAATGAGAAATCAATTCTAGATTGTATTAACTTACACCATGCTTATATGTACTATTGATGTTTATTATAACTAATAGTTACCTTCACAACTTGTTATAAATATACTGTAGGAATGGTAGAAAAGATTGACATGGACAAGATCACGCTGATATGCCGTTATTCCGTGTGAAAATGAATGGTAGATAGTGTTCAAAATAAAATTTCTGCACTGTTGGAATAACACTTGAAAGGAATTTCTCATTTCTTAGAACTCTGACGTTCCTCCCGTTAATGTGCAATCAATGTTCTTAAGACGGGCATATAGTTCTTCTTTACTGAAATATTCGTCATTTCCCATCTCTGGCATGCAGTAAACTGGTCGCTTAGTTGTTTTCTTCTCTATCATTTGCCTTATTCTTTCACCTTTAGTATATCCTACGGGAACATTCCTAGGTTTCTCCCACCGCTGCAGAGAGGAAGTACTAGAATTCTCTCTTTCTGTGTTAACATAATAACACAACGCAGCAATATGCCTAGAGCATTGGGAGAGGCCGGCTTTGCACTGGCATTCAGCGGATTGAAGATTTCTTTCGCGATCGATCTGAAAGAAACACGAATTATAAAGACATTGACGGGCATGATAGCCTAGTGGCTTACCCATGATAATTTAAGACATAAACTAATGCTGATTGGGCCTATTGATAAAATTTGCCATAAGTATCATAGGAAATACATAACATTTTAATGCTTACTTGAAGTTTGACAGTATACGGTGGTTGATTTATGTTTGTTTCTCTCAAACATACGCCGGCAATTTCCCCTCCCGACGTTTCTCTCACTTTGAGTACATGGCAACTCTCATCGAGTTTTGCACCTTTCTTTAGGGTGGAAGGTCTGAAATAAGTCTGAGTCCACTGTATCCTTTCAAAACCAACAAAAACCTCAACAGAGCACGACATTGGAGCGGTAAATATAATTGCTTGCTTGCCTAGACTCAAAGGCAGTTGCGTCAGTCATTCATCCTGCGTGTTGCACAAGCATCCGCTAGGGGTGGTGTATTCTTTGAATACACGGTACCTGAGATATAATTTTTATTGCTCTTTGCATGTTCATTTCTTCCTTCTTCTTTGTCAAACACCAACAGTGATCATCTGTTTTCTCCTTGTTGGGCATATCTCTTATGTCTTCATAAGTATGTTTCAGATATATAACTTCTGTGACCCACCTAGCGTCACCTCGCAGCGAATCTCTGAAGCTCCTCAATTCTTCCTGGTGCTAGAGGACTTACTTATCCATTTGGCCACCAGATCCTGTTACCATCGTCAGCTATTTTCTCTTGGAGCAAGAGGACTACGTCCACTTCTTTACTCACCATGCTGCGCTAGTATCAACTGTTATCAACTCTTAGAAGACCGGCTCAGCAAGAGAAGATAAATTTTTTGTTTTCAAGTTGGCAATGTTTATATGTTCTCCTTTTGTCTCCTACCCCCCACTCTTTCCCCTCTTTCTTGGTCCCTCCGTGCTCCGTTGAGCTGCTCTCACTTCTTAGTCTGCAGTTGACTCGTTCAGTCAAAGCTCCGCTCGAGCTTGCCTCCTCAAACCAAGAGGCTCACCCTCTTCTACGCCATGTTGGCTAAGTAATCTTCAACAGAAACTTCGACTTCAACATGAAATCAAGATAAGTACCATTTTAAAAGTTTTAACCTCATCTTCATGGTTTTAACTTCCACGTGCTTTTAATTATAATTTATAGACAGTGTGAAATCATTTACTTTGGGGCAATAATCATTCTTCGTGGGATTTGCCATGTTGAGCTTTTGCTTGTATAAGCCAACCTTACTAAAAAAGAGCTTTTCTTAAGCTATTTAAACGAGAAACCCTCTCGCTACGTTGGATATTATCTAATACCCGCTGTCTATAATTATAAAGCTAGTTCCTCCGTTGGATTTTCTCAACCCCATTTTCTGCTAAGGTCGTTCTGGAACCTTCGAGATCTTGTTCTCTCTTTGCGAGTCTTGCCGTCAAGTATTGTTCACGCACTTGTGAAAATGCTAGTTAAAATGAGGAATCTTCCTTACAAATTTTTGCAATAGCTAACTTTCCTCCACCGCTGGAACCTCTGGAACATTCTATGGCGCATTTAATTGTAAATCACAACTTTTTCAAGAAATAGACTCTCACCTATATAGTGCAATCAGTTATTTCCATAATTGCAATAACTTTCTTTTTCATGAACTTTAGTGTTTCTATAGTGAACTTTGCATCCATCTTCATAGACTATAGTGATAAACAGTGCTTGCTCCACGTTTCTACCGCGTCGCGATCGTCCGGTTATATTAAATACGGCCATGAACATTGATCCTATATCCCAATGATCTTTCCTCAACCTTCTACTAACCACCATTATTAATAAAATTGTAACTTTCTATAAGGTGTCACTCACGAGGTGCCCTTCCAACTTTGCTAGTTTAACATTAATTCAATTCTGCATAATTGCTTGTGTGATACAAGTTTTAAATTCACGTTGTTCCTTTCCCATAATCAGGGAAAACAATTCTCTAAACTCTTGAGCGAGTCATGTTCAGGTTTCACGAAATGGAAACTGTCCCATTTGGCGAGTGATTCCTGCTCAAACTTGGGAAGTCTAGAACTTTCCTTTTCACTTTCTTCAGGTTTCACAGTAAGTGACCTGCCCTCTTTGTATAATTCTCATATATTAATTCTGTATAAATATAAGAAGTTGTAGGAACTTCTATCTTATTTTTCATGTTGTTATTATTGTCATTTTCTAAGTTGTCACTTTCTCTAGAACATTCTCTCAAGAATTTCTTAAGGTGCACTTTTTGTACTCCAATTCACGTTCAAGCTTTAATTATTTCATTGTTTATTTGTTTAAATCTTATAAAGATTTTAGAAACATGTAAGGTTTGAAACCTTATAAATTGTCAATTGCCTGGAGCAACCGTTTAATGTTGAGAGGTCTGCGACCCTATTTGTTAAAAAGTTCAAATGAACTATGTTTATTAAAATTATATTGCATAATTGTTAATTTCCTCAAACTTTTTCTAATTGTAAAATAAACAAATCTTTTCCCTTCGCTTTTTCATTTACGAATATAAAGTTTAGAAAAAATCCTGTCTTCCTTGACTCTCCTCACTCAATGATATTAAAATCATTAATAGAGCTTTCACCATTTGTTGCATTTGAGCAAGAACTCTTAATTTTCACCTCACTAAAGTTCTTCTTAGCGTTAATAGCTAATTCTAATTGGCCAGTAAGGCAAGTAAAGCTCGCTAAGCCAGCTACCTGCTTGTGGAGACCCTCTCCGAAAACTTATGGTCAATTTTCTAAAAAATAAGTGTTTCTTTTTGTCTAAACTTTTAGCCGGCTCCTCGCTGAGTAAAAGCTTAGCCATTTTCCAATGCAACCATTGGTTCATTTACCAAGATTACCCAATAAGGCATAATCTTTTATCATTTTCCTTTTTAGAGACACTTGGTCGCCCTTACAGGAACTCCATAATTTTGGAAATTGAAAATACCAAGCTTGAGTTAAATCATTGGCATTCTTCGAATTACTTTGTAAAACCTAATTTCTTTGAGAAGACATACAGTAAATTTGTTCCTCTCAGTCTTGCCGGACCAGCACTCTTCCCCATAGTAGTTTTATATATGCTTGAGAGGGATTATACGAAAGCCACTCTCTTGCAAACAGCCCAAGTTCTATCTGTGTTTCTCGTCAGCTTAGACCAAGTCCTTACTCATTTTAGGTATCCGAAAGAGGATTTTCGGTGGCAACCACCTTTAAGTGTGTTTAACACTAAACTTATTGATTTTGTGGGACTCTCCTCCTATTTTTCTATCCTTCTTTTCCAATCCAAACTCTACTTCCTTCTCTTAATCATCTTCCCTTGGTGGGTGGGTTATTCCTCAGCCAATAAACTACCCAAAATTTGGTGCCGAAACCCGGGAGAGCCCATTTTTTCTTTTTTCTTTTTAAAATAGTGTCATTTGACAATACTTTGCATATTTCTAATATCTGTGTTGAATATTTCAGCTATAACCACATCGTGCAAAGCTTGTGAACGGGAAAGAGGCCTCTCCTGTCTCCTATGGTGTGTCCCATTCTTTCTACTCATTCGTCGCTGCCAGCTTGACAGCATTTCCAAGGTTCCACAGTTTCGTGAGTTACATTTTCATTTACCTTCTTTAATATGGCTCCCACTGATAAGGATAAGGATGAAAAACTTACTTCTAAACGAGCATCCTATAAAGGGCAAATTACCCGATTCAGAAGGTACATAAAAGAATTAGATCCCTCAGACGCGCAATTAGATTTGTTGAAACATCGTGTAAAGGATTTTGAACGTTCTTATGAAAACTACTGTAACATTCAAACTGAAATTGAAACTTGCATGCTCAATCAAACAGAAGATCGTGTCGAAGTAGAAAACTTATATTACGAAGGCATAGGTTCTGCTTTCAAAATAATACGCCAACTCGAAGAGGAGCAGAAAAAGGACGCTTCTGTTCTTGGTTCCCTTCACGAACCCCAAACTTCTTTCCGTGAGGGCACTCACAAGCCCAAACCTACTTTACCGAAAATCGATTTACCCCATTTTTCTGGAGATGAATCTGCTTGGGATTCTTTCTATGAATTATTTTGCTCCCTTGTTCATGACAATGAAGACATTCAAGTCATTTACAAGTTTCATTATTTGAGATCTATCCTTCGAGGTCAAGCTTTGCAGTTAGTTGAAGCACTTCCTCTGCGTGCCGAAAATTACCCCATTGCCTTTAACTTATTAAAAGAAAGATATGGAAATTCACGTTTACGTATTCAACGCCATATTAAGGCTCTATTTAACCTACCTGCGTCACAGCACAATGACGTCACTAGTTTGCGTACTTTAATTGACACTACCCAACTCCACGTTAAAGCTTTGTCCCAATTAGATCAACCTACTGAACATTGGGATACTTTCCTAATACATTTAGTAGTTCTAAAGTTGATGCTGCTACCCTCAAAGCTTGGGAAATTGAACTTTCTAAGGAAGACGACTACTCTTACGAGCATTTAGTCACTTTCATAAACGCTAGATGCCAACTTTTAACCGCTCTAGCTAATCAAAGTGAACCTTCATCTCCTAGTTCCAAATTCGAATTAATGTCCATCAAATCCAAAAGTGAACGCTCAGCGTCCAATACCCAAAAACCCGGGTCCAGCTCATCCAAATTCAAATCAAACTCCACTGGTTACCCAACTAGGTCTAGTGAACGTCGTGTTGCTAGCTCTATTGTTTTAAACACGCAAAGCGAACCTCGCAAAAGTTTAAACGAACCTGTAAAGTGCATACTTTGTAAAGATCCCCATGCCCTATACCTTTGCAAATCCTTTAAAGAAATGTCAGTCGATGACAGCCGAAAATTAGTCGCTCAGAACAAACATTGTTTCAATTGCCTAGCGCCCACGCATTCTGCTTCTAACTGTAAGTCCACAAGACTTTGCTACCATTGTGAAAAGGCTCATCATACTCTGCTACATCGTCATGATCAGGCAAGGTCATCGACAGCATCTACTTCGCCGAAAAATGATAGTGCTAACAATTCTAATGCTTCATCTTATATTCAAAATGCTAAGTCCATTCTCAGTGCGCAAGTATTGTTGTCTACTGTCCAAATTGACGTTCAGGATAACTTTGGCAACTGGGTTCGTGCACGCGGTCTTCTAGACTCAGCGGCAACTCATGATTTTGTGTGCAATTCCTTGATTAGAAAACTAGGCCTACCTGTAAACCCCACTTCTATCAACGTGTCGGGCATCAACAGCTCAAAATCGCAAGCTTTACAATTCTCAAAGCTAACTATAAGAGATATTTGTCATAGAAACAACTTTCTTAAACTTAATTGTCTAATTCTTAATAGCATTGGAGAAGACACTCCAAGTCACTCTGTGGATATTTCAGGGTTAAACATTCCCTCGCATTTAAGGCTAGCCGATCCTTGTTTTAATATGCAGAACCCTATTGACATACTCTTTAGTGCCAATGTTTTCTGGAATTGCCTACGTAAACAGGTTCGTAAATTATCCTCAAACGTGGTCGCCAGAGACACTAATTTTGGATGGATCGTCACAGGGCAACTTCCCCATTATTCTCCTCAACCCGCATCGCAATGTTACTTCTCCAATACTGACCTGGAACAGTTCTGGAGGCTTGAAAATGTCGATTCTCCTAATGTAACCTCTTCAGAAAATGAATTCTGTGAGCAACTTTTTTTGAACACCACCACTCGTTCTTCTGATGGCCGGTTCGTCGTTCAAATGCCAAGATTACATAATCCTCCTAAACTTATCAACTCTCAGCCTAAAGCTCGAAAAGCTCTTTTCGCCATCGAGAGCAAATTCAAAAAGGAACCTCTTGTTAAACAACAGTACACTGATTTCATGGATGAGTATGAAAGCTTAGATCTTATGGAAGTTGTTAACAAATCCAATGATGAATTGCAACCCCCAATTGAAACGGTTTATTTAAATCATCATCCCGTGTGGAAAAACCCTCTTGTAAAAGATAAAATTCGAGTTGTTTTCAATGGTTCATCACCCGACGTTAATGGCAACAGCCTTAACGACACTCTTTATTCTGGTCCTGCTATTCAATCAGATTTATCTGCTATACTCTTAAACTTTCGATTATTTCCCATAGCTGTCATAGCCGACATAAAACAGATGTACCGTCAAGTGTTAATTCAACCAGAACAACGAGATCTTCAAAGAATCTTGTGGCGTGATGAAACCAGTAAGCCCATTAAGGTGTTTCGCTTGAAAACGGTTACTTATGGCTTAAAACCCTCTGCTTTCCTTGCTATCCGATCCCTACACTTGCTAGCCTCTCAAGATGGTCATTTATTTAACCCCAAAGCCTCTGAAGCACTAACTACGTCATTCTATGTTGACGATTATTTGCAATCCTTCCCCTCTTTGGAGGAAGCTTATTTTGTATCTTTAGAACTTCAGGCATTACTAAGGAATGGAGGTTTCCCACTCCATAAGTGGAACTCCAACTCCCCTGAGTTTCTCGCTCAGTTTCCCATCGAAGACGTAGATCCTTCTTCTGTCGAAATTTGTGGTAACTCCGAATCTATAAAAACTCTAGGAGTTCACTGGTGCACTAGCACTGACACTCTTATCTATAAAGTTTCGCTCGCAGAAGAGCTTCCTAATACAAAAAGACAAATTCTTTCTGAAATTGCAAAAATTTTTGATCCACTTCAATTCCTTGCCCCAGTTATCGTTATAGCCAAACTCTTCATGCAAGAGCTGTGGTCGCTTAAATGTGAATGGGATGACACTGTCCCTCTTTCTTTTCTTAATCGTTGGCTCTCGTTTCGCAGCAATTTGCTAGATCTTTCCCTTATTGAAATTCCCAGGAATTTAATCAGCTCTCATTCTAATGCATCTTTTTTCCTTCATGTGTTCGCGGACAGTTCCGAAAAAGCTTATGGTTGCTGTGCATATTTAGTTTATCACGATTCACTCTATGGATCTCTAGTTTCCAACCTTGTTTGTGCCAAATCGAAGGTCGCTCCTCTTAAAACTATCACTTTGCCTAGGCTCGAACTGTGCGCTGCACTCATGGCTGCAGAACTTGTCAAGAAATTACGGGAAGTATTAAAGGTCGAATTCTCGCAAATCTATCTCTGGAGCGATTCCATGATCGCCCTTTCTTGGATCGCCAAGAACCCCTCTCACTGGCAAACTTTCGTTGCAAACAGGGTTTCCAAAATTCAAACTCTTTCTTCTGGATGTCAATGGAGGCATGTTCCCAGTGCGGATAATCCAGCTGATATTATCTCTCGTGGTTGTTTACCCTCTCAATTGGCAGCTTCCCAATTGTACTGGCATGGGCCCTCGTGGCTAATCGAAGAATCTTCCTCATGGCCTTCTAAACCCCCAGCTACAAACTCCAACTTGCCTGACGCTAAAGTACCTCTACCCATTGCTTCGTGTCTTGTTTCCAACGCATCTCATCCTTTGTTGTCCCGCTATTCTTCTTTTCATAAATTATTACGAATTGTCGCCTATCTCCTTAGATGGAAATATCTTGTGGTCGACCAACCTCTTCTCCCTAAACCACACCTTACCAATCATGAATTGAATCTCGCTACCATTAAGATTTTACAACTGACACAGCAAGAAGCCTTTTCTTCTGAATTGTCATTACTTTCTTCTAAAAGAGATCTTCCCAAATCCAGCCGTCTTCGTGCTTTAGCCCCGTTTCTTGATGACCATGGGTTACTCAGGGTAGGTGGAAGGCTCTCGCAATCTTTACTCTCTGAAGACAAAAAGCATCCCGTTATTTTGCCTTCCAAACATCACGTAACTTCCTTAATTATACGTGACTTTCATTACCGTAATCTTCATGTTGGTACACGTACTCTGCTTTGCCTCTTAAGGGAAAAGTACTGGATTATAAATGGAATTCATGAAGTTTCTTCTGTAATTCATAAGTGCATTCCTTGCTTTAAAGCGAAACCTAAAATCAATACTCAATTAATGAGCGATCTGCCCTCTTTTCGTTCTTCTCCTATACGCCCATTTGCTTTAACTGGCGTGGACTATATGGGTCCGTTCCAATATCAACGAAACTCTCCTGAAGCTAAACGCAAATTGTTTGGTAAGCTTTATGTTTCTCTCTTTGTTTGCATGGTTACCGGCGCAATCCACTTGGAACTAGTAACGAATGCTTCTACTTCTTATTTTTTATCAGCTGTCTCTCGTTTCACCGCTAGGCGTGGTGTTCCTTCTGAGATGTTCTCTGATAACGCTTCCACCTTTCAGGGCGCAGCTTCCCTGTGGAAGAAAGCTCTCACTTCCTCTCCAGCCATGGAACAAATCTCTAATTTTTCTTATTCAAAAGGTTTCAAATGGCGCTTCATACCTCCTTACGCTCCGCATCATGGTGGTAGGTGGGAATCTTGCGTAAAGCTCACTAAACGTCATTTAAGAAAAGTCTTAGGTAATCGAATTCTGACTTACGAAGAATTCAATTCTCTGTCTGTTCTGATTGAAGGTGTTGTTAACTCTCGCCCCTTAACTCCGCTTTCCAATGACCCTGATGACCTACTTCCACTCACCCCTGGTCACTTCCTTATCGGCACTTCTCTTTCTGCCCCTCCTCCTCTTCCCAATTCTTTCAGGGATTCTAATCTACCCATAGCTTGGCGGAAACTTGAAGCCCTCCGTAATTCTTTTTGGAAGAGATGGAAATTGGAATATTTAACTTCCTTGCAACGGAGGCAGAAGTGGTTTCTTTCCAGTCCCGACATTAAAGTGGGGGACTTGGTCTTGGTTAGGGATGTTTCTCCCCCTCTAGTCTGGACTTCCGGTAGAGTGACTAAGTGTTACCCTGGAAGAGATGGGAGAGTCAGGGTGGTCAGAGTCTTGACCATTAACGGTTCGATTACAAGACCCTTGTCTTTGATCGCTCCTCTTCCAATAAATATGTAACTGTTTATTTGCTCTCTGTTGGTGTTTTCTCCCCCCAGTATGGTGTATTCTTTGAATACACGGTACCTGAGATATAATTTTTATTGCTCTTTGCATGTTCATTTCTTTCTTCTTCTTTGTCAAACACCAACAGTGATCATCTGTTTTCTCCTTGTTGGGCATATCTCTTATGTCTTCATAAGTATGTTTCAGATATATAACTTCTGTGACCCACCTAGCGTCACCTCGCAGCGAATCTCTGAAGCTCCTCAATTCTTCCTGGTGCTAGAAGACTTACTTATCCATTTGGCCACCAGATCCTGTTACCATCGTCAGCTATTTTCTCTTGGAGCAAGAGGACTACGTCCACTTCTTTACTCACCATGCTGCGCTAGTATCAACTGTTATCAACTCTTAGAAGACCGGCTCAGCAAGAGAAGATAAATTTTTTGTTTTCAAGTTGGCAATGTTTATATGTTCTCCTTTTGTCTCCTACCCCCCACTCTTTCCCCTCTTTCTTGGTCCCTCCGTGCTCCGTTGAGCTGCTCTCACTTCTTAGTCTGCAGTTGACTCGTTCAGTCAAAGCTCCGCTCGAGCTTGCCTCCTCAAACCAAGAGGCTCACCCTCTTCTACGCCATGTTGGCTAAGTAATCTTCAACAGAAACTTCGACTTCAACATGAAATCAAGATAAGTACCATTTTAAAAGTTTTAACCTCATCTTCATGGTTTTAACTTCCACGTGCTTTTAATTATAATTTATAGACAGTGTGAAATCATTTACTTTGGGGCAATAATCATTCTTCGTGGGATTTGCCATGTTGAGCTTTTGCTTGTATAAGCCAACCTTACTAAAAAAGAGCTTTTCTTAAGCTATTTAAACGAGAAACCCTCTCGCTACGTGGGATATTATCTAATACCCGCTGTCTATAATTATAAAGCTAGTTCCTCCGTTGGATTTTCTCAACCCCATTTTCTGCTAAGGTCGTTCTGGAACCTTCGAGATCTTGTTCTCTCTTTGCGAGTCTTGCCGTCAAGTATTGTTCACGCACTTGTGAAAATGCTAGTTAAAATGAGGAATCTTCCTTACAAATTTTTGCAATAGCTAACTTTCCTCCACCGCTGGAACCTCTGGAACATTCTATGGCGCATTTAATTGTAAATCACAACTTTTTCAAGAAATAGACTCTCACCTATATAGTGCAATCAGTTATTTCCATAATTGCAATAACTTTCTTTTTCATGAACTTTAGTGTTTCTATAGTGAACTTTGCATCCATCTTCATAGACTATAGTGATAAACAGTGCTTGCTCCACGTTTCTACCGCGTCGCGATCGTCCGGTTATATTAAATACGGCCATGAACATTGATCCTATATCCCAATGATCTTTCCTCAACCTTCTACTAACCACCATTATTAATAAAATTGTAACTTTCTATAAGGTGTCACTCACGAGGTGCCCTTCCAACTTTGCTAGTTTAACATTAATTCAATTCTGCATAATTGCTTGTGTGATACAAGTTTTAAATTCACGTTGTTCCTTTCCCATAATCAGGGAAAACAATTCTCTAAACTCTTGAGCGAGTCATGTTCAGGTTTCACGAAATGGAAACTGTCCCATTTGGCGAGTGATTCCTGCTCAAACTTGGGAAGTCTAGAACTTTCCTTTTCACTTTCTTCAGGTTTCACAGTAAGTGACCTGCCCTCTTTGTATAATTCTCATATATTAATTCTGTATAAATATAAGAAGTTGTAGGAACTTCTATCTTATTTTTCATGTTGTTATTATTGTCATTTTCTAAGTTGTCACTTTCTCTAGAACATTCTCTCAAGAATTTCTTAAGGTGCACTTTTTGTACTCCAATTCACGTTCAAGCTTTAATTATTTCATTGTTTATTTGTTTAAATCTCATAAAGATTTTAGAAACATGTAAGGTTTGAAACCTTATAAATTGTCAATTGCCTGGAGCAACCGTTTAATGTTGAGAGGTCTGCGACCCTATTTGTTAAAAAGTTCAAATGAACTATGTTTATTAAAATTATATTGCATAATTGTTAATTTCCTCAAACTTTTTCTAATTGTAAAATAAACAAATCTTTTCCCTTCGCTTTTTCATTTACGAATATAAAGTTTAGGCAAAATCCTGTCTTCCTTGACTCTCCTCACTCAATGATATTAAAATCATTAATAGAGCTTTCACCATTTGTTGCATTTGAGCAAGAACTCTTAATTTTCACCTCACTAAAGTTCTTCTTAGCGTTAATAGCTAATTCTAATTGGCCAGTAAGGCAAGTAAAGCTCGCTAAGCCAGCTACCTGCTTGTGGAGACCCTCTCCGAAAACTTATGGTCAATTTTCTAAAAAATAAGTGTTTCTTTTTGTCTAAACTTTTAGCCGGCTCCTCGCTGAGTAAAAGCTTAGCCATTTTCCAATGCAACCATTGGTTCATTTACCAAGATTACCCAATAAGGCATAATCTTTTATCATTTTCCTTTTTAGAGACACTTGGTCGCCCTTACAGGAACTCCATAATTTTGGAAATTGAAAATACCAAGCTTGAGTTAAATCATTGGCATTCTTCGAATTACTTTGTAAAACCTAATTTCTTTGAGAAGACATACAGTAAATTTGTTCCTCTCAGTCTTGCCAGACCAGCACTCTTCCCCATAGTAGTTTTATATATGCTTGAGAGGGATTATACGAAAGCCACTCTCTTGCAAACAGCCCAAGTTCTATCTGTGTTTCTCGTCAGCTTAGACCAAGTCCTTACTCATTTTAGGTATCCGAAAGAGGATTTTCGGTGGCAACCACCTTTAAGTGTGTTTAACACTAAACTTATTGATTTTGTGGGACTCTCCTCCTATTTTTCTATCCTACTTTTCCAATCCAAACTCTACTTCCTTCTCTTAATCATCTTCCCTTGGTGGGTGGGTTATTCCTCAGCCAATAAACTACCCAAGGGGCGCCAGCGGTCAAAATCAAGCGTGGCGCACGAGGTCTATAGACGTGCAAAGCGCGCTGCATGGCTGAGTGCACCTTGTGCAGGAGAAGGACATTTCTTAAGCTCGAGCAAGTCACAGTGCACATTGTAAAGGAGAGGGACAGTTCCTATACACGTGCAAAGCGCGCTGCATGGCTGAGTTCATCTTGTGCAGAAGGACATTTCTTAAGCTCGTGCAGGTCACAGTGCACACTGTAAAGGAGAGGGGCGGTTCCTATACACGTGTAAATTGCGCTGCACTGCGCAAAGCATCCTAAGAGGCACTTGGCAAATATAATTAAATTTGTCGAGTTCTTTGAAGTACGTAAAGAATGGCTCATAAAAATTCTTTTTGCTGTGTCTACTTGTTGAGCAGAGGAGATTATGAATCTTAGGATCTCCAGCATCACTTGGATCTGTCTATGGGTCTAGTGTCAATGCGTTGATTGGCACGCCATCAACAATGCAAGGAACTTCTTCACAGATCTCAAATCTTTTTTGTGAAAGAGTATATACGATTGTTTTATCTAATTCTACAAAACCAGTTGTTCAGAAGGAGGTCCCACCAAAGAAAATCAGGAAGGACGTGTGCCAGGGTATTGGGGTCGTTGCAAATTTATGCAAAGGATACCGCTTCGGCGTAAATTGTTCTTCGACGTAATTTATGTATGGGGGGTGGGTAGCTGAGTCTGAAATTTAATTTTGTTTGCTCTACAAAGAACGCACCCTATGCAATATATTGGTGATTAAGCCTGAAGGACTGCGCAACTCAAAGTGGAAGGAGGGCATAAAGATGACATCCAGCGTCGGTAGCATTAAAACCATTTTGGTTTTGTTCACTGTTGTATTAGAATGCAAATAAAACATGGTCGTAGTTTACAATCAGCATTGAAATATTAGTTGAATTAAGTGTTATTTTCAACACGTATCAATACGATAACCATCCATCCAGACTTAAGGATGAGGCCTATCATCGATTATATCATAAGAATGGATTCATTGTTCGAATAGCATTCCGATCCCCATGCCGAACAATGTTCCAACTACAATACAATCTCTCCATATCAATTGTCTAAATACAACTTGGACAAAGTTAGGGTGATTGGCTCGATAGTGCATGTGCACTATCCCAAACTTCTCTGTCAAGTTCTGCAAATATTTCCAAGTAGGTAACAGGTTTATACGAGGCATCGTTGTTCCAATATTCAGTATTTCAGAGTTCCATTCAGATCCTAATAATCCATCCGAACGGACCAATTTACGTTTGTTGTGGGAATGACGGGCACTACCATCCTTCGTCACTACACAAATACATTACATTTACCTTATTTTGTCGAGAACGATTTGTCTTGTACCAATTCCTGAATGGGGAAAGCTTATTGTTTGTATTTTCAAGCTATATTGCTGACTGAAAGGAAGATCAATAAACTGCATTTGTCTTGTAATCACAGTCACTTTTCTAGGTTTTGGATCAACTTGCTAGCAACTGAGATATAACCACAGGCCTTAAACCACCCACTTACCTGTCGATGGAGGCGAGACCTTGCGTTTAAGAATACTCAGAGGAGTCCTTTTCACAGAATCCCTGAGAGCTGCTTTGACGAAGCTTCGAGCAAGAAAGTAAAGGGTTGCCTCAGCGATAACGGTAGCCGCCACCGTAGTCAGTAGCATCGTCATTGTAATGCAGTGTTGGTCTCAGTAGTCAAACCATGTATTCTCATCCGTTCTCCTGGGCTGCAATGAGAGTTACTTATCAGACATGGCACAACCCAAACAGAGAATATACACTGTAGCTAAAGCAGTAAATGTGGTGTCACTAGTGAGTGTGATATCAAAAAGTTACCTCTGTGGTCACAGTGCACAATTCCGGCCCCAAACTCTTGCTTTCTGACTGGAAAATTTAACATTCTTATTTTCCTTGTAGTCAGATACGTCATAAGAGTACGTAACTTCTCAGACCACTAAATCGCTGGGAATGTACGATTTCACTGTAATTATACCAACATAGATCAGCTATACGTATGGGTTCAAAGATAACTAGTGGGACTGATATAACACACAAAATGGTGCACGGCGATCACAGTATTCGTATTATAAAATATTAATAAAAATAAAAACCAGAAACAATTCTACGGCAGCTTACAAAACTAACATACAAAACGTCAGAGTAATACTCCTTCAATCGAAGAGGCCATATATATATCTGTGCTAATATTTGGGAAGAGTCCTTTTTCAGGCCAACTGGATGAAAGAAGAGGCGAAGTTTTCTCGTGTGATTAATAAAATGAATAGCCCTGAAATCATGGAGCACGAGGTAAAGGAAGCGACTCGACGTACACAGAACTGGAAACCACTTGGGGCAGAGTTTATACAATGTTCACAGGCGCTCATGGAGCAATAGCCAAAGCCTTCACGCGAATTCTATCATTTGCTGAGGAAGCTCCAGAATATCTGTTCACGGAAGACACCTTCTTGGTACCAAAGAAGAGGAATCAAGAGGTCCATCGAAGTACATGCTCATCACTTGACTGACGGTGCATCACAAGCTATTTATGGCTATATTTGCGGAGCGAGTGTATAGGCATTGCGAGGTGAATGGAATACTTGTCGAAGATCAGAAAAGATGCTGACGAAATATGCAAGGCTGCAAGGATCACGTTATAATTCATTCAGTTATCATGAATTTGGCCAAGGGACAAAGGAACGTGTGTAGTTACTACAATGGTTACAAGACAGCCTATGACAGAACACCTTTGGCACAAGGAATATTCCTCTATATGAAGTCAATATTGAAATTAATAAGAAATTCACACCACTACAACTTGCAGACATGCAATATGACACAAATGCGCACGGCTCCTCGTCTGCAGAGCACCAGAGGGCATGCTTACGAAAAGAACTACATGGTGTGCACCCTCACAAGTTCAGCCAACATCATGTTACAATAGGTAGCGCACGAGTAGAAGTTTTCCGAATTAGAAATCCATTTTACAATAAATGGCGTGCGTGTCGTTCCAACAAATAAACTTCGGTGAACATTTGTGCACGCACCAATGTACTTGGTCTGTTGTAACCGCCCCGGGTACAAGGAACCGAACCCGTGTTCTGGAGAGTTACGAATTTTATTAATGTGATGTGAATATATTTATTTGAGGTCTTTTTATGTCTTATAATTATCTATCAGAATGTATATTATGACGTGCTTCATTTACAAGTAATTTGTTTAGCGTATACATATTGTAATTATAGCAGGATCCACATCTAGGGAAGTTGAAATATTTTAACATTGAGATAATCCAAAGTTTTGTAGCTGGCAAGTGTGCACAAACCAGGAAACACGGGTTGTTGTTGAGACCCGGGATAAACCCGAGCGCATGGGGAGGATGAGTCAGGGGTGAGACTTGGCATCTATCTATGAGTTAGGACGATGGACTGTTTCCATATTTGGTGATGTTGAGAATCGGGCATGGGGATTGGGTGGATCCCGTGGTTGAACCCAGGTAAACCAGTGATTGTGGAATGGGATGATGACGGTTACTTAGATTTTTTGGAGGCAAGTGGAAGACACTCAACTTTAGGATCCCGTGGGGATTAGACTCAATTTTAGAACCGCGGGGCGGTGTAGTCTCAGTTTTTAGACCGCGTGTGAGCGGAAATTATTGTTCGGTACTCCATGGGGGTAAGACTTGTCTTTTGGTTTTGTGTGTTGAGGAAGAGGTATTACAGTATAACACTAGTCGTGTTCTTGATACAATAACCAAGTTGCTGGCTATAAGTTCTTGATTGAATGATGAGCCTAGTCTTAAGTATATCGCCAAAATTACTTATTTTGAACAGCACTAAGTATTGTGATCTGTGATCTGTACATCTGCATTTCAACTATAGCGGCAAATTATTCGTCCAGGAATGCTAGTCATATATTGAGCCCGCTCAGGCTCATGCATCAAATATTTCTTTGAGAGCATATTGACTTGACATGCTCAGTTCTACAGAACACACCCTGAAGCTTCCTCATGAACAATTCATTATTTTGACTACGGAGTGGACAGCTTATTTTCCTCCTAGAGATATATTACTCACTATTTTATGCCACGTATCTCAGAAGCTTGAAATATTTAATTCTGCTTAATTTGCCATTTTCTATGCCTTTTGGGAATGGCAAATATATATTTTGGTAAAGGTATTTTTCACCACAGACATGCGGAGGCTTACGAAAGTAGTCACTGCTTTGACTAGACTACTTCCTTGGAATCAGAAAGCCGTGCCATGCACGCATCACACCGTTTTGATAATCCGCTGGAGCTGGACGCTTGTGTCGATTGTCCGTCTGATAAACGAAGGCCATTATAGGCGTACGAAGACCCCACATTTGGGAAGATATTAATCTACAGCCATCGAGCTGAATTGAACAGTTTAAATAACGCACAGTATTACTTTAGGCTCAGTAAAGCCAGTGCAACGTTGATGTGAATGTAAAATTTTAATCGTATGAAAACTTCGATTTTTCACTAACCACGAGGACCGTCTGTAGGCAGACGAGGGTAACATTCTTTTTCATAAAAGTGAATTATTAAGTTGACGACAACGTCGTGTAGCCCAGTGTGTGCTACTGTACAATTGCAGTGTGATAAACCTATTTATCTCTTGTACGCAACAGTGATTACCCAGATTCTTTGTGATTTAAACCTTGTAAAATCAGTGTTTGGTTTACCACGTGCTGGTAAAATAGAATCTGTGGCAGGTAAAGCAGAGCATTTGAACAACCTGCAAATATTAGAGCCAGTGAGCAATTTATCATATTTTACACTAGAATCAGTGAATATCTTTTCGACCACGATGATTAACGTTATGCACCACGTGCTGATATTTCTACAACCATACTGTGAGAAGATGATGGAGGAGTAATTTACCATTTGAGGGTAACTCCAACGGAGTACGCCAACACCATGGAATTGTCCAGCCGACACTACTACGTACAAACCATGTACGGTTTACTAACGGATGACCACGAGGACATGCTTAAATCCTCAGCCTTACCCATTATAAAAAGGCTTGGAACCTTGGAGGCATTTATCCCCTTCCAATGGGAGTTCTGGAAGGTGATCTACCACATCATGTAACCGTGAGTCATGTAAACATTGTAAGAAGTTTGTCCAGGTTGAAGTAGTAGTGATTGCATTGTATTTTGAGCCGAAACGCAACGATATTTGACCACTTAGGTAGGAAATGTGTGTACTTGATTTCTTTAGTACTGGAACAATATTTCAGTGAGACACCCCAAGTCCGTGTATTTTACGGCAGGTGCAATCTTCATGTATTTCAGAGAATTTTATGTCAGAGTAAAGGACATCTTCAACTACAAGAGATGTAGACTTTTGTGAAAGTAGGGGGACAGCCCATAGTTAGGTCCCTTCTTTAATTTGAGAGCTCATTCTCATATCAATTTTCGGCCGACCGTTGCCGTAACATTTTTGTACCATTTATTTGTCATTTTCGTGAGTACACTTTACCACGTGTAGTTCGAGAGGAACGAACTCATATACTGTTAGGTGGATGAACTAACCAATCTCGTATCATTTAAAACATCACAGCAGAGGTGAGATGTTTAATTTTTGTTGTGGAGAATGCCAAACCACACTTATCAAATCCTACATGTACATAGAACGAGTTACATATCTTCAGATATCAGTGCAGTCAGAATGCACGAGTGTTTTGTCTTAAAATTTATGCTCTTTGAACATTATGCAACGTTATATCTTTTTAAAGGGAATGTAATCCCAGGAAACACTATTAGGGAGCGATGAGACATTGTTAGATAATCTGTAGAGCACTATAGGACTTTATTTCGAGCTCCTACAAGATTATAAAATGATCATTTCAAAAGCACTATTCTTTGCTATGCTAAACGAGCTGCACGCGAAGCAGACATTCTTGCTTGCGCCCAGCTGATAACCGGTTTGCCCGGGAAACAAAAGTGAGACGACTAGAATGACTACTTTTTGTGTGCTATATTATGTCACGAGCCTAGGAAATTTGAAGGTCACAGGTATTAATAACCATGCTATGAGAGCAGCTTAGGGAGCTGACAACACCTGTTATTGTTATGAAGTAACGGAACGCACGTCTATGCGAATTCCTTAAATGTTTTAGCCGACGACTTTGATCGCCTGGCGCGTTGTAGTAATGTTAATTGACCCAGCTTTGCATAAATTAGGCTAGCCAGTGTAATTGTTGTGTCCGTGAACACACTATTTGGTATTTGGCAGGACGGAATGAATGTTCGCCTTACCCTTGATTTATTTCGGCGTTCTTGATGCGCTAACCTGTGTTATTGCCTGACTTGTTGAAGTCGAGGTATTTGAGGAATCTCCAGTGAGATCACCTATTGCAGCCTACGACTGGTGTCATTAATACAACCAACTAAACCACATTTAAACCTACAACCTAAATCAAAGCATAATTATCCTAAACCAACGGATTAATTAATTATTATAAATAATATACAGCTATAATCTTGCAACCATTTGCTTGTTGTTAGCGACACCGTGACTTCAATCCATTTCCATGTGGGAGATGACTTTTAAATGAGCTGACACTACTTGTACCGACGACATTGGATCTACGGGACCGATAGTCTGTAACTTGCGGCCCGCATGATCTGAAGCTTGTAAGACGCAATTGTAATTGCGCTTTGCCAACGTAACTTACATGCCTGAGATGACGATTGACTACGGACAGTACGTCAATTCGCGAAGGTAGGCTAGCATAAGAGTGTTTACTTTATTCCCTAGTGCATTTATTCCCATTGTTTCCTTATTAGACGTAAGAGTGTTTATGCAATGTTTTTTTTTTTTTTTTGATAGTCAGTGGTCAAACTATCATTAGCTTAGGTAATAAGCATTTGTTTACGACGCATCTCGTCGTAATACTTTCGTTCACATAGGCATTAGATAAAATTATAAATGTAATTTAAATGTGGACGTGGTACTATCCTAACCTAGGGATTGTACTTGCTTTATGTTAAATGTAAATTCTGCCAAGTCATTTGTTTGTAAATTTGCTACGCGTTAATTTTTCATGTACCACGCACCTAGTTTGCTTTGCTATTCTTTTCATGTAACTAGGATTTCGCGGGGGTCATTAACGTCAAAATAGGGATGACTCATAATTGTATTTAGATTAGCGGATTTGCCGATTTCGACCTACGGAAATGATTAGGGGTCTTACTTGAATATATCATTCACGAATCTGACTTAAGACTGGATCTCTTTTTATTGCTAGCTTTGTTTTTTTGGATGTATTTCTTTGGGGCGTCTTTGACTGTTTCCGTGCCCAATGACCCAGATCCCCTGGATCAAGCCTCTCGTGCTGAGCTAGTCCACAAAGAAATGCACCCGATTCTCCGGAGTTTGGGTTCGAAGGACGGGGTCTTTCGAAGTGCCATCTTTTCGGCGGATGGTACCCGAAATACCTCCTCTAACGGGCTCAATATGCTATGCATTATTAAAGTCACGAGCGGAGTTAATGCGACGATCCTAAACGGATTCCAAGCATTTGTATGGAACTAGATCCACGACGCAAATTAAATCGTTGGATGCTGGTTACAAAAGTAACAAACATAATAGTAATCATAAATGTAGAAATGGCGTGTGAAGCAAAATTAATTGTGCTGCGAGTAAATAGGGCTAATTCTTTGGGAGCACTGACCCCAGAGTTAGTAGAGTTAGGTCACCACTACTAAAGCCAACATCTGTAAGTACCGGTCAACTTTATTCCTGAGGATCATCTATATCATGTCATATGTGTATCTGTGTAAATACGATAGGGAGTGCAATTATTCTGTACGAGGAGGATCCTGCGAAATGTGTGTTTTATGTCTGGTATAACAATATATTATCGATTTTACCAGAATCTGAAGGGTTTTATTTATTAGGTCACCTAGGAGTAGTTAGGTGTGAATGTCTATTGCTGTTGGTATTATCGTACAGGTGTTTAACCCCCACGCACCCCTGTGTGTAGCCGGTACATTACACTGTTACTACGCAAGGACCGGGAACCCCACACGTCTGTCATCATAGGCTATATCGTCCTCCATGCAATCCGCATTCCTCTCAGATTCACGGAGCTGGGACCCGGGCAGTACGCCAACAGCTCATTCTCTAGATTCAACGAGTATCGGCCTAAACCAGGAAATAAGGTTGAGACTAGGAATATATCAAAGGTTGAAACCTGAATTACCTATATCAGTTTTAAAATGTCACTATGTTCGTTTAATAATTATTTACTTTTTCACTAACCTATTATTATTGAGCCGGTACAATTTTAAGATCTGTTCGACGTTATTTCCATCTAGCGGTCTCTAGTAATACATCTAAGAGATCGTAATTTCCGCACGTCGGAAAAAGGAATGCGCCCGCGTTGGAGTACTCATCCTTGTCTAAGGAACACGCCTTCGGCGATTGTTATCGCGCCTGAATTGTTATCGCGAGGAGAATTTGATGATCGTCTGCCGTTATAACTGCCACTACCAGCAAATCTATTCTAATGTTCCGAGATGCCCTTTATAATAAGCTTTAAGAAGATATAAATGTTGGGGAGACACTACGCGTTTCCCGCTTTGTCTCATAGTGAAGAATTCCGTAAAAATGAAGTTGTTATAATATAAAATTATTATCAGTGAACTTCCGGAACGTCTCGGAGTATCAGCTAAGTGGAAATGGTCCTTGTAGCTATTCTGTTTTAATGTGTCATGTTTTGAAGAAAACTGATCACGATATATATATATACTACCCAACTTTCAGTGTTAAAAGTTCCGTAATTTAATCTGCTAAGGTAGGGTTAAACTGGAGACCGTTCATGTTTTTCTATGAAGTTATTTGGTGGTTATTTAGTCCCCAGTTTATTTATATACGCACGTAGTGGAGAATCAAATTGCTTGTTTATGGGTTTATTAATTTAAATGGGTGCTTGTTGTTGTTGTTGTTTCTTTTCGTATCTTGTCGAGTTTTATTTTAGTGCGTGTTACTTGCGTTTGTTTTATGTTGTGAAACGCGATTGTATTTATGAGAGATGTTTCTTACCAGTTTCTAACCCCTTGCTAGAGTATGGGATCTTTCAGGGACCTTTAGGGACTGGTATTCTTTAGGTTAGTTCGCGATTTTAATTGTGCCTAGACGTAGGAGGGTGTGTTGTTCATCGCTTTGGATGTAATATCTTTTTGTTGGAACACACACCAGTTTATTTTATGTTTCAAGGGTTTGTTTTTATCATGCTTGTCATTCGTGCACTCCAAGGATGGCCGATTAGGTTTTATTTTTATCCTTGGAGACTGGGCAAGCATTATCTATGTATGTTTCAGAAATATGTTTCATTTACAATCACGGTTCTAGTCTTGATATTAAGGGTTGGGTTTATGTCGTTTGTTTAAGTGGGAATTTGACTGAAGGTCTAGGGTCATGTTTAGTGTTGTTCTGTTTTGTTGTGACCTTCAGTCAGCAAGCAATGCGTGATCCCATTACGTTATTAAATCAGGTGTATTGGTTACTCTTCCGAGATGATGGAATGTGTGTTCGTTGTACGTGCCCGGGACTGCAATTGACGCTTATTTGGCATCCCGCAAGGTAACTGAACCTTGTGCCTTCGTTCGAAAGAAGTTTTATTCTACCAGTTCATGAAATCGTTTGGTTTTATCTTCTTTTGGGATTTGCTTGTTTTCATTTTAACTGAACTGATCTATGTTTATTTGCTGAGTTTGTATGTCACGGCATGTCATGTGAAGTGTAGCGCCTTGTGAAGTTGTGTAATTATTCTGTGTTTATTGACGGGTCATTTAAGGATCGTTGCTGTTGTTGGTTGTTTCTTTGGATAGCTTGGCGTGACATACAGTTTAATGTAAGGGTGGTCGGGTAGACAGTTCGTGGGAGATACGATTTCATGTACTTCTAAGAATGATGCTTCTGACTACCTTCTAGTAGTCAGCCTGTGGTGGAACGAAACGCACTATTAACACTATCGTTAATTTCTTCCCCTCTACTGAACGATCTCCAGCGACTTAGGCATTCTCCTCGTAGTCGACATTCTCCTTTTATAGATCTTTATTGTGTGTTTTACGTTTTATTGTTTTACTGTTTTAAAATACCATGTACATATTTTATTACAGGCCCATCATCCCTCATCTTACCATTTCATGCACTCCTCACGTCCCCTTTTGCAATGTCTTGTTTTTTGATATTAAATTTTATTTTATTTTACAACCTCTACCCGAAAAGTGTAGTCATTGGGTGGTCGGTGCTCCATCTAGTTCACCGTGTGTTAAAGGTCTCGACTTAGGTCTCAATGGTCCGCGTCCTCTACATCTGCACGCCTCAATTGGTAGCAGAGCCTGCTCTTGGCACTTCCACATTTTGAACATTGGGAGATTGATCATGTGATGACTGCATTTTTCTTGTATTGGCTGTATTGACTGTTTTGTCATAAATTTAATTTTGTTAGTTTACTTTTCGGAGATGTCCTAAGTCACCCCGTATTTTCCTGTTTCTTAACTTGAGCGGAACGTATTACTATACCTTGGTTAATAGAAATGAGCATTACTGGCAAGTGTAGTGAGAGACTTAACTACTAAACTGCGTAAGAACTGTTTGACACGAACATTATCTGCCTCGACAATACGTATGACTACTACTAAAGCGCTATTCCGCCTTCCTGGGAATCTACTTCTATGGACTCTGACCAACCATTACTTACTATCTCTTTGGGAAGTTATTGCAAATCAGCTGTGACTGGTTCTGACGTCTTGACATTGAAAAACCCACAATCCTCTCTGCTCCGTGTTACGTCAGGGCCCGACTATCACGTGATGCAGACAAATGACAGTCACGTTACCAGCTGATTAATGTCAACATGTATCCATGTAGTGACTGCTTTTTACATTCTACGTTGGACTTGTAAACTGCGTCCAAGATTGGGGCGTGGAGAGATGAGCCGGTACAATTTTAAGATCTGTTCGACGTTATTTCCATCTAGCGGTCTCTAGTAATACATCTAAGAGATCGTAATTTCCGCACGTCGGAAAAAGGAATGCGCCCGCGTTGGAGTACTCATCCTTGTCTAAGGAACACGCCTTCGGCGATTGTTATCGCGCCTGAATTGTTATCGCGAGGAGAATTTGATGATCGTCTGCCGTTATAACTGCCACTACCAGCAAATCTATTCTAATGTTCCGAGATGCCCTTTATAATAAGCTTTAAGAAGATATAAATGTTGGGGAGACACTACGCGTTTCCCGCTTTGTCTCATAGTGAAGAATTCCGTAAAAATGGAGTTGTTATAATATAAAATTATTATCAGTGAACTTCCGGAACGTCTCGGAGTATCAGCTAAGTGGAAATGGTCCTTGTAGCTATTCTGTTTTAATGTGTCATGTTTTGAAGAAAACTGATCACGATATATATATATACTACCCAACTTTCAGTGTTAAAAGTTCCGTAATTTAATCTGCTAAGGTAGGGTTAAACTGGAGACCGTTCATGTTTTTCTATGAAGTTATTTGGTGGTTATTTAGTCCCCAGTTTATTTATATACGCACGTAGTGGAGAATCAAATTGCTTGTTTATGGGTTTATTAATTTAAATGGGTGCTTGTTGTTGTTGTTGTTTCTTTTCGTATCTTGTCGAGTTTTATTTTAGTGCGTGTTACTTGCGTTTGTTTTATGTTGTGAAACGCGATTGTATTTATGAGAGATGTTTCTTACCAGTTTCTAACCCCTTGCTAGAGTATGGGATCTTTCAGGGACCTTTAGGGACTGTTATTCTTTAGGTTAGTTCGCGATTTTAATTTGCCTAGACGTAGGAGGGTGTGTTGTTCATCGCTTTGGATGTAATATCTTTTTGTTGGAACACACACCAGTTTATTTTATGTTTCAAGGGTTTGTTTTTATCATGCTTGTCATTCGTGCACTCCAAGGATGGCCGATTAGGTTTTATTTTTATCCTTGGAGACTGGGCAAGCATTATCTATGTATGTTTCAGAAATATGTTTCATTTACAATCACGGTTCTAGTCTTGATATTAAGGGTTGGGTTTATGTCGTTTGTTTAAGTGGGAATTTGACTGAAGGTCTAGGGTCATGTTTAGTGTTGTTCTGTTTTGTTGTGACCTTCAGTCAGCAAGCAATGCGTGATCCCATTACGTTATTAAATCAGGTGTATTGGTTACTCTTCCGAGATGATGGAATGTGTGTTCGTTGTACGTGCCCGGGACTGCAATTGACGCTTATTTGGCATCCCGCAAGGTAACTGAACCTTGTGCCTTCGTTCGAAAGAAGTTTTATTCTACCAGTTCATGAAATCGTTTGGTTTTATCTTCTTTTGGGATTTGCTTGTTTTCATTTTAACTGAACTGATCTATGTTTATTTGCTGAGTTTGTATGTCACGGCATGTCATGTGAAGTGTAGCGCCTTGTGAAGTTGTGTAATTATTCTGTGTTTATTGACGGGTCATTTAAGGATCGTTGCTGTTGTTGGTTGTTTCTTTGGGTAGCTTGGCGTGACATACAGTTTAATGTAAGGGTGGTCGGGTAGACAGTTCGTGGGAGATGCGATTTCATGTACTTCTAAGAATGATGCTTCTGACTACCTTCTAGTAGTCAGCCTGTGGTGGAACGAAACGCACTATTAACACTATCGTTAATTTCTTCCCCTCTACTGAACGATCTCCAGCGACTTAGGCATTCTCCTCGTAGTCGACATTCTCCTTTTATAGATCTTTATTGTGTGTTTTACGTTTTATTGTTTTACTGTTTTATAATACCATGTACATATTTTATTACAGGCCCATCATCCCTCATCTTACCATTTCATGCACTCCTCACGTCCCCTTTTGCAATGTCTTGTTTTTTGATATTAAATTTTATTTTATTTTACAACCTCTACTCGAAAAGTGTAGTCATTGGGTGGTCGGTGCTCCATCTAGTTCACCGTGTGTTAAAGGTCTCGACTTAGGTCTCAATGGTCCGCGTCCTCTACATCTGCACGCCTCAATTATCATTAAAAGCAAATGACCTATATGTTACGAAATTACAATCCAAACACCTCTTTTTATTCTTTCTTTCTTTCCTTCTTTCTTGGGCTGGCTGAGTGGCTGAGCGGTAACGTTCTCGCCTGCTGTGACCAAGGTTGCAGGATCGAATCCTGGTGCAGCCAGTTGACATTTGAGGGTGCGCAAATGTGAGTGGCCCGTGACAGTAGATGTACTGTCACGTTAAAGATGTTAAGAAAGGCAATTTAACATATTATTTTACTCATTACATTTATACGATTATTCATAATGTTGGCAACCATGTACCAAAGTTATGTTGACAATGCCGACCTAATAAAAAGAATCCATACAAAGCAGTTGACATCTTAGAGCCTATAGGACGTTAACAAAGATCTGTGCCTGTTCATTTTTCACCACAAAAAAACTGGAAACTGAAAGGAAATCATTAAGGAAATATTACTCACTTAACAGGTTATGGGCCCAGATAATACGGACAGCATTTGTGAGTGAACCAGGAATCAATACTGGGAGGTTAACGGAATATCGGAGGAAGAATAGTGACTCCATTAGCGTACTTTGAGACAGTCAATGATGAAAGATACCAAATTCCACTTTTCGAATACGACAATTGGAAATTCAGACTTGAAGTCCTACTAGACGAGAAAAAACTGTTGTCCCACATCACAGAATAAGTTCAGTATGCTGAGGCACCCGCGGGCGAGACAATAGCTGCTCGAACGACCAAGGAAACAGCTAATGAGAGACTCCGGCAGAAATACAAGTATTGCATTAGACTTATTGTAAGTGCTATAGCTGATAATCATTTGGAATATTGCAGAGTCATGATACAGCCTTCAAGGTCTGGAAATGGCGGCTTCGGTGGCGTAGTTGGTAGCATGCTGAGCTTCTATGCCCAAGATCGCGGGTTCAAATCCGGCCGAAGTCGTCGGATGTTTTAAGAGCGTTAAAAATCCCTCAGTATGCCTTCCTTCGGAGAGGAAGTAAAGCCGGCGGTCTCATGTCATAGATTTAAGGCATGTTAAAGAACCTTCCACTAATTACACCTGTGTGAAGCTAAATTGTATAGGTTAAGAATGTAAACAACGCTCTTAGGTTCCTACGTTCGTTGCCAAGAGCCGACTGCGGTGCCATCTGCTAGCTAAGTTCTGAACAAGTAGTCGTTGACGGTGGCGCTTGGCAGCAAAACTAGGAACTATTTGAAAAATGCAAAAGTCTGCAGTCCTTACTTGAATTAGAAAACAGATAACACACACTAATACAGTCATCACAATTAACACCGGTTATCAGACAGATTCTACACACACCCAAAGTACACGGGGCTACATGACCGTGTTGTCGCAGCCCCTAAACTTAGGAACCAACCAACCAAGGTCTGGAAAACTTGAGCAGACACTTTTTAAAGGAAATGAATTGCTAGTCAACTTCAGGCAAGGAAAGCGTTGCCTGATATGCGACATAACCCTACTAATGATACTTTGGAAAATCACTTTCTGAAGTTTGACAAGCGGCTTTGGTGGCGTAGTTGGTAGCATGCTGAGCTTCAATGCCCAAGATCGCGGGTTCAAACCCGGACGAAGTCGTAGGATTTTTAAGAGCATTAAAAATCCCACATTATGCCTTCCGTCGGAGGGGAAGTAAAGCTGGCGGACCCATGTCATAGATTTAATTCATATTAAAGAACCTTCCACTAATTACACCTGTGTGAAGCTAAATTATATATAGGTTCATCATTCGATAAACGCTCTTAGGTTCCGACGTTCGTCGCCAGGAGCCGACTGCGGTGGCATCTGGTATTCAAGTTCTGAACTAGTAGTCGTTGACAGAGGCGTTTGGCGGCAAAAGTAGAAACTACTTGAAAAAATTCAATGTCTGCAGTCCTCACTTGAATAGAAGTGATAACACACACTAATACCGTCATCACAATTAACACCAGTTATCACACAGATTCTACACACACCCAAAGTACACGGGACTACAAGACCGCGTTGTCGCAGCCCCTAAACTGAGGAACCAACCAACCAACCGAAGTTTGACAGACAAATTCGAGAACTTAAATCTGCTGGAGCAAATACTGATGAGATAGATGTGATGTGTAATTTGTTATTGACCATGCCAACTGACGATAGTGGGGTTGTAACCTCTATTGAAACCATGTCAGCAAACGGTGAGAATGTAACCCTTCCTTTTGTCAAAAATAGAAATTTGGATGAAGAATCTAAAAGGAATCTCCAAGGAAAACAGATACCACAGAGGAATGAGTCAACGGCTGCTTTCTTTACTCGACCAGGACAAGTAAAGAATGGAGGAAAACAGGAACACCAGTACCAGCAGCCAAAGACTACTGCAACAACAGCATACAATCAGCACCAGTCCAATGTATTTTCTAGAGCTAACAGTAATACTAAACCTGCTCCATATTCTTACAGGTACCATAACTGTGGGGGCAGTGGTTATTTACGGAAAGACTGTCCCAGCCCACGTAACACTCCTTGGCAGTCTACATGGTTTTCTGGGATGCAAACTGTTGCTGCCAATGTCACTCAAGTGGATGAGGTTAATTCTGTTTCTCAGCTTTATGTGATGTAACAGACTCAAGACTGAATAAGGCTGCAAGTGGTATGGTGACTTGACTCTGGAGATTCATAGCACATGATTAATCAATCTGATTCCTTTCAGACAAGTGTAAAAATTAATCCTGAGAAGATTAAAGTGGCAAAAGCAGGGCACTCAGTCACATCAACCCAAGAAGGAAACATGAAAGTTTTTGCATTGGTCGACGGAACATGGAATACTCTGAACATTCCAGACGTGTTGTACATACCAGATTAGGAACTAAATTTAGTCTGTGAGAAGACTGGAAATGAGTGGATGAACAATAATTTTTGAAGATGGTAAGGCACTAATAATGAAAGGAAATTATGTGATTGCAGTTGTACATCGGATCAACAAGTTGTACAGGCTAATACTCCATTCCAGGAAGGAAATTGCATGCCTAACACTAGGAAGCATACACTTGTGGCATAGATGATTCGGCCACACAAGTAAGACAGGGCTTCAGAAGCTGCAAACCCTGGTGGATGGCATGAAAGAAACTGAGGTGAAGGAAGTGTGTGAAATATGCTGTCAAGGAAAAATGTGTAAGCTGTCACACAACCAAACAAGAAAAAGAGCACAGAAGCCACTGGAACTGTGACCTATGTGGCCCAATTACACGGGAGTCGTATAATGGAAAAAGGTACATTATAACTCAAATTGATGACTTCACACATTTTGCAGCTGTATATCCTCCAGAAAAGAAGAGTGAAGCATTGGACTACATCAAGATCTATGAAGCGAGCACAACCGCTCATTTTAAGAGAAAAATAAGTCGCTTCAGGTGTGATCGAGGTGGGGAGTACACCTCAAACGAGCTGAAGATTTACTTTCAAGAGAAAGGAATACAGTTGGAATATACCATAAGATACACACCTGAGCGAAACGGTGTAGCTGAAAGGCTCAACAGAACTATCCTGGACAAAGCAAGATGTATGCTGTTGACCTCAGAACTACAGAAGAATCTTTGGACTGAAGCAGTAAGCGCAGCAGTGTACCTTATCAACAGGAGCACTACTAATGTCTTATGAGACTGTGTTCCAGCAACTCTCTGGTATGGACACAAACCCGATGTCAGCAATATCAGGGTATTTGGTTCACCATCTTACCTTCATACTCCTAAACAACTGAGTGGAGGAAAATTTGACAGTCGATCGAGGAAACTTTACTTGGTTGGGTACTGTCATCATGGTTATAGATTGTGGTGTCCTGACACACAAGAAATTATTGAAGGGAAAGATGTCATTTTTTGATGAGAGTTCTCCAGTTCTCCTATTTCAGAGGAAGAAGGTACCGTGTAAGATCCAATTCCTGAAGATTGCTAAGATTCAGGGGAAGATCTGGAAGCCAATGACACACCTACAGAAGAATGGAGGTGTGGAACTCGTGTGAAGAAGAGACAGCAGTATCTGGATGATTATGAGGTTACCCTAAGTGAACTAGCTATGGTTGCAGTAGTAGATGATGTTCCTGAATCTGTCAAGGACATTGAAGGTAGACCTGACGCTACAGAATGGCGGAAAGCAGTTCAAGAAGAGATGAATGCATTACAGGAAAATAAAACCTGGACACTGACAACATTGCCACCCGGTAAGAAGGCAATCAACAACAGGTGGGTGTTTCGAATCAAACATGATGAATCTGGAAATGTTGAGAAGTATAAATCCCGTCTTGTCATTATAGGCTCTTCGCAAAAACGGGGCTTTGACTATTTTGAGACGTATGCACCAGTGGCCCGCCTAGTGACTGTGAGAGTATTGTTGTCAGTATTTAATCATCATGGATTGCTTACTCAACAACTTGGATGAAAAGAACGCTTTCCTTCACGGCAGCATCAAGGAGTAAATCTACATGACTCAACCAGAGAGGTTTGAGCAAGAGTCAACTCCACCTCTGGTTTGCAAGCTGAACAAAACACACTACGGATTGAAGCAGATCCCAAATGAGTGGAACTCTAGATTCAATGATTTCATTCAGAAGCATGGTTTCAGGCAATCAGTATATGATACATGTCTTTATTTTCATGACATACTTGCTATTATCCTACTTCTTTATGTTGATATTATTGTAGCAGGTGGTTCAGTTGTAGCTCTGCAGGAATTTAAGAAGACTCTCATGGCAGAATTCAAGATGACTAATCTTGGAGATCTCAAGAAATTTCTGGGAATCAAAATTGATCGATCAGAGAGAGGAATGTTCTTAAGCCCAGCCCCAATACATCCAATACATAAAAACTACACCTATAACCGCCTTGCAATTATATACCCACAACTTACCAATAGAAGAAGAGATGAAACATCAAACAGCCAATGCATATCTCAGTATACAAAGACTACATCAAATGACATGGATCAAAAAACCAATTTCTAGCCCCAATCTTAAAACACAAACAAATCCCTTAAGTCTCGCCAAAGAATCAAACATGATGAATCTGGAAATGTTGAGAAGTATAAATCCCGCCTTGTCATTATAGGCTCTTCGCAAAAACGGGGCTTTGACTATTTTGAGACGTATGCACCAGTGGCCCGCCTAGTGACTGTGAGAGTATTGTTGTCAGTATTTAATCATCATGGATTGCTTACTCAACAACTTGGATGAAAAGAACGCTTTCCTTCACGGCAGCATCAAGGAGGAAATCTACATGACTCAACCAGAGAGGTTTGAGCAAGAGTCAACTCCACCTGCAAATAAAACTTGAACCACTCTGTATGCCAGTCAACCCCATTAAATATATACAAGTGACTACAGATCTTACTTTGCTAGAAGAGGTCTGCAAGAAAGACTCTTCACCACATGATCTAAAACAACTGGCCCTCCGTACAATAGAAGAAATATATCCGTCTAATCAATGGCTAAAAATATTTACAGATGGCTCAAAAGGCAAAGAAAATAGAACTGGAGCAGGAATGCAGTCATCTCTCTTCTCACTCTACTTCCCAGTAAGCCAAAACAAACTTTGATGCTGAGATAAGAGCAATATTACATGCACTCCATCCGTTATTAGGCAGAAACATTGATTATCAAAAATGTGTTATCATTACAGATTCAAAAGCAGCCATCCAAGCCGTCTCGTCAAATTATATGCCTCAAAATAAAGAACTGAAATAATTTTTTGTATGATAAAAACCCTTCAAAGACTCCACAAACAGATCTAATTTCAGTGGATCCCTTCTCATGTTGGAATAGCAGGTAATGAAGAGGCAGACAGATTAGCAAAAAACAGGTACCACACTACAACAACCTGTCAGCCAGACTTATTTTATGTCAGCAAAAAGGACCTTGAAAAATACTATCAAAAACAGGTATGAAGAAATAGCAAAGAAAACAGCAGAAACCAAATTATGGAAAGACATTGATGCTAAATCGTATCAATATAAATTAACACCAAGAAGAGAAGCTGTAGCCTTCTTCAGACTTAACACTGGCCATGACTGCCTTGCAGCTCATCTGAAACGAATCAAAATCCTGAGATCTGAAGAATGCACACTTTGTCACGAACCTGGAAGTAAAATAGATACGGGGCACCTGCTACGTTGCAACAAACTTGATGTGACTGCTAGAACTTCAGGAAACCCCACACAACTCTATTGGAACGCAAGAAAGCTGATGGATTGTAATCCGGGCTAGCCATAGGAAACAACAACAACATCCAAAACCTTCTGAAACGTATTGGAATGGAAGACTGCAATGCATCTAAAATTCCCAGGGAGGTAGATCCAGCAAAGGAGCCTGTTTGTGAATGTATCATTTCTGTCAGACTTTACAAAGAACAAGTTTGATGTTTACTGTAATGTATCTCATGTTGACAACCCGTCCTGATGTAGACATGGCATTGAATTTCTATAGTAGGTTTCAAAGTAACGCTACTGATGCGCAATGAGTTGGGCTTAAACGTGTCTTACTTTATCTGAAGGGAAAAAAGCAAGTCGGGACTCTTATTTCAAAGGCAATCAGGAACTAGTGCTAACCTAGTTGCTTATGCTAATGCAGGATGAGAGGGGGTGGGGGGTAACACTAAGAATGGGAAATCAACTTCCGGTTTCAATTTCTAAGTCTATGGTGCTAATGTACTTGGGGTGACTAGGAAACGCTGCCCAGTCATCAACTGAAGCCGAGTACGTTTCTCTCGGATATGCTGTAATGGAACTCATTTGGTTGAGCAATCTTGTTTTGGACATAGGTGTTGAACTATGTGGACCAGTTGTCATCTTTGAAGACAATCGGTCAACCATTTTCTGTCTAGATATGTGGGAAGAGAAAAGACGAAAACACGTTGGTATCAAGTATAATATTGTGAAAGATATGTATCGGAAGAATGTAATCAAGGTTCTTCATATTCCTTCAGGTGAACAGAAAGCAGATATTCTGACCAAACCACCGACTGGTAACCATTTCCAGACTATTCGAGCTGGCTAGGGCATTGCTAGTATGTAAGCAACTTGTAAGCTGTTAAAGCTATGAAAGATTATTTTTGTATTGTAATCATTAATTTGTGAGACTGATTCTGATTATGCAAATGTATTAATCAAGTACTGAATTGTATTGAGCCAAAATTAATCCACAGATTTTTTGAATAGTATGTTCAACTCATTTAATAGATTACTATGTATATTAAATTGAGGGGAAGTGTTAAGAAATACAATTTAACATAGTATTTACTCATTACATTTATAAGATTATTCATATGTTGTCAACTATGTACCAAAGTTATGTTGACAATGCCGACCTAATAAAACAAAAAATTCGATACCAAGCAGTTGGTATCGTAGAGCCTATAGGACGTTAACAAAGATCTCTACCTGTTCATTTTTCACCACAAATAACCTGGAAACTGAAAGGAAATCATTACGGAAATATTACTCACTTAACAAAAGATCCCCTTCGGGCAAAAATTCTGTCACCCTGGCGTCTCTAAAAGCCGCAGTTGTAAAAAGGGACCAAGTACCGCTGCGACAATGCGCTACACTGCCTGGTGTATGTTATTTTAAGGGGATAAATTGATTTTTGTAGGTATAAAATTATTTCATTAATGTAATAAAGATTTTCGCCGCAAGCAACTGTCGGCCGCGAAACGGCCGGCGGTCGCTTCGGCGATTGTGTGTATAAGTTGGTGAATTATTTTTTTAAATTGCTGTTATGAAATAAGTTTGGGATTGAAAAAGATTTAATTATTTGCTTTGTTTCGTGGAATAAACAGTTGTCATAGCTGACAAATATACTATGTATATCCCTCATGCATGACAGCAAACTCTCTTCGTCATTTAACAGTGGAAGATGGAAGCGTGGCTACAACCCAGATCTCATATTTGTAAGTGAGAGTGTCACCAGCCAATGTGTGAAATCGGTTTGTCCGCCCATCCCAAATACTCAACATCGTCCCATAATGTGCCAGCTATTTCCAGTTGTCTGACCACAGACTGTCCCTTTTCGAAGAAGATACAACTTCAAGAAGGCTAACTGGACACAGTTCACCTCATTACTTGATGAGAAGATCACCACAGTCAGTCCCATTCCAGAATCCTATGAGCAATTCATTGATGTGATTAAAGTATGTTCCAATGCAGCCATCCCGAGAGGATGTAGAACAAATTACATACAAGGTCTTACTCCTCAGACAACGACTCTTTTGTCAAATTACTGCAAATCATTTGACGAAGATCCTTTCAGTGAGGAAACTATTGCTAGCGGACAACGTGTTCTCTCTTCTATTTCAGACTCCAAACGACAACAGTGGTTAAAGCTTATGGAAGATTTGGATATGGGAAGGAGCAGCCAGAAAGCTTGGAGGTTTCTTAGACGCCTTACCAATGGTCACAATACACCTTCTTCACATTCTAATGTTTCTGCCAACCAAATTGTTAATCAACTTATTCGAAATGGTAATTCTGGAAAGACAATCCAGAAACCTAAATTGAAGTTGGTAAGGGAACATGAACAGGAAGACAACATGTTCCTTAAACCCTTTGTACTTTCAGAACTGAATATAGCTATTAATTACTGTAAGAATGGAAAGGCGGCTGGTCTGGACGGAATCTGTGTGGATCAAATCAAACATTTTGGACCTGGGGCTAAAGAATGGCTGCTAAAATTGTTTAATAACTGCATTACTACCCGTAAAATACCCAAAATCAGGAGGAAGAGCAGAGTAATAGCGATTCTCAAACCCGGGAAAGATGCACATGATCCTAAGAATTATAGGCCTGTTTCATTGCCCTCCCACCTTTTCAAGATACTAGAGCGAATCATTCTAAGTAGGCTCACAAAGGTAATTGAACCTTTCCTCATCCCTGAACAAGCTGGCTTCAGAACAGGTAAAAGCTGCACTTCACAAATCCTACATCTTACTCAGCATATTGAAGATGGATTCCAGAACCGGAAGATCACAGGGGCAGTCTTCATTGACTTAACAGCTGCTTATGACACAGTCAATCATCACTTACTGCTGAATAAACTCTACTTGATGACAAAGGACTATAAATTAACTGAAATAGTCAGGTGTCTTATTCAAAATCGTAGACTCTTTGTAGACTTTCAAGGGCAGCACAGCCGTTGGAGGAATCAACGAAATGGACTGCCTCAAGGTAGTGTTCTGGCTCCTATCCTCTTTAACATATACACAAATGACCAGCCAATACCAGTAGGTACTCGAAGCTTTATTTATGCGGATGATCGTGCCATTACCGTCCAGGCGGAACAGTTTTAAGTTGTGGAAAGACATCTATCTGAAGCTCTGGGGGGAACTAAGTGATTATTAGAGAGGAAACCAATTGAAACCAAATCCTTTGAAAACACAAGTCTGCTCTTTCCATCTCAAGAACAGACAGGCAAAGAGGAAACTGCATGTAACGTGGGAAGGCATGCTGTTGGATCACTGTGCGTATCCCAAATACTTAGGGATTACATTGGGTCGTGCACTCACGTATGAAAGACATTGTCTAAACACCAAAAATAAGGTATCCGCAAGAAAATGCCTCCTTCGCAAATTATCTGGTACCAGCTGGGGGACTCAAGCTCAAACAATAAGAACCACTGCTCTAGCACTCTGCTACTCAGCAGCAGAATATGCATGTCCTGTGTGGTATAGGTCGTGTTGGGATTCGTATAATGGATAAATAGTGATCGTGAAACACGGACGTCTTACTAAGCAGCCATCTTTTATTACACTAACTTATATCAAAGAGCCTCAAACATGAAGAATAAATACATGACATAAACAAAGAAGAAATACATGAAATAAGCCAAAGATGTCCATCTTCTCTGTCCTCCACATCCTCCCCACCCTGGTCTATCTCGAGAGGGAAGACCAGCTGTACAGGCCGACTAATCTTGGTCCCGTTGGCCATCTGAAGGATGAGGGTTCGCACCTTGTTGTCCCTGCCTGGTCGCCTTTCAGTTATTCGCGCCTTCTGCCACATGTGTCTAGGTCACATGTCGACCTGTAATAGTACTATATCTCCTACTCGGCACTCCTTCGTCTGTCCATTTGGGCGGCGTACTTCGTGGTAGCTTCTCAGATCAAGAAGATACTCATTCCTCCATCTCTTGAGGAAGTCCTCCTGCATTTTCTCTCTAAGTCTCCTCTCCTTCCTCAGGTCTATTCGGGTTGTGGGTTCGGAGACATTGGGCAGGGTAGTCAGCCGTGCGCCAGTTAGGAAATGACTTGGAGTCAGTGTCTCCGAGCCATCTTGGATTATGGGTCGGGAGTTAATGGCGGCTTCTACTTCTACCAATAGAGTTCGGAGTGTGTCCTCACTAATCAGAGCCTTTCCCAATACCTTTCTAAGGCATCTTTTAGTCGTATCCATCATTCTTTCCCACCAGCCTCCCCACCAAGCCACCCGTGGGGCTATAAATTTCCACTGGACTCCGTTGTGGGCGAAGTGCTGGCTCGTTCGTGGGTCAGTGAGGACTTGGCTGAGTTGTGTCATTTCTTTGTGTGCTGCCTGGAACGTTCTAGCGTTGTCTGAGTAAATGGTGTTTGGAAGTCCTCTTCGTCCCGCAAATCGTCTGAGAGCCATCAGAAACGTCTCCGTAGTCATGTCCAAAGCCAGCTCAAGGTGAAGGGCCCTTGTAGTCGCACATGTGAAAAGAACAATATACGATTTCTGTACGAGATTCCCCACCTTAACGAGTAGTGGCCCTGAAAAATCCATACCAGTAACTGCAAATGGTGTAGTATGTCGCACACATTCTGGAGGCAACGGGGCTTAGATCTCGTTACCTTGTTGGCTTCTGGCGATCTTACACGGTAAGCACGTGTGGATGACCTTCTTGACAGCCTGGCGTGCCTTGAGGATCCAAAATTCTTCGCGTAGTACAGAGAGAACGATTCGTACTCCAAGGTGGTGTAGCCGTATGTGTGTCTGGAGGATCAACAACTTGGTGAAGTGGTGTGCACCATCGAGTACTAGAGGATGTTTCTGCTGTATTGGCAGGTCTGCATGGTGGAGGCGCCCTCCCAGTCGAATAAGGCCGTCCTGTAAGAAGGGGTTGTAGCGGGCAATCCTGGATTTCCCAGACAAGTTTCTCTCTTTTGTCAGAGCGTCGTACTCTTCGGAAAAGCACTCATGTTGGACTGTGCGTATCCAGCACAATCGGGAAGCCTCTAATTCACGTGCAGTGAGATTCCCAGAAGTTTTCTCCGACTGTCTGATGTTGTTCAAGAAACGCAAAATCCAACCCATGATATGCAGTATTTTCCAATAACTGCTGAATCTGGAAGCAATGATGAGAGGTTCCGTTGTAACGACGTTAAGTGTTTGCTGATGCGTCTTGCGAGTCTCTGGAATTGAGGCGTTAGGCACACTGCTGTGGGGCCAAGAGTTAGGATGATCGGCTAGCCATACAGGCCCGTGCCACCAAAGTGAAGAAGACTGTAGTGCTTTTGAGGATATTCCTCGTGACAAGAGGTCGGCTGCATTATCCTGGCTCGGGCAGTACCGGCACTGAGCTGGACTCAGGATGCCTTGAATTTCCGTCACTCGGTTGGAGATGAATGTCTTCCAACGGTTCGCATCGCTTTTAATCCAACCTAGAGCGACCATGGAGTCACTCCACAGAGTAGATGTGGTGACATTAAAGTCTGTTGCTTGGCAGAAATACCTCAGAAGACGGCAACCCACTAAGATGGCCAGTAGTTCTAGTCGTGGGAGTGTAACCTTCTTGACTGGAGACAACCGGGTGAGTTAGCCGAGGTCGTTGCGGCATGACTGTTGGCAGTCGCTCACATCCGGGAGGCGAGGAGGTTCGAATCCCCCCGCCGGCAACCTTTAAGATGCGAAAGGTTGTCGGTGATATCTGTATGGTCAAAGAGTAGTGAATCTGATTCTGTGTCCCATCGTACACCTAGTACTCCGGTTTCCCTTTTCGTTTCACGTCCTTCGGCTCTCCATATACCTTCCAATGGTCCAGAATTTGTTGCCCATTTTGCCATCGGCATCCGTATCTGTCGTAGTAGACCTGTCACCTCGTAATATAAGGTGATAACTCTGTTGTCATCTTCAGCTCCCGCAACAAAGTCATCCATGAAAGTGCTTTGATCCATAAGTGCTGCTGCTGACGGGATCTGATCCTTGAATCTCGTTGCTAGTTCACGGAGAGTTGCAGACATAAGAAAGGGACTGCTTGCAAGGCCGAATGGTAGACGAGTGAATCTATAGACGGCTGTATCATCTCTTGCTTGCCATTTTCCAAGTTCGTCCTTCTCCACATTGAACCAGAAGAATCTTGTTAAATCTCTGTCTTCAGTATCCAGGCACAATTGAAGGAAAGCTTGAGTTCCATCTCCTACTATGGCTTTGCGGTAAGTCCGGAAGCGGATCAACGTGGACAGTATCTCTGGTAGCAGATTAGGGCCTGTTTCCAGAACATCATTGAGGGACGGTGCATCTCTCTCGTGGGATGATGCGTCCAAGACGATCCTCCATTTCTCTGTGCCATTTCTCTCTTTCTTGATGGCGTGATGAGACAGTATACATCATTTGTAGTTTCCTCTGTAGCGATCAGCTGAACATGTCCCACGTTTACGTAGTCCATCATCTGCGCGTGGTACATTTCTTTGTACTGGGCATTAACGGCAAGTTTTCTCTGCAATGTGTGAAAACGATTTAGAGCGTTCTTACGGTTTGAGGGTAAGACCAGATCTTCTTTCTTCGGTAGGGATACTACCCTCCGCCCGTCTTGTAAGTGAAACGAATCATGGAATCCTTGAAGAATAGTGGCATCTTTCGTTGTGAGGGTCCTTTTCTGATCTTCCCTTATTCCTAGGGACTCTAGATCCCAAAATCGTCGCATATCATCGTCCTCGACAGATGGGTCATTAGCAGTATGAATGTGGTGCACGTTGACGCTGTGGACAGTAATTCCTGACCTATTTCCACTCAGAATCCATCCAAATCTAGAGGGAAGCAGTACTAACGTGTCTGAGAGGCGTATTGGCTTGTCGTCAAGTATCCCCTTCCAATAATGGTCTCCACCTATTAGAAGTTCTATAGGAAGTTCATTGTTATCATCCTTGGGATCAGCAAGTCTCTATTTTCGTAAGCATGACAGGGACTGGACGTCGAGTGGAACAGTCGGATGTGGCGAGTAAACGTTGTCACTCTCAAATGCAGAAATACGCAGAGCAGCCTCCGTGCATAGTCCACTGATGTTGAGGTCAATGAGTCTGCGAGCTGAAGATGTGTGACGAGATGATTCGAATCCGGTAACTGTCAAATCCTTGTGTCCCACGATATTCAGTTGAAGCTGATCTACCAGACTTCGGCTTACGAAGGTTGATTGACTGCCAGCATCCAATATGCATCGTGTACGTTTTCTCAGTCCGGTGGGCCCTGTGATCCAAATATTCGCCGTTTGAAGATAAGTGAACTGCGGCATAGTAACGTCAATCTTCCCCACGGATATTGATGCGGGCTGTTCTCCGGTGCAGATGGAAATGTGATGATTCTTTTTGCACTTTGCGCATGATACCTTACTCTTCTTCATGCAGGCCTTCACACTGTGACCTTTATTGAGGCACAAGAAGCATCGGTTGGCAGTTTTTAACTTTTCAATCCGCTCAGCTACATTGCGGATCTTCACACAGTTCTGGGCCCAGTGGCCTCGAGTCTCACAGAACACACAGAATTCGGAATACACTTACTTTGTGTTCATGCCCGTCCGTTTTGACTTTGTGTTCACATGGAGTGTCGCGGCAGTGCCTGAGAAGGATTCGAGTGAAGTGATATCTCCTCTGATCTTCTGTGTGATCACAGCGCCCTCTACCTCCTCGTTCAGGAACTCCATCAACTTGGTAATGTGACTCGCGGGAATGCTCTCTCGTTTGGAATAAATTATCCAACGGCGGACAATACCTTGAGGGAATGCTCGGAGAATTTTAGGGCATAACATCCGCCCGTAATTATCTACATTTTCCCCTAAGGCCCGTAAGGCTTTTACGCGTCTATTGCATTCTATGTACGTGGCATTTAGATTAGAAGGAGTATCGTCTGAAATTGGTTGTAAGGCTTCGAGATAGTCAAGATGGGCCTGAATTATGCGGTCAGTGTTTCCGTAGCGAGATATTAATATCCGTTTTGTTTCTTCATAAGCATCAGCCGTTATCGGTATTCCATCAACTAGATTATTCGGCTCACCCTCCAGATATCCACGGAGATAGACGTGCTTGTCAATGTGAGCGAGAGATTGATTGTTGTCAACAGAAGACTGGAATTGCTCCCAAAAACGTGCCCAATTCTCAATGTCACCTGCGAATTTGTCTAATTTTACGGCAGGTAGCTTCACTGTGTGCGTGTCGGGTGTTGGGATTGGAGATCCTGGCGTTGGTTGCATACTCATTCCGGCGACCTATGTTGTCAAACTGGAGAGTGACTTAGATTTATTCTCGGCGTGTGATGCTTTTAGAATCGCTCTCTTCGCGATGTCGATGTATTCTTCACATTTCTCGACATCGGCCTCGTATTCTGCGTCGGTCAAACTATCGTCCAGAACTGTGAGATGATCTAAAACTTCTTGGAGTCTAATGCGATTATATTCGTATTCTGAGATGTCGCCGCCTGTAGCACTATTTATTATCGTACTGAATTTAGTTATATTTGCTCGTTCCGTCTTCCGCTTTCTTTTCAAAAACGCTAGTTTACTCTTAACACTCTCGTCTTGCATCTTGAAGAATGGGTGACGAAATAAATAAATAAATAAATAAATAGTACCGTGCTGCGACAAGTGAGGGTGATTGTCTGATGTCAGCGCATGCGTAATACTCGTGAGATCGTCTTGTAGTGTCCGTGATGGCTACGAGGTATTTAGTTTAGGATCTACCGCAAGATGGCAGCACTTGCTCGTCTATCATTCGTGAATTCCGTTACGTGGTGTAAAGTAATTATATTACAATTCGTGCACTGTTTAGTCGTAGTAGTATCACTTTTGCAATAATATGAATAACTGAAATATCACGTTAGTATGTGGCGCGTGTAGAAGTTCCAGTACCTTCTTACCTCGTAATCCGGCGTGGCGTGGCTGCTTGTACAAAACGTGATTGCTGTTTGTAGTGATAGCATCACCAGTTTACTTTGTACACAAGTAAAACACAATTGCCCGTAATCTAATGCACATTTCTACGTAATCTAAAGTTTTCGGCACCAATGTGGTGATTCGTATAATGGATAAATAGTGATCGTGAAAACACGGACGTCTTACTTAGCAGCCATCTTATATTACACTAACTTATATCAAAGAGCCTCAAACGTGAAGAATAAATACATGAAATAAACAAAGAAGAAATACATGAAATAAGCCAAAGATGTCAATCTTCTCAGTCCTCCACAGGTCGTGTCATACCAAGCAGGTTGATACTGCATTAAATGAAACGTGTAGACTTATCACTGGCTGCCTGAGACCCACGCCATGTGATAAACTGTATTGTTTAACAGGCATTGCACCCCCAGATATCAGAAGAGAAGTTGCAGCTAAATGTGACAGATCTAGGGTTGATGTGTCTCAAGCACATCCATTGTTTAGCCTTCAACCAGCCCACTCTCGACTGAAGTCCAGAAGAAGCTTTCTTCACACAACTGAGTGCCTAACTGACAAACCTCAGGTTTTGAGGATTACATCTTGGTTGACCAGAAGCCCCCACATTACTCCGTGGATGGTTCCCATCTGAAAGGCTCCCAGCAGAACATACAGAGGCTTGGACAACTTGGAAGTCTCTCAATAGATTGCGATCTGGTGTTGGCAGATCCAAGTCCAACATTCAAAAATGTTTTTTTTGCTGCGACCCGGTCCTTTGTGAATGCGGTGAAGAACTGACTATGGGTCATCTGCTTCAGTGCAGTCTGTGTCCTATACGGTGCACCATGGAGGATCTGGTGAAGGCTACACCAAATGGACCTGACATGTCAAAATATTGGTCATGCATTATTTAGAACCTTAAATGTTCTAGTGATGCCATTTTTTTGGCCCATTTGTACATAGTTTGTTGTGTAATATTTTTGTTCCTGACACGAGTAAATAAATAGCTGACAAGCTCTGTTAGCCTGGTGGTATGGCTTTAAAATGTAGCGTGCGCCATGGCGTTGGCAACGACTTCAGCTTGATAATAATAATAATAATAATAATAATAATAATAATAATTTGGAAGTTGAAAATGTTGAGTTTTAAATTTGGTAAGCTTTAGGAGGTTTTTGAAGTATGAATATATCCACTGAGTAGTAGGGGAGTTTGTTCGGAGTAAGTTTCATGTTGTGCGATTGTAGTTGGTATTTAGTTAAAATAATAAATTGATTTTAATAAGCCTCGCTGATAATTAGGGATAACATGAGATGAGAATGACTTGTAATGAGTTGGATATGTGTTTTAATGTATGTAGATGTGCTGTGATTGGCCTCTAATTGTTGCTTGCCACGGTGGGTGAGTGGTTATAGTGTCGGACTACCAACCCCAAGCTTGCAGGTTCACTCCTGGCCATGGTAAGTGATTCTTCAAAGGCGACAAAAATCACGACACTCATGTCATACGTTGTTGGCATGTTGAAGAACCCATTTGAATTCAGTAGGCCGTGTTCAATGGCAAAATTAATCTCGGGATTTTCCGCCAACACAAAGTTCCTTCATTCTCTACTTGAAAGCGCTGCAGTGTCAAGGAGTTTAGATATCTAACCTCCTTGACTATCATAGCGTTCAAAGGAACGACGAAATTCGACATGCAAGCTACCCTCTGGGTGTCAATTAACAAAGCTTGCACCAGGCACCCGAGGCCATACGATATTATATTATATTATATATTTATTTATTTATTTATCGTATGGCTTTTAGTGCCGGGAGTGTCCGAGGACATGTTCGGCTCGCCTGAGTCTGTAGCTGCTTCCAGCGGACACCCTAAAGGGAGAGCTACAAGTTCCGTTCAATTTCAAGTAGTTCCAACTTTCGCCACCAGATATCAATGATACCTAGTGGTGAACGTTGGAACTTTGATAGAGCGTTCTGACGAAATCTAACCTAACAAATTTTGCTTTACACAAGTTTAGTCTGTGAAAGGATCTTTAACATGCCATAAATCTATGACATGGGACCGCCGGCTTTACTTCCCCTCCGAAGGAAGGCATACCGAAGGATTTTTAACGCTCTTAAAAAAATCCGACGACTTCGGCCGGGTTTGAACCCGCTATCTTGGGCATAGCAGTTCAGCATGCTACCGACTACGCCACCGAAGCCGCTATTATATTATATATATATTGGTTGTTGTGAAGCCGGTAGTTCTGTCGAAATGAGTTGTATTTTGCTAATACTTAGTTTGCTGTATTTTAATGATTAAATGTGTAAAATGGTTTGTATAAGTGTATATTCATGGAGGAATGAAGTAACTGGAGTATAACTGAGGATTGGTGATGGTTACGTTTGAGAGTTAAGCAACATAGGCCTAATTGGTCACCAATCCAGAGGTAGTTGTGTAGGCTACTCCTCTTCAAATCCACTCCTATTTCGTTTTTTTTTTTGTTTTGTTTTGTTTTGTTGTTTTGTTTTTTTGTTCCGGCGTGAATATATCCACTGAGTAGTTGTAAAACGGCGAGGGGAGTTTGTTCGGAGTAAGTTTTATGTTGTGCGATTGTTTATGTGGAGCTGAGATGGGTTGAAAAGTAGGTTGAAATGCAGAATTGACCAAGATGCTCTCTGCTGCGTTTCGCCGTGCTGTGAGGGTGGCTATGTTTGTGCGAGCCGTAGGATTTGAGTATTGAAAATTTTGAATTTGCAAATGTTTTTTTTTTTTTACTGTTTTGGACTATGGTATGTTAAATTTAATGTAACTATGGGCTTTTAGTGTTCTCCCCGGCCCGCCAAGCGTCATCCCGAGCGATCAGGCTTAAGCCCAATCCCTAGGCAGGCACCTAACGATCCCGGACTCCTGTGTTCGATCGTGACTATGTTAATGTAATGACATAGAGTTGGGAGAGTAATTGGAGTAACTGTGAGAGTGCAGTGGCGGGCTGGGCTGTAGGGGGGCCGTTTGAAGTGAGAGAGTAGTGATGAAATGTTGGGACGGGTCTTGTGAATGCTTTCTGCCTATGTTTTATGGCGTCTTTAATGTACTTGCACCCTGAGTAAGACGCCGCATGGTTGCCCCCAAAGTTTACACACGTGGGGCTGTTTCTAGGTACCGTACGAACATTTTGGCGTGGATTTGTGCCACATCTGTTGCAGCGGGTACCATGACTGCAATTTGCGGCGTCATGGTGCAAGCGTTGGCAGTTAAAGCACTGTATTATGTTGGATGATCATGTGGCGGCGTCGCGACGCCTGAATTTGTGTCTTTAGTTTTCTTGGAGTCTTTTTGTGCGACGCTTGTTCTGAGGAAGAGTGTGGCTTGCGGGCGGGAGATTTAGGTATGGCCAGCTGGCGCTCTGTCAGTGGCGTGCATGGTAGAGGGAGATGAGAGGGGATCTGTTTGATGGGTGTGGCATCTGCTGAACTGCTTGGTTAGATTATTTATGATGTCATTGTCATGTTTTCATTCAATCAAATCAATAAAATATCCCTGTTCTTTGCAATTACGTATCCCGGGGATGGGCCAACAGCCCCCCCCCCCCGCATATATTTCTACAGAATCGAGCTGTAAGATCTACCATGTTTCTGAATGAATTTATATAGCCTGCAAAGGACTAATATTTCAGTACTTGACTCTACTGTCATTGAGCAACATTGTATGCTTGTATTGGTATTCCTGATATCACTACAATAATGCCGATAACTATAAGTTTTGTTATTCTTGTGTGTTTCTTCTTTCTTGTGAGTTCTGTGGCGGTAGCCAGTCTGTTTACTTTTGTGAAGTTCGCGCGCAAGTAACCTCTTTTAGTTGTGTATCAAGATACTAGACAAACTTCCAGAATTACTAATATTCGTACAGAAGCTGCTAAGAAACTAAAGGAAGGAAAAACTTACGGTGCTAGAGACTTCTAGGTAATGGATCAGGAAGATAACGTGACTTGAACTTTGCTTTAATTTTCCCGCCAATAGTAATTTCACATTTAAATCCTATTTTTCTCCCATAATATTCTGCCAAATGTAACAGAGCTACTGTATATTAGGAAATCTTGCGTATGGAATTCTTGATTGCAGAATTCTTCCCAGTAGTAGGGATGTAAAAGTGCAATATTTTTGAACAAAAAAAATACACAAATTTAGTACTATAATATCTCATTGTATAAATTATTTACAGAAAAATCGATACGTAGTGTTTTTTAAAGAAGTATTATCTACCTAATTCCAAATTTCCATTAACATGTCATTTGAAATCTATGAAAAAAATGGAATTAAACATTCCAAAAATAAAAAATAAAATAAAAATATTTTGGAAAAACTATTAATTGTATATGAAACAAATGTTTGTGATATCTCTACTTTTGTTTGGGTGACATTCCCACAAAGTTTCGTGAAAATCCATGCATTAGGTAGGAAGATAACGTCACTTGAACTTTGCTTAAATTTTCCCGCCAATTATAATTTTGCATTTAAATCCCATTTTTCTCCCTTAATATTCTGCCAAATGTAATAAAATTTGTATGGTATATGTATCACAGCTATATTAGGAAACCGGCATATGGAATTCTTGATTGCAGAATTCTTCCCTGTAGTAGGGATTTAAAAGTCCAAAATTGTTGAACAAAAAAAAAACTCAAAATTAGTACGATTATATCTCATTATATAAATTACTTACAGAAAAATCGATACGTAGTGTTTTTTAAAGAAGTATTATCTACCTAATTCCAAATTTCCATTAACATGTCATTTGAAATCTATGAAAAAAATGGAATTAAAAATTCCACAAAAAAATCAAAAAAAAAAATTGGAAAAACTGTAAATTGTATATGAAACAAATGTTGGTGATATCTCTACTTATGTTTGGGTGAAATTCCCACAAAGTTTCGTGAAAATCCATTCATTAGGTAGGAAGATAACGTCACTTGAACTTTACTTAAATTTTCCCGCCAATTGTAATTTTACATTTAAATCCCATTTTTCTCCCACAATATTCTGCCAAATGTAACGAAATTTGTATGGTATATGTATCACAGCTATATTAGGAAACCTGCGTATGGAATTCGTGATTGCAGAATTCTTCCCAGTAGTAGGGATTTAAACGTCCAAAATTTTTGAACAAAATAATTACTCAAATTTAGTACTATAATATCTCATTATATAAATTACTTACAGAAAAATCGATACGTAGTGTTTTTTAAAGAAGTATTATCTACCTAATTCCAAATTTCCATTAGCATGTCATTTGAAATCTATGAAAAAAATGGAATTAAATTTCCACAAAAAATCAAAAAAAAAAATTGGAAAAACTGTAAATTGTATATGAAACAAATGTTGGTGATATCTCTACTTTTGTTTGGGTGACATTCCCACAAAGTTTCGTGAAAATCCATGCATTAGGTAGGAAGATAACGTCACTTGAACTTTACTTAAATTTTCCCGTCAATTGTAATTTTACATTTAAATCCCATTTTTCTCCCACAATATTCTGCCAAATGTAACGAAATTTGTATGGTATATGTATCACAGCTATATTAGGAAACCTGCGTATGGAATTCGTGATTGCAGAATTCTTCCCAGAAGTAGGGATTTAAACGTCCAAAATTTTTGAACAAAAAAATTACACAAATTTAGTACTATAATATCTCATTATATAAATTATTTACAGAAAAATCGATACGTAGTGTTTTTTAAAGAATTATTATCTACCTAATTCCAAATTTCCATTAACATGACATTTGAAATCTATGAAAAAATGGAATTAAAAATTCCAAAAATAAAAAAATAAAATAAAAATATTTTGGAAAAACTGTTAATTGTATATGAAACAAATGTTTGTGATATCTCTACTTTTGTTTGGGTGACATTCCCACAAAGTTTCGTGAAAAGCCATGCATTAGGTAAAAATATCTGTTTATCTCAGGAGTGTCGCCTTAAGAGACTCTGGAGTAGGTTCTGTTTGCGTGTGCATGTCGCTTTCTTCTGTGGGTGCTGGAGAGATGAGTAGGTGTTGAGGAATACCAGGGTGTCTCAAGAGGGCCCTCCTGATACTCCCCAAGCGTCTGTTAGTGGTAGGGGTATTGATAATGAACCCGTTAATGGTTTCCTCAATATCCGCGATGAACTGCCATACAGATTCCAATTGACAGCCACCCGGGTAGCGGGGATATTCAGTGACGGCCTAATCATGACCATTGTGGCCCACGGTGCGGTTCGCTTGGGGTGTGTGTACATAAGGTACTCTGTAAAATCGAAGGCGGGTACGGGGACGTTGGGGTAAGTGTTCTTAGTGCGTGTAGATGTACGTGGCGTGTCCCTGAAAGTATCCCAAAGCCGGATCGGTTGGATCAAACTCTTCAGGGTTATGTTTGCGTGATGGGTTCATGTCTGTATAGTGAGTGTACAATGGGATGAATGAAAAGGGGGGCAGACTCTTAAAAGTATATTTGGCCTCGTCCAAGAAGAGCAGCCAATCGGACAAGGTTAACCAGTTATTAACCTAAGGGGCAGCGACAGTGTGCGAGTTGGCTTCGAAGATTTTGGGGTAATTAATTAATTAATTAATTATTGGCTGCTGACGGGTATGAGAGATGAGTTACTTGGGTGAACTCGGGGGTAATAGGATTGAGTACAGTAACGTGGATGGTTAAGGGTGGGGTAAGTGCTATAAGCTTGGCTGCAGGGCGACAATGGGTAGGCTATCGGCTGGAAGAAGGTATTGTTGCTTGAATAGGCAGGGCGGGAAGGGAATTGATTAATGGTTGGGTAGGGCTAGATGGTAGCGATAAGCGTAGCCTCGCCAGAAGGTGGACCATCAATTAGCATCAATTCTCGAGTGTACTCGCTGAACATGCCTGGAGCTCGGCATAGTAGCTTCCGTCTTGCTTGGCTGCTAGCTAGCGAATCCATAGTGAGCGTAGCTACCACAATGGGTGAGGTTCGAACTCTCTCGACTATCGACTCCGGAGACATGACCTTGAAACTTAGTGAGCGTAGCTACCACAATCGGTGAGGTTCGAACACTCTCGACTATCGAGTCCGGAGACATGAGCTTGGAACATAGTGATCGTAACTATATACCACACGATCTCTCGACTCTTGGGTCAGGAGGCATGACCTTGCAACTTAGTGGGCATATCTAGCACGGTCAATAAATAAATATAAATTCATTTTTGTAAATGTATAACTTCATTGGGGCAGATGACCTCAATGTTCCGCTCCTTAAAACAACAACAACAACAACATCATCAACTTGGTTCCTTATTATGAACTATTTCATTCCTAATCTATTGGATGCTTGTATGGGGATTTCAATTCACCAACAACAAGCGATAACAATAACGATTTAAACACTACTCAGCAGAATCGAGAACTAAAAGGTTTTTAAAATCTACGGAATATGATCTCATATAATTCAGTGCAAAACAGCCACAGTAAAGCTTTAGACTTAGTTGTAGCCAGTCAGAGAATAACGAATGTAAAATGTACACGAAACACTGAACCTCTACTGCCTGAGGATGCCCACCACCCTGCTCTGAATATAGAAATGCAAGCACATCTACAAATACAAAAAATAAAAAAGCGATTATCAAACATCGTACAGTTTTAAAAACGCAAACTTTGAAAATCTATTCATGGGTCTAGGGGACCCGAACTGGGACTGTTTATGCAAATGCACTAATGTTGATATTGCAGTAGACTGCTTTTACTCTCTAGGGGCAAATTACCTCAAAGTTTCACCCCTTAAAACAACAATAACTAACTGCTATTACTCGAACCTATACGCGGTAATTAACGAATCGGTCCCTCAAATAAAAACTCAAAAAGATCGCAAATCCTATAAATGGTTTACAGATGCCATAATTAAGAAATTACATGCGGAATATTATAGGAAACGAAGAAGATTATCGGACCACTTCAATAGTCACTTTAAAACAATACGATCCGAAATAAAAACAGCAATTAAATCAGCATATAAAATACACATTGACTCTATTGAACAGAATGTCACTGATAATACAATACATTTTGGTTGGTTGGTTGGTTGGTTCTTAAGTTTAGGGGCTGCGACAACGCGGTCATGTAGCCCCGTGTACTTTGGGTGTATGTAGAATCTGTCTGATAACCGGTGTTGTGATGACTGTATTAGTGTGTGTATCTGTTTTAATTCAAGTAAGGACTGCAGACGATTAATTTTCAAGTAGTTCCAACTTTTGCCGCCAAACGCCACCGTCAACGACTAGTAGTTCAGAACTTAGCTACCAGACGCCACCGCAGTCGGCTCTTGGCAACGAACGTAGGAAACTAAGAGCGTTGTTTACACTCTTAACCAATACAATTTAGCTTCACACAGGTGTATTTAGTGGAAGGTTCTTTAACATGCCATAAATCTATGACATGGGACCACCGGCTTTACTTCCCCTCCGAAGGAAGGGATACTGAGGGATTTTAACGCTCTTAAAAATCCGACGACTTCGGCTGGATTTGAACCCGCGATCTTGGGCATAGAAGCTCAGCATGTACAATACATTTTGATGTAGACAGTCAAAAAATACGAAGAAAAATAGATGCTATGAAATTCCTTTTCAAAATTATAAACAATTCAATTAATGATTCCGAATTCCTTTCTTTCTTAAATTTCCATGTACCACGCATCAATTCAAGAAACAATATCACTTTTGAAATTAAAAGAACCAGGACATCTGCCCACAAAAATTCACCGCTGAATAGTTAGTTAGTTAATTCCTGCCGCTCCTTCCGGAGCATAGGGCCTTGGCGAAATTTCTCCACGCAGTACGGTTCCTGGCTATTCTCTTCACTTGACTCCAGTTCTTGTCCTCCTCTGCAATTTCATTTTCGATCGTCCTCTTCCAGGTCTTCTTAGGTCGACCTCGCTTCCTGGCACCTTGAGGATTCCAGTCTAGCGCCGCCCTCTCAACAGCTCCGTCCGGCTTCCTTAGTGTGTGACCGATCCAGCGCCATTTCCTCTCCTTGATCTGGATGCTAATCGGTTGTTGATTGGTGATGGTCCAAAGATCTTCGTTTGAGATTATGTCCGGCCACCTCACATTCATGATGCGACGCAGACATCTGTTAATGAACACCTGTAGCTGGTTGTTGATCGGTTTTGTGACTTTCCATGTTTCACAGCCATAGAGAAGAATCGACTTTACGTTGCTATTGAAAAGGCGGAGCTTGGTCTTCCTGGAAATGTTTCTATTTCTCCAGATGGGGTAGAGCTGGACAAAGGCACCATTTGCCTTCCTGATACGGCTTCGAACATCTTCCTCTGCTCCCCCATCATTTGTGACTATACTCCCAAGGTAGAGGAAGGACTCAACTTGCTCAATTTCCTTTCCGTTGACTGTCAAGCTAGTCGTGACGTCAGAATTTATCCTCATCTCTTTGGTCTTGTTGGTGTTAATCATCAGTCCTGCACGTTCTGCTTCTTTCTGCAACCTCCCCAGCTTATCTTCTATGTCTCGGTACCGTTGTGCCATAAGACAAATGTCGTCCGCGAAATCCAGATCTTCAAGCCTGTCATTTATACCCCATTGAATACCCCTCTTCCGTCCTCCCATTACCTTCTTCATCACACTATCCAGGACCAACAGGAACAAAGTGGGGGAAAGGACACACCCCTGTCTCACTCCGGAACTGACCTTGATCTTTTCTGTTAATTTGCCTTCGTGTAGAACCTGGCACTCATACCCTTCGTACATCTCTTCCATGATTCTGATGATCTTTGTTGGAATTTTATATTCCTCGAGGGTCTTCCACATGATTCTCTGATTTACGGAGTCGAAAGCTTTCTCGAAGTCAACAAATGTGAGGTAAAGGGTATTCCGCCACTCCACACTCTGCTCCAGGATGATTCGGAGGGTGTTGATGAGATCCACACAGCTGCGATGTTGTCGAAATCCAGCCTGTTCCTTCCGAAGCCTTTTTTCTACGCAGTCTTTTATACGATTCAGGATGACTCTCGCCAGTACTTTGCTTGGAATGGACAGCAAGGTGATTCCCCTCCAGTTATTACAGTTTGTGGTGTCCCCTTTCTTCGGTAACTTGACGATCAACCCCTTCTTCCAGTCGGTTGGTATTTTCTCCTCCTTCCAGATCTTCTCCAACAGCGGGTGCAGCAGATTGATCGTGATATCCAGGTCTGCTTTCAATACTTCCGCTGGGATATTATCCAGACCTGGTGCCTTCCCGCACTTTATCTGCTTCAACGCTGTCCGTATTTCGCCCCGAGTTGGGGAGTCGAGGCTGATGTCCGGGTCACTTTCTGCTTCCTCTTCATCTCCTCCTCGCTGCTTACTTTCTGGTCCTCTATCTCTATTAAGAACCTCCGCAAAGTGTTCTCTCCATCTAGTCAGCTGCTGTTCACACGTTGTGAGGATCTCGCCCGTCTTGCTCTTCACAGGCCTAGTTTTATTAAAACCTTTCTTCGAAAGCATCTTTGTGATGCCATAGAGCTCCTTAACGTCCCCCCTTCTAGCCGCTTCTTCTGCTTTCACCGCGTGTTCATCAATCCACCTCCTATGATCCTTCCGCACACTCCTCTTTACCTCCCTGTTTGCTGTTGAATACTCTGCTTGTGTGAGAGCCTTCTGCTGCCTAGTCTTGCAGGTGTTGAGCTTAGCCTTAATCTCCTTTCTATAATTTATCTTGTCCCAGGTCTGATCGGATATCCAGTCTTTCCGCAGGTAGTTCTTGTACCCGAGCTGCATCTCACTGGTCTCCACAAAGATATTCTTTACCTCGCTCCACACAGTCTCTACATCCTTCTCTGTCTCGGAGTCCAACACCTGGAATTTATTTCTGAGCTCCAGTTTAAATTGGTCCAATCTCTGCTGGTTCTTAAGCTTGCCCACATCAAACTTGTTGTGCCGAGTGATAAACTTTCGGCGGACTGCCACGATCTTCATGCGGAAGTTGGCAACCATAAGATGATGGTCACTACCGACATCCGCTCCTCTCTTGTTCCTAACATCTTCCAAGCTTCTTCTGAACCTTGTGCTCACCGCGATGTGATCAATTTGATTTTCTGTGACTTGATCAGGAGACATCCAGGTGACCTTGTGGCACCGCCTATGAGGAAACACCGTGCCACCCATCACCAAATCCTGACTGGCGCAATATTCCGTAAATTTCTCCCCATTGTTATTCATCTCACCAAGGCCATGTTTACCCATGATCTGCTCCAACCCCTCATTGTTTGATCCCACCTTCGCGTTGAAGTCTCCCATAACAATGAGAATGTCCTTCTTACTTGTTTGTCTTGTGGCATCTCGCAGCATTTGGTAGAATTCTTCCTTCTTCTCTGGCTCCGATTGTTCTGTAGGCGCATAGCATTGGATGATGATCACATTCCTGATCTTTGTCTTGAACCTAGCAAACATGAGCCTGCTAGAAATTGGCTTCCACTCCATAAGGCTCCTCTTTGCATTTCTGTTGAGCAGCAACCCCACTCCATCCCTGTGTTCTTCCTCATCGCCCCCAGAATAGAGAAATGTAATTCCATCTGTTGTCTGTATTTCACCAAATCCTGGCCACCTCACCTCACTCAATCCTAGGATATCCAGCCCATAGTTCTTCATCTCCCGTGTCACTTGTTTCAGTCTGGTTTTCTCCATCAAGGTCCTCACATTCCAGAAACCGATTTTCGTAATCCTTTTCATGCCAAAAGTCGTCATCAGGTTATCCGTCCGGTTTTGTAATTTCGCTTCAGTTTCAGTAATCAGTTTATTTAAGAGGAGCGAGTGATTAACCCACTGCCTCCGAGTGCCTTGGAGGGACTGCCACCTTAGGCCTGAGGCACAAGGCTGATTTTCTGTCAGGGTTTCTTCCCTTAGCCTTTGAAGAACCAACTCCAAACTACAAGGCAGCAGTTGTTTCACCAGAGCCCCGTTAGCCGTAATTTCTTCAGGGTTCCTGTAGGGCCTTCACAGCTACCATAGCGGTCTTGAGGCACACAAAGTCCCCACTGTACTTCACCCCTACAGGCAATCCCCTACTTCATTACGTTGCCCATCTCCCACGACGAGGACGAGGGGTTGGATTTGTGGGAGACACCGCTGAATAGACTATGTATTATATTCAACAATGTTGTTCGAAGAAATAATGCCATAGATTTTAGTACTTCATTGACAGTATTTTTGATGGAATTTCTAACCTCTTTCCAAAAAATAATGTTTCAAACCTTGCAAATTATAAATAATGAATTCTTACCACTGTGTCATTCTGCCTAGCCAAACCTTGTATTACATTTATATTATTTATACAGTGAGTCCGGGAATGTTCTCCGCAGCGCCCACATGCGTCTGCGAGAGCTAGCTACAGCAGTTACGTTGGTAGCACAGCTGCTGCTTGCAACATAACAAATAAACAGTAAACTTCGTACTCACCACAGCCATTCATAACAGATGCTGGAACCATTCACAGTACATCACTCTTTTTCCGTAATCAGTTTGTTTTAATTCATGAACCACGGTAACTTTATAAGGGAACAGCTGAAGCTTGTCTCTTACAGCTTTATGTGCTGTCGACTTAGAGATTCCTCTTCGTTGAGCTAATTTTCGAGTTGATTAACTTGGACTACGCAGCATTATATCAGAGATTTCATCAAATTTTTCGTCTGTTAAAAGCCTGCCTGTTCCCGGTAAATCGTGAACTGAGCCAGTCACACGAAATTTACTTACCAAATCCCGAACGGTATCACGCTTTGGACACTTTGAATTAGGAAACCGCGCCTGAAATCTTAATTTTACATTTTCTGTAAACCGAAAAACGTATTCCACCAAAAAATCTCTCTTCAGTAGTAAACATTACCGCCTGTATACTGTTGCACTCTTCCAATAATCTATCTGGACGCTCGCTTACTGTAATACACACTGAATACATGCTGGCTCGCTCGCTTATCGCGATATACACTGACAGCCCACACGGGGGAGTCCCGCTTTGAAGGACACAGTGCAGTGCAGGCAACTAAACTCATGACTCAACCACTCACAGCTGCACGTACCCACTGCGGAGAACATTCTCGGGCGTGTATTTTCCTTGTTTTGATTTCACACTTAGTTATTTTAATTAGTTTTATTTAGTTACTGTTTAGTTTAAGTTAGTATAAGTTATAAGATAACATACTGTGTAATCTTTATGCCACTGTAATTGGGTTGAAATTCCTGTAGTGCGCAAATAAATAAATAAATAAATAATTACTTTCTCTGATGTCCACAAGGACGAGCGATTGATGAGGAGGTATTGTGGAGTTCTTCATTGAGTTCTTGATGGATATAGAATCTCTGCTACTTCTGGAATGACTTCCCTTCTAGGTACTTTTGTGAAGCAACATTACCACACAATACGAAGCTAGATAGAGATGGTGTGGCCGTCATTCTGGAAGACTTAGTGCTGTTTATAACAAGTTTACTGGCCCACTCTTGATCTCTGTAACAAAATATTACTTCTCTATTACCTCCTTTAATACATGAAATATGTTCTTCAATATAACACAATTGCGCCCAGTTAGATTGGCCGGGTAGTAGCAATACATTTTTGATGTGTAACATCTTTCCGCTCGGATGCTGGATAGTTTTGTGGGAGTGATTTTGAAAATTGGTGACGGAAGTGGATCGGAACGATCGAGCTGGCAGTGGTGGATCGAACGGAAGTATGCACTGCCCGCTCGATCGATCGAACAGAAGTGTACTAGCTGGCAGTGGTGGAAAATGGAAGTATGCACTGCCCACTCGATCAATCGAACGGAAGTGTACTATCTGGCAGTGGTGGAAAACGGAAGTAGGCACTGCCCGCTCGATCGATCGATCCAGCGGGCTGTGGTGTTGGGAATTGATACCATGACGTACTCTCGGCCATTTGGAATGTATATGACATACTGAACGGAAAACGCTCATGCGAACTCAGGTGTCAGGTGATTGAAACAAATGACATGATACATGTTCGAAGTCTTCGTATCAGTATTTAAATGGTAAAATGCCTTAACATCAAACATTGTAAGTAGTCGGCATTGCCGGTATTATGTTTCTGCACAATGGCTATTCAAATATTAACCCACAAAACGGTAATGCAGTCATCAATATAATATAATCGTTGTGGTTATACGAGAATTGAGCAAGCCTTCATGAACTATTACTGAATACATTCTCTTTACTCACAAGAGGGCCTATTCATAAGGCATTTTAAACTCAATTTCACGCAGGAACATTATCGAAACAAGCAAAATATAAATGAAACTTAATTCCGTAATGCAGTATTATTGGAACGTGGAAATAAGTCACGATCTTGTGCACAAAATTTTCGTAGTTGAAATAGCCGTGGGGTTAGTGCTTATGACTGTGAATCTAGAGACCTTGCGTTCGAATCCCGGACGGGGCAGATATTTTTGCTGCCAGATTATCATTTTAAACAATATTTATCATATCAATATGACTCATTTTAACAGAATCCATATGAAAATACGTGTTGGTCTGTGAATGAAGAGGACTGTTTATAAGGAATTTAAGGTTATGAGCGGTGTCGCGTCTATTAATCTAGTTGATCCATATCGTATTCTTTATTTAGGCTAGTGCTGGTGGAAGCTACAAATCATCTAATAAAATGAGTTCCGTATTATAAACTACAATATCTGTAAAACACTCCCTTTTACAATAGATTAATATTTGTGCCAATAATAGTATAACATACCGGTGTATCAACAATTTCACGCGAGGTTTCTTCAATGTCAGATGTTACACATCATATGCGACTACTATAAGGCTGTTTTGTTTTGTTTTTGGTTTTTTTAGTTCTGATGGACTGTATAAAAATAACAGATTGACATACCAAACTGATTTTACTACTAAATGTTTGCTTGTTTTATTCGTATGTCTCAACATAATCGCCAAAATGATTGAAACATTTGTCGTATCGTTACACCAGCTTTCCAATGCCCTCGGCAAAATATTCTGCCGCCACTGAAGTGGGTACGTCTGGACAGTCTCCTGAAGTTTTCCTTTTGACGAGGCGTTGCCGCCTTCAATTCTCAAAAAAGGTGAAAATCATTCAGTGCTGGTTTGGACTAAACGGCAGATGGTCCAAAACTTCACACTTGAATTCTTTGTAAAAGTCTATCGTAACGTTGGTACAGTGTGGTCGTGAATCATCGCGTCGCGATGAAAAAAATTGGCCAGACAATAATCCACCTAATCCCTCGATGCCCATTTTTTCTGTTACTAACACACTTAAGATAGTCAATGTTTTTGTTTATTTTTTCCCTCCCTTGAGGATTCGTCTATTTACACACCTTCCACAACGTTGATTGTAACATAAAATGAATCTCTGTTTAATATCCCGCCTGTACTCATTTTATGCTAAAGTGCCTGCTGATCCCAATATTACGTAATCCTTTTGTAAAGTTACTCAAGTCCGTTTCATGCTGTACAATGTATGAAATCATTCTAGTCAGTAAAATTCAAGTCATTCAATAATAATAATAATAATAATATCGTATGGCCTCGATGCCGGGTGCAAGCTTTGTTATATGACACCCAGAGGGTAGCTTGCATGTCGAATTTCGTTGCTCCTTGAATCACTATGAAAGTCAAGGAGGTTAGAAATCTAAGCTCCTTGAACACTATAGCGCTTTCTAGTAGAGAAATGAGGAACTTTGTGTTGGCAGAAACTCCCGAGATTAATTTTGCCATTATGAACACGGCCTACTGAATTCAAATGGGTTCTTTGACATGCCAACATCGTATGACATGCGTGTCGTATTTTTACCGCCTTTCAAAAATCACTTACCACGGCCAGGAGCGAACCTGCAATCTTGGGGGTTAGTAGACCGACACGCTATCCACTCACCCACCGTGGCAAGCTAAGTCATTTAATCTATTAGCGTAAGAATCTAACCAGATACAGAAGTTTTGTAGACTTTATTCTAGGTATTTTATATTTAATTGGTCTTAGACCTAGAGAGTCGTGGCGCAGCGGTCAAGCTGTATGCCTCTCACCAAGGCGGACCGGGTTCGATTCCCGGTCAATGCATGTGAGATTTTCGAAGTGAAATGCCATGTCCTGTGGTTCGGATTCCACGTAAAAAGGAGGTCCCGTGGCTTATGGTCGCGAGATTAACAGTCACATTAAACCACAAGTTTCGAGCTTCGGTCTTAGACCTTTAATCACTAGTAATATTGTTCTCAAACATCATTTTAAAAGCAATCAAAATTGCTCTCATTTTGAGCTAAACTCAACTTTTAGGCTTCGGGCCACGGCCGCCTCATGCAGGCCTCTCATGTCGTTCGTTCGTTCATTATTACTCGAAGAGTATTCCGTGTCGTCTCAAAACTCACGAGTCTTAAAACTCACGAGTCTCAAAATTCACGAATTTCAAGATGAGGGTTAGTAAAAGTAGTTCTGTACCTGGGCCAGTCTCAAAACTCACGAACCAAGCCATAGGTAGCAGGGGCGCACCTATGGGGGGGGGGGGGGACGAACGGGACCAGTCCCCCCCCAGGGGGTTTTCAGGAGTGGTCCAGAAAAGTATTTAACGTACAGAATTAACGAAAAATTTATTACATGACACGTGAAAAAAATAAACAAGAGCAGTGGAGAGAGCGAGATTGTTACCGCGTGAGCCTAATTTTATTTACTCTTTCGTTTTTTTTTTTCAAATCTCATCTCCGTGGCAACGTGGATTCTCTGAATTCTCTGCCCCCTATCACTCAAACCGGTTCAAACTGCTTTCGTCACTTAAAAGTCCATATATCATTATTGTATGTGCATAAAGACATACCAGTTAATAGCGAAGAGGTTTTAAACGATCTTGCGAAAAAACCTCGCCGTCTCGACATCAAGATTTAAATATAGTCATATTTTCGTTTGGTTTTATCTACAAATAATCTGTATTATTTACCAATATATATGTTTCAGTATAAATATAAATATACAATATCTTAATTTGATTTGGTAATAAATATCTTATTTCTTCCTGTATTGTAGAGATTGGTGGAAGCTTTTAGTGTTGTATTACGTAATTATTGATCAGCAATTAACTGATGAAAAGTATAGTTATAACGGCAGACTTTGCGGTTCGGTTAACATTAATAAATTTGTAATCTATTAACCCATTAAAACTTGTTTTAACTTTTTAATAGAAGCTAAGTTTGATAACATTTTTCACGTCTCAGGATAGATAAAAACGCAGTTTTCTGCGTCTAATTTTTAAAAATTTCCGGGGGAGAACCCCCGGACCCCCCCCCCCCCCCCCCGGATGCCCCCCCCCCAAAGTAAAATCCTGGGTGCGCCACTGATAGGTAGCCATGGCCAAGCCAGTTCATTGGGAAAAGGTCCATTGTTAGAGCCAGCCAGAACTGGTTGCCCTCTTGTAATTGGCACCTCTCTCATCAAGATGTTGTTGTTGATTCGTTTAGGGGGCTTTGCGACATCGTGGTCATGTACTTGGAATGGCATAGCATTTGTCTGATAACCTGCGTCACTGTGACATCTGTACAATACAAAGGTAATCCCATTCTAAAACTGTGTGGACAAACATGGGTTGAAGGGCAGTGTGCTCTCCGGAGTCGTGAGTTCTGAGACTATTATTATAAAGTTCATTCAGCTACTAGTTTATTGTCATGAATTTTGATACTATATATTTGTTACTATTTTTAGCTCGTGAGTTTTGAGACTCGTGAGTTTTGAGACGTAACCGAGTATTCAATGTTTAGCATGGCCTCCCCTCCCCCTCCATTTCATGCTACTTTCTTCAATCACTGAAGCAATCGCAAATATTTTCATTTGTTGTGTTCAAAGCGAAACTTCTTTTGATATTTTTCATAAAGTTTGTTCTAGTAATCCTTTTAAATTGTTGAATGCGTGTAGAGTTTGCTCCTCCAACTTCCTACCCGAGGTAATTATTACCGTACCGGTAAATTTATGCCTATGGATGGTGGTTTTGCCTAATTAAGGTGTGGTTCGTTCATTCCTTCGCTAAACTTCTAATCAGCACTCTGCTGGGTAAAAGTTTAGTATACTTGTTCTCTTTTTGCATTTACGCTTAATTATACCTTTTTATAAGCCACGGGCGTCTCCTGCTTCTTCCTCCATGTTTTGGATTCTTGTTCGAATTTTTTCAACCGATTTCAGTAACTATTGGAATTAAAGGTATGTTCTCCTTTTTCAATTTCTTCTTGGCTGCAATTAGTTTATGCGCCACGTGGAGTTTGGTGCTTATCACCTTTCGTTTCTTGTTCTTTTTTACATTCCCTTTTTTCATAACCGTAGCATGTTTTTCGAGTTACCTATTTTCGTTCTCTGAGCAAACTATAAAGTTGATCATTTGTGATCCATAATAGTAATAATAATAATAATAACACTAGTCAATTTTTTTAAATGAGCTACGAGCACTACCTGCACTTGGCACCACTTGGCCAGGCTCGTTTCAACTTAATTTCCTTTAGACCTTCAGTCCTAACTTCTTTGTTTGTTATTGTTACATATGTGGATAAAATTGTCTTTTATGGGGTCAGCCCCTTGCTCCTGATCTGTCTCTTTTCCTCTGTCCTCACCTTCCCTTATGGTAGCCTTTGGAATTGAATTCCAGTTGCTCCTAGGAGCATGCCTTGGCACAAGACCACGCTTGTATAACACATGACCAGTATCAGTCAATGAAATGCTTATATTTTTCTGCTAATTACAACGCATTGGATAATTCAAACAGGAAGTCATGAAGAGGCCATGGCAAATTACATGGTGGAAATTATAACAAATATTCGATGTTTTCATCTTTTCTGAAGAAAGCATAATTACTGAATAACTATTGAAGAAAGTGAGGAGCAGATGACCTCGCTGTTTCACCCCTTAAAACAACAATAACTAACTAATGAATAAAGTGAAGGAGAGAAGTTTACTGCGTAAATATTTTGAAAAATGACATGCGATCTTTGAGCCATTTTCGCTAAGTGTGTTTCAGACTTCAGTAGATTAATTTATTTAGCGTATGGCAACTGAAGAGGAACTAATATACATAGTTTACAAATACTAAAAATCTACAAGTTAATGTCTAAGTCTTTAATCCATTGAAGCGCTAAAGCCGTCACTTCAAAGAAATCTTCTGGGCTTCCAGAATAAGCTCGTCTGCTGCAGGATGTTACAATGTGTTTGATGGTGTGATGTTCTCTGCCACAGTCACATTGGGAAGATGCCGCCAATCTCCATCGGTGGAGGTTCTCTGCACAGATGCCATGGCCTGTACGGAGCCTGTTAAGTGTCTTCCAAACACGTCGCGGTAGTTCCATGCCAACTGGCTGTGTACCTGGTCTAACGAGAGCCTGGTAGTCCTCATGTGCAGCACTAGCCCACATTGCGGACCATTTCCTGTTCATGTTGAAATTCATTGCTTGCAACGATTCTGCCAGTATGATGGGTGGCCGTCTGGATCTTAATCGGCTTTTTCTAAGTACAGGTACATCAGAGTGGATTGGGAGCTGAGGATTGATAATTATTTTTTATATTCATTTAGGAGGGCGTTCTGTCTCCACAGATTTGGTGGCGCTGTGTGACATAGAGGCGGTAGCCAGTGAAGAGGAGTAGACTTTTTGTACCCTGTTATTGTTCTCATTGTCACATTTAGCTGGACATCGATTTTACCCACATGTGGGCTGTTTAGCCATACTGGAGCACAATATTCAGCAGAGTAGACGAGTAGCTGTTGCACCCCATGAGGTTCCGCACAACTTCTGTATGATGTTATTTCACGATCTCAGCTTTGCTGCGGTGTTTTCTATATGACTTCTGTAGAGTTCTATCCAGAGACACGCCCAAATATTTCGGAAAAACTTGATGTTGGAGAGCCTGGCTATTATAGTTGACATTTAACTTTGCATCAGCCATTCTATTATTAAGATGAAAGCAGCTAACTTCAGTCTTCGTTGGGTTTGGTGTTAATCTCCACTTTTTAAAGTATTCATACATTGTCGTTAAATCAGCAGAAAGTTCCGCTCCTCCAGCTTCAAGACTCTTATGTTGAGTGACCAAAGCCAGATCATCTGCATAAATGAACTTCCTTGATACTGTTACAGGGAGGTCTGTCTGTCTGTTAGGTAGTCAGCCCGAAGGCTGGTTGGATCCTCAAAAAGCACCGCCGTTACGTTATGAGAGTAGATACCCACAAAAACCCAAGGCAGCGCTATTTTGAGGCGTTCTAGGCAAGAAAAGGAGTGAGGTAGTTTGTCATTGCTTTCCTCACTGAGTCAGAACAGTAGTCCTAACCCTATGACTAGAACCTTTCACAGCATTCACAGGCACTGACTGTGCCCCGAATGCCATTACTAAGCACCACCCATACCTCAGTAGCTCAGGGAGGTCAGAAGTTTATAAGTTAAACACCGCTGGAGCCAAAACAGAACCTTGAGGAAGACCATTATTAAGTTTCTTCTGCCTGCTTAAATGATTACCGGGGACAACTCGAAAGTATCTCTCAGACAGCATGCTATTTATAAGTCCAATCATGGTTTGGCAGGGTATAATATTTACTAATTTGTATAGGACTCCCTCTTTCCACACCGTATCATAGGCAGCTGTAAGATCAACAAAGGCCACGGAAATTTTAAGACGTTGATGGAACCCAGCTTCTATATGCGTAGTTAGACTAAGAACTTGATCTGTGCAGCTTCTATTAGGCCTAAATCTTGCTTGTTCAATGGGAGTGACTTCATGGATCCTTGGTCCAATTCTGTTAAGGTTAAGTATTTATAAAAGCTTGTAACAGCAGCTCAGGAGTGCAATTGGACGGTAACTAGTAGCACTGTTCGCTGGTTTACCTGGTTTCAGTATAGCTATGATTTTTGTTCTTTTGAAGTCTTTTGGTAGATTGCCCGATAGCATGATATTTGTAAAGAAGTTTGTAAGCCACTTACGAGTCTTAATTCCGCAATTAATCAAAAATTCTGGGTGTATTCCATCAAATCCTGGGGCTTTGCCTATCTTAATATCTTTGATGGCTGCATTAACCTCATCTAGCGTGAATTCTCTGGAGTACTCTGATCTCCTTGGTGCCTTCTTTTTAAGAATGTGAAGTTTTTTCTTGACCATTGTAGTGTGTGATTTAAATGGGTTACGTCTCAAAACTCACGAGTTTCAAAACTCACGAGCTAAAAATGTAACAAATAGTCTCAAAACTCGCGACAATAAACTAGTTGCTGAATGAACATTATAATAATAGTCACAAAACTCACGACTCCGGAGAGCACACTGCCCTTCAACCCATGTTTGTCCACCCAGATTTAGAATGGGATTTCGTTTGTATTGTACAGACGTCACAGTGACGCAAGTTATCAAACAAATTCTATGCCCACCCAAGTACATGACCGATGACCAAGATGTCGCAAATCCCCTAAAAGAATCAACAACAACAACATCTTGATGAGAGAGGTGCCAATTACAAGAGGGCAAGCAGTCCTGGCTGGCTCTAACAATGGACCTTTTCCCAATGAAATGGCTTGGCCATGGCTACCTATAACCTTATAGGTGGCTGTGGCTTGGTTCGTAAGTTTTGAGACTGGCCCAGATACAGAGACCGATTAGAACCTACTGTTACTAACCCTCATCTTGATATTCGTGAATTTTGAGACTCGTGAGTTTTAAGACTCGTGAGTTTTGAGACGACACGTTTAAATGAGGGTGCTCTAGATCTGTTTGCAATTTGATCTGGTGTTACCTCAGGACTTTTACGGATAGGTGGTCGGATCCCTCCCAGTTTCTCTGCTTGACCTCTTAAAATATAAACCCTCCGTTTTTCGTTCCCAGCATTCTTTACGAGCTTCATCAAGACGTTGTAACAATTCCTTAGCAGTTGCACAGTCACTGGTGGTTAACCTGATATAGTTATTAGTAGTAGAGTTCGCAACACTTTGAATATTGCATCATCATGACCAGAAATTGCGTAATCCTGATGACGTCATTCCTGATGACGTCATGGGTCCTTAGAGCGAGCACGTGGTCCAGGAGCGAGCATGTGCACTGCACGTGTTAGCGTGGGAAGGGGTTGACCTTTTGGCTTGTTTGTGCGATGGTGATAAAAAGTTAATGGGTGTTGACGTCATGGGGGTTGTTTATTGGGATGCTAACTGTCATCTGACACCCGTGCGAGTGTGAGCATGTGTGCCAGTGCGAGCAATCCGCACATGTGGCGCGCAGCTGTTATGATTTTTTTGCTCGCGCCGGTTGGGCTGAGCGGAGAGGCGGCTCCTATCCACACATGTGGTGTGCAGCTGTTATTGTTTTTTGCTTAGGATGCTAACCGTCATTTGACACCCGTGCGAGTCTGAGCATGTGAACCAGTGCGAGCGATCACGTGATATGTCTGCAGTGTTCGCGTGAGACGTGGTTGACCTTTAACAAGTAGTGTTAACTTGGGGGTTCTGTCCACTAACTTATTGAACCCTCATCGTATCGGCCCCGAACCTGATATCTCGCACTCGTAGTAATGCCCCCCTCTTTTCCTATAGCCTCATTATTTAAATAAAATACCAAAACAAAAGGTCATTCGCGGGTAGTGGGGTAGTGTATGTTCTCTTGCAAGTCGCGTGTGTGCTTGAATACGTATGGCTATGTTGGGAAAATGTTTGGTGGTGGGCGAGGACTAGGGTTGAGTGAGGGTTCGTTTAAATGCTATTTTTCCCGCTCTATTTGATGGTGAGGTAATTTTTTAAAATGGGTGGAATTTGGAAACGCAATTTGAGGTAAACGTGCTTTTTTGACATTTTGGCGAATTTAATGAGCTTGTAAGGCTAGAACGATGTGTTATTTAGGAATGGTGTGACGACCTCTTTGCTATGAATGTGTGTCGGTATATATATATATTTTAAAATTGTTGTTTTTTGAAATTGGTGCTATTTTGGAAACGGTGAAGATGAGAGAAAAGTTTGTTTGACGTCAATGAAAGGTCCCTATGCCCTCTAGGCTGACAGCAAGTTTGAAGTGTGTAGGACAAAATAAAATGATAGCCTACTTTCTGGCGAACATTGGCGATGATTCGCGAACGCATAGTCGGATTTGAGCATATAGGGTGTCGTAGGACTTGTGGTAAACCACCCCTTGCTATGGACGGGAGTATATCCACCCCAAAATAAATCTACCCTTACCCGGAGGTTAAGTAGTGGTTATTTTTGTATGCATGCGCACTTGAGGACTTTTGTAAGAGAGCGGAATTTTTAAATGATTCTTTATAGATGAGGCTTTTTAAAAAAATTATTAAAAAAACAAAAAACTAATAGGTCATTCGCTTTTTAGTATCTCGCTAACCAATAATGCGATTTAAACATATAGGGTGTCGTAGGATTCGTAGTGAATTCTCCTTTTGTATGAATGAGGTATGTCAACCCCCAAAATAAAAACTACCCTTACCTGGGGTGAAAGAGCAATTTTTGTATGTATGCACACCGGAGGCTTTTGTCAAAAGGGCCTAACTACACATTTGCTAATATTTTCTGAACCCCTGATGGGATTTTGCCATAGGCAGTAACCTCGCACTTGGGGTGACGCCTCGTTTTTGAAAGTATGATTCTTTTTTTTTGTCAAAAGGGCCTAACTACACTTTTGTTAATATCTCGTGAACCAATCATGCTAGGGACTTGTATGAGGGGTCCTAGCACTTGGGGCGACGTCCCCCTTTGTGGGGTGAAACTACCCCCCAAAATTGAAAACTCAATATCTTGGAAACTATGAACCCTAAAATTAGGCGTGATAGCTTTAAAAATAGGTGATGACATAGGCTTTTACCTGGTTTGGTCATTTCACCCCTAAAACAGTAAATAGTCATGTTATGGGGAAAAAACGTGTTAAACACTTAAAAATGATAATTGAACCCAAGATCTTTTGTTTTTGATGAAAAATAGCAGGGGGGTGAAAACTACCCCCAAATTGAAAAATCGATACCTTGGAAACTAAGAACCGTAAAATTATGTGTAATAGCTTAAAAAATTCGTTGTGACATAGGCTTTTACCTGGATAGATGATGTCACCCCTAAAACAGTAAATAGTGATTTTACAGTGGGGAAAAAGGTCTTAAACGGGTAAAAATGATAATTGAACCTAAGATCTTTTGTTTTTGATGAAAAATAGCAGGGGGGTGAAAACTACCCCCAAATTGAAAAATCGATACCTTGGAAACTAAGAACCGTAAAATTATTTGTAATAGCTTAAAAAATTGGTTGTGACATAGGCTTTTACCTGGATAGATGATGTCACTCCTAAAACAGTAAATAGTGATTTTACAGTGGGGAATAAGGTCTTAAACGGGTAAAAATGATAATTGAACCTAAGATCTTTTGTTTTTCATGAAAAATAGTAGAGGGTTGAAAACTACCCTCAAATTGAAAAAATCTATATCTTGCAAACTAAGAACCCTAAAATTAGGTTTGATAGTTGAAAAATAGGTGATGACATACGCTTTTACCTCGATAGATTATTTCACTCATAAAACAGGGAATAGTAATGTTACATGAGAAAAAGGTATTAAACACTTAAAAGCATAAGAGTTTTTTGAAACCATGCTTTAATGAATGAGTGTTTGGAGGATGACAGCTTGCTAATTATTATTATTATTATTATTATTTTTATTATTATTAGGTAATTATGGATTAATGTGTTTATAGCTAATGATTAAGGCTACAGAGTTGTATCAGGTGTTGTACAAATCAGGATGGCCAAACCGTTGCCATTCCCCATGAATATACCCAAAAGAGCCAAAACGTTAAGGTTATCGACCTGAGATTTTATAAAACTAATTATCGGAGAGGGTGAAGTAAGGTGTTGTTTTGGACTGACAGTGGCTAACCCTTTCCCATGATTTATGAATTCACTCAAAATGTTTTACCTGACAAGACTGAGTGTACCTGTTGCAGCCATTAGAAAATCGAACCCGGACCTGTGTGGTGACAGTCGAGTTATATTAATGATGCTTTTTGAACAAACACAGTCTTGCATACTATCGCTGGGTTGAATCTGCACTGAGACACTGGCTTTGTTTGTGTAATGAGTCTTGGTGATAAGAACAAGATGCTCTTGCCAGCAATTTTCATATTACTCGTCTGCTTGATAGTGGACGTGATTCGCACCGTGTTAACGTACATGACTTGATAATTGTTAGGTAAGGGTTGACAAGGCTCAATGAACCTTATTGCAACCTTAAGATGAAAATGAATTTCTTGGTATAGTCGGGGTTGCAAGCCAAGGCCTTAGGGTAGACAACCAACTATGTTAAACACTACACTGTGAGATGGTCAAATGATAATGTAACAGAACATATAGAAAAGTTTTATGTAGTTTAACGAATTGACTAAGAGCCATACCATGAGAGGTATAGGTAATTGAAATTGAATCCTTAGCTGTTGACCCTACTACATGTAAGCTATAGCAATGCCCGCCTATAAGCTATCATGTTAGAAAAAGAAATGTATGGGTTGTTTTAAACGGAGAATGATTGTGTTTACTGTGAAACACACATCTGAATTTAAAAATAGTTTATGTCCTACATGATGTTTGAACTCTCTTTTTATTTATACTTTAGACAAACGCTAACATAGTTGTAATTCAGAAGCCATGGGCTGCCTCCTTTCCAATCCTACACCGTACACTGAAGTTAAAGTTAATAATGATCACGTTACAGGCAGCCAGTTTCAAAGCCATGAGAAATAAGTGAACAAAGTATAAAATACTTGACCCAGTCGGGAAATCAACATGGTGTTGTTTCAAACAAAAGATAAGCGTTCTATAAACTTGACCACCAAGCTGTCCTATCGACCCCTAATTGTTTGGCTGATGGTGAAAAATAAAATTAAATGTAAACTATAACTAAAACAAACTACACATGTATACCTAGAAAAATGAAATGTAAGACAAAAGGATAACAGGACAAATAAAGGACAGAAGGAATAAATAATGCCCCTCAACCCTCAAGAATGTGGATTGATGGACTTGAAAGGAAGGAGAGCCATAAAAGGTAGATATGAAAGTAAAAGAGGAGAGGGTCCCGCTCCAGAGGTAATCGATAAAAAGGAGGAAAACTGGGCCCAGCTCAGGAATCCCTTGTGGTCGCCAACTTCCAAACTCATCAGCCGTAAGCCCCTGAGGGTGTAGGCATATCCAGGGTGCACCACAAGTGGTGGGGCTACATACACCCTACCTTTAGTGTGGCTTGTGCAATAGGCAGGAAATAACATAAAAATTTAAAGAAGGCTGCCTCCTCACACAAGGAGGGTATCAGAAAAAATAAACAAGGGTCAATTAAGTCGGAAAATAAAGAGACTCCCTAAGCCTTGGATAGCCTAATAATGTCGGAGTCGGTAGAGAACAAGAGTTGACCAAGTGTGGTCGACAGGAAAGAAGACAGACAGGAGCCTAGCACAAGTCAGTGGGAACAATGACGGACTCAGCTGGGGCTCCATGGTCGTCAACCTACATTCCACTAGATGAAAGCCCTTGTTTGGGGGTAGTGGAAAATAAACAGCTCTTTTGTTTTAAATCACTGGCTTTAAGGACGGTAACAAATGGCATGCCTTTATAATGCGATACTGGCCCTAGGGGTATGCAAAATTGTATTAGGTACTCAGCTAATAATAGTGTACATCACCCCTTATTATTTTCCCTAATTACAGTACATGGGAATGATGACCATGATTTCCAAGCCTCTAAGTAAAACAAAAACAAATTATTTCCATTTCCAAACAGTTGGGCGTGAGGTGAGGTGAGGTGAGTTTTCTAAACGTCAAACTCATGTGGATTTCCACTTTTACTCCAGGTAAATGCCATGTTTGCCCACAGACAAGTGCAAAGAAAATCGAAACATGTTATGTTTGGATCAATTCCTTACCTACATGACAACATGTACTTGAAAGAACAAGTAATGAGCATTCTATGTTAACAATAGAGAGATGCTTGCAAACTGCCAATGCTTAGAGCTCATTAGCGGCTTCTAAGAGAGATAAGGAGTACACTCACTTGAAAAACTAACAAGAGGAGTTTTCGATTTTCCCACAACACCCAATCTGAAAGTAAATATAAATGACTATGCACTTAAGTCCTTAACCATCTCCTTACCATTCCTACCCTTCATAGTCAAAGGCACACATTAATACAGCCATCACAGTGACAGTGGTTATTTTTAAAATATCTAAATATCTGAGATTTATCTTGAAATTGACCAGAATTTTGTAAAATCCACTTAATTTACCGCAAATTTAGTAAATTCCACCAAATTTCAGCAAAATCCAACAAATCACTACCAGATTTATTGAAATGCCATTGAATTATTAAAGAATGGTTTGAACTAGCTCAAATTTATATAAAATTACCCGAATATTGATGAAAATTCACAAAATTCTACCAAATTTAGCCAAGAGGTCTACAAAGCATGAAATTTAACCATTTTTTTTTAATTCACAACATATACTCGAAAATTCTATAATATTCCCTTTACGTGTATGCTTTTTTTAGTTGTTGTTTCGTTTCCCACACTCCCTGCAGACAAATACCTGAACATGACTTTCTGCTAGACTAGGAGCTCCACATTCGACATGATAGCTGAGTTTCATCTCCCATAAACTCGTCTCTGAGGTGGGTGCCAGAAAAGGCATCCAGCTGTAAAAACCACACCCTCACATAGACTTTCATAACTTCTTACGTTGAGGTTCATAACACTACGTTGAATGATTTATCGGTTTCCTTTTCACAATTCCTGTCTATACTTTCCTCTTGAAGGTTGCAAGATGCTTGCAAGGTTCCTAAAATGCAATTCAATTTAATAAATACCTTAAGATGGTTTGATTTGTTTAATGATATGGTGTTAATACTATTTTTAGGTCTTGACTGGCTTTGCAATAAGAATTGACTAACCAAACATGAGTTACCTATGAGGGAAACATTTTGGCCACTATGTTGGCTATTGACCAGTGAGTTTAGCTGTTTATCATTTTTTAAAATCATAAACAACAGAGGCTTAAACCTATAGATAAACCGTGTGACCATGTTTGTTAAACAAGACATTATACCAGAGACAATTAGGATACTTATGTAGAGTTTACCAAAAATAATGTTGTGTAACAGTAAATGCTAGTCAACAAACAGTTATACACTTCTAAAAAAATCATCATACAATACCTGAGAGCTCTTCTAAAATTATTGATGTGTAACATGATTCCACTAACTTGCTATGTATTTTTGGCTTGGGGGTGATTTTCAAGAAATGCAAATGGAACTGAAATGCAATACAAACGATGAGCGCGCCTGGTGGCTGAAATTGATACCACGACGTACTGTCGGTTATGTAGCTATGTGGAATGTATATCAAATATGGTTTACTTAAAGGTTTGGTGGTCCCATTAAAGGTATTCCTACAATAAATGATTTTCAAGTTGTCGTTCTGTGACGTGAAAATATTTATTATATGATATTTGCTAACAGGATATGCCACTGGAATTATTTTACAAGTAGTTATTTTAATGACAACAGAGTTCACTTTTAATAACGGAGAGCCCTATGTGGAATGTAGGATAACATGTAACATAATATACGTGATATGTCACAACTGTAAGGCTTGACTATATATGAACCACAACGAATTCGTCTAGAGTGGGAACATCTACCAGATCATCTAAAGAGAAAATTTCAACTTTCAAGATAGTTGAAAGTGCAAAGAAAATATGGAAGCGGCAACAGGTGCTTACTGAATATGGCAAGGCTTTACACTCCTGGGTTAGTCAGTCTTTCTTGCTAAGGATACCCTAGAAAAGGCTATACATGTTAGTTCTGAACAATTAGTGTTAATTGTATATTAAAAGTATATGCACAGCTTATACAAGCACGTTTTGCATGCAGTTAAACTTAGTAAGATAATTACATACAACACGCAAAGTGTGTTTCCGCTACCTAGCGGTGGATATGAGCACTCACTGGTGATATCCGAGGTGAGCTGATTTGCTCCCACATTTGCTCCCATATTGGCTCCCCCATTTGCTCCCACTTTTGCTCCCACTTTTGCTCCCATATTGGCTCCCACTTTTTTCTCCCACTTTTTGATCCCATATTAATGCCAACTCTTATAATTATAAGCAGCAGCAAAATGTAAATGGAATAATATTTCTGATAATGTTCATAACAAAAGTCCTGAAGTCTTGGGTTTGAATTCCCAACTATGGTTGTCAGCCAATGAATTCCACTACAGGAAACTTTTATTTTTGTGTTGTGTAGCGTGATAATTTGCCCATCTCGCGATGTAGTGGTTAGTATACTTTGGTGTTATCCCTGAGGTCATGGGTTCCAACTCGGCTATGCCCAGAATTTAATTTTGATCTGAGAGTTGAAAGGTTAGGTTGGGAGAGGTTAGGTAAAGTTAGGTTAGGTGAATTTATGATAGGTTAGGTTAGGTAAAGTTGGGTCAAGTTAGGTTAGGTGAAGTTAGGTTAGGTTAGGGGAAGTTGGGTTAGGTGAGGTTAGGTTAGGTGAAGTTGGGTTACGTTAGGTTAGGTGAGGTTAGGTTAGGTGAGGTTAGGTTAGGTTAAGTTAGGCTAGGTTAGGTTAAGATAGGTGAAGTCAGGTTAGGTTAGGGTAGGTTAGGTTAGGTTAGGATAGGTGAAGTTAAGTTAGGTGAGGTTGGGGCAGGTTAGGTTATGACTAAGTTTGTTATGCTTAGTTGTTTTAGAAAAACACTGCATTGGCTCTCATATTTGCTTCCATATTTTCTTTGCACTTTCAACTATCTTGAATTGTGTATTTACTTTTGCCGGCATATTTGTTGACATATTTGTTAGCATATTTGCTCCCACTTTTTATATTTGCTTTGCTCCCACATTTCATCCCATATATGCTCCCACTTTTTGCTTCCCAATGTTTGCTCACAGTTTTTGCTCCCACATTTGCTCACACTTTCGCTAACACATTTTACCCCCACTTTTGCTCCCTCTTTTTGCATCTATATATGCTCCCACATTAATCTATTGTTGTTATTACCAAGTTGTCTTTACTAGAAATTAGTTTATGCTTGACAGTTGATATGGAAGTATCAGTGACTAGGTATGGTAAGCCTTATGCATACTATAAAGGATATTCATATATTGTGAAACGAAGCAATAAAATGGAACTGTTATTTGGCGCTGTTCAAAGCAACGATCGAAACAGTGTCGAGGAATGCTTAAGACAAGAGAATTGGACATACTTTCTTCAAACAGTCATGATTGTAAACTTAATAATCATGCTAGTGTAAATGTAAGGAAAACTCAAACCGAAGCAAAAAACCAAGTCCAAGAAAAAAATAGTGCTGCTCAAGATAATATTAACCTCGGGTTTAATACACTACAACGCACTCATGCTGTTAGCGAGTTGTTTAATGAGAAACCTTTAAGACCTCCAGTAAAACCCATGATCAGACACACACACACATCTCAAAAGGCCCTCAACTCTATCAGAGACAACATACCCCATCAAGAAGTTGGTTGGGGAAGATGAAAAGGATGGTGATGGTGATAATAATAACATAATGTTGAAGCACTCTAGTACATCTAAAAAGAAGCTTTCAACACTATCAAAGGGAACTCAAACCATTGAACAGACTGTGGACACAGGTGGAAATTATGATGGTAAAGATGATGAGGATGATGATGATCATTATGAAGATGATTATAATGATGAGGATGATAATGATGTTAATGGTGAAAATGATGGACTGCTTCCCGAGTATTTGAAACCATTCATAAAAAATAGCAAATGGAACGATCCTAATATATTAGTCGAACGTCTACAGCTCTTGCATGCCTGTAAACAGGCTGGTCATATTGGTTATGAGGAAGAGCTGTTAAAATAGAAGATGAACTTCGTAAAGCTGGTATTATTGTGTAATTGGTCAACGTAGCAACACCTCCATCCCCTAAAATAATGTTCAGCAAGTGTTATATTTAAAAACTCTAGCAGGACAACATGAACAAAAAAGAGCTGTATTCTGTGTGTGTGTGTGTGTGTGTGTGTGTGTGTATACCTATTGTAAAAATATATATATTTGAATTAAATTAATTAACACAGTTTGTATATATTTCTTGTTTTCTTTGCATGTTGACTGTATATTTGCTCAACCACTTTTTGGTTTTTCAATGCACATTTTTTGGTTTGTTATGATTTTCCGTAGCATTACAGTTATCAGTCTTGTAAACTGGGTGATTAATATAGGTATAAAGGCATCTTTAAAAAATCACAAGCCTTACAGTTGTGACATATCACGTATATTATGTTACATGTTATCCTACATTCCACATAGGGCTCTCCGTTATTAACAGTGAACTCTGTTGTCATTAAAATAACTACTTGTAAAATAATTCCAGTGGCATATCCTGTTAGCAAATATCATATAATAAATATTTTCACGTCACAGAACGACAACTTGAAAATCATTTATTGTAGGAATACCTTTAATGGGACCACCAAACCTTCAAGTATGCAATACACATTGCAGATAGTGCTGTATTTTGGTCGGTAGTGCCTCAAGTGCTTACGTTAAATAACAATACTGTAAACATATAAACATTTAATAAATCACAATTGTTTTCATTAAATATCATATACCTAATAAATATTTTCACACCATAGTATGACCATTTCAAGATCATTTTTGTAGGAATTGTAGGGATCTCCAGACCTTGAAGTAAACCATATTTGATATACATTCCACATAGCTACATAACCGACAGTACGTCGTGGTATCAATTTCAGCCACCAGGCGCGCTCATCGTTTGTATTGTATTTCAGTTCCATTTGCATTTCTTGAAAATCACCCCCAAGCCAAAAAATACATAGCAAGTTAGTGGAATCATGTTACACATCAATAATTTTAGAAGAGCTCTCAGGTATTGTATGATGATTTTTTTAGAAGTGTATAACTGTTTGTTGACTAGCATTTACTGTTACACAACATTATTTTTGGTAAACTCTACATAAGTATCCTAATTGTGTCCGGTATAATGTCTTGTTTAACAAACATGGTCACATGGTTTATCTATAGGTTTAAGCCTCTGTTGTTTATGATTTTAAAAAATGATAAACAGCTAAACTCACTGGTCAATAGCCAACATAGTGGCCAAAATGTTTCCCTCATAGGTAACTCATGTTTGGTTAGTCAATTCTTATTGCAAAGCCAGTCAAGACCTAAAAATAGTATTAACACCATATCCCTAAACAAATCAAACCATCTTAAGGTATTTATTAAATTGAATTGCATTTTAGGAACCTTGCAAGTACATGTTGTCATGTAGGTAAGGAATGGATCCAAACATAACATGTTTCGATTTTCTTTGCACTTGTCTGTGGGCAAACATGGCATTTACCTGGAGTAAAAGTGGAAATCCACTTGAGTTTGACGTTTAGAAAACTCACCTCACCTCACCTCACCCCAACTGTTTGGAAATGGAAATAATTTGTTTTTGTTTTACTTAGAGGCTTGGAAATCATGGTCATCATTCCCATGTACTGTAATTAGGGAAAATAATAAGGGGTGATGTACACTATTATTAGCTGAGTACCTAATACAATTTTGCATACCCCTAGGGCCAGTATCGCATTATAAAGGCATGCCATTTGTTACCGTCCTTAAAGCCAGTGATTTAAAACAAAAGAGCTGTTTATTTTCCACCACCCCCAAACAAGGGCTTTCATCTAGTGGAATGTAGGTTGACGACCATGGAGCCCCAGCTGAGTCCGTCATTGTTCCCACTGACTTGTGCTAGGCTCCTGTCTGTCTTCTTTCCTGTCGACCACACTTGGTCAACTCTTGTTCTCTACCGACTCCGACATTATTAGGCTATCCAAGGCTTAGGGAGTCTCTTTATTTTCCGACTTAATTGACCCTTGTTTATTTTTTCTGATACCCTCCTTGTGTGAGGAGGCAGCCTTCTTTAAATTTTTATGTTATTTCCTGCCTATTGCACAAGCCACACTAAAGGTAGGGTGTATGTAGCCCCACCACTTGTGGTGCACCCTGGATATGCCTACACCCTCAGGGGCTTACGGCTGATGAGTTTGGAAGTTGGCGACCACAAGGGATTCCTAAGCTGGGCCCAGTTTTCCTCCTTTTTATCGATTACCTCTGGAGCGGGACCCTCTCCTCTTTTACTTTCATATCTACCTTTTATGGCTCTCCTTCCTTTCAAGTCCATCAATCCACATTCTTGAGGGTTGAGGGGCATTATTTATTCCTTCTGTCCTTTATTTGTCCTGTTATCCTTTTGTCTTACATTTCATTTTTCTAGTTATAAATGTGTAGTTTGTTTTAGTTATAGTTTACATTTAATTTTATTTTTCACCATCAGCCAAACAATTAGGGGTCGATAGGACAGCTTGGTGGTCAAGTTTATAGAACGCTTATCTTTTGTTTGAAACAACACCATGTTGATTTCCCGACTGGGTCAAGTATTTTATACTTTGTTCACTTATTTCTCATGGCTTTGAAACTGGCTGCCTGTAACGTGATCATTATTAACTTTAACTTCAGTGTACGGTGTAGGATTGGAAAGGAGGCAGCCCATGGCTTCTGAATTACAACTATGTTAGCGTTTGTCTAAAGTATAAATAAAAAGAGAGTTCAAACATCATGTAGGACATAAACTATTTTTAAATTCAGATGTGTGTTTCACAGTAAACACAATCATTCTCCGTTTAAAACAACCCATACATTTCTTTTTCTAACATGATAGCTTATAGGCGGGCATTGCTATAGCTTACATGTAGTAGGGTCAACAGCTAAGGATTCAATTTCAATTACCTATACCTCTCATGGTATGGCTCTTAGTCAATTCGTTAAACTACATAAAACTTTTCTATATGTTCTGTTACATTATCATTTGACCATCTCACAGTGTAGTGTTTAACATAGTTGGTTGTCTACCCTAAGGCCTTGGCTTGCAACCCCACCTATACCAAGAAATTCATTTTCATCTTAAGGTTGCAATAAGGTTCATTGAGCCTTGTCAACCCTTACCTAACAATTATCAAGTCATGTACGTTAACACGGTGCGAATCACGACCACTATCAAGCAGACGAGTAATATGAAACTTGCTGGCAAGAGCATCGTGTTCTTATCACCAAGACTCATTACACAAACAAAGCCAGTGTCTCAGTGCAGATTCAACCCAGCGATAATATGCAAGACTGTGTTTGTTCAAAAAGCATCATTAATATAACTCGACTGTCACCACACAGGTCCGGGTTCGATTTTCTAAAGGCTGCAACAGGTACACTCAGTCTTGTCAGGTAAAACATTTTGAGTGAATTCATAAATCATGGGAAAGGGTTAGCCACTGTCAGTCCAAAACAACACCTTACTTCACCCTCTCCGATAATTAGTTTTATAAAATCTCAGGTCGATAACCTTAACGTTTTGGTTCTTTTGGGTATATTCATGGGGAATGGCAACGGTTTGGCCATCCTGATTTGTACAACACCTGATACAACTCTGTAGCCTTAATCATTAGCTATAAACACATTAATCCATAATTACCTAATAATAATAAAAATAATAATAATAATAATAATTAGCAAGCTGTCATCCTCCAAACACTCATTCATTAAAGCATGGTTTCAAAAAACTCTTATGCTTTTAAGTGTTTAATACCTTTTTCTCATGTAACATTACTATTCCCTGTTTTATGAGTGAAATAATCTATCGAGGTAAAAGCGTATGTCATCACCTATTTTTCAACTATCAAACCTAATTTTAGGGTTCTTAGTTTGCAAGATATAGATTTTTTCAATTTGAGGGTAGTTTTCAACCCTCTACTATTTTTCATGAAAAACAAAAGATCTTAGGTTCAATTATCATTTTTACCCGTTTAAGACCTTATTCCCCACTGTAAAATCACTATTTACTGTTTTAGGAGTGACATCATCTATCCAGGTAAAAGCCTATGTCACAACCAATTTTTTAAGCTATTACAAATAATTTTACGGTTCTTAGTTTCCAAGGTATCGATTTTTCAATTTGGGGGTAGTTTTCACCCCCCTGCTATTTTTCATCAAAAACAAAAGATCTTAGGTTCAATTATCATTTTTACCCGTTTAAGACCTTTTTCCCCACTGTAAAATCACTATTTACTGTTTTAGGGGTGACATCATCTATCCAGGTAAAAGCCTATGTCGCAACGAATTTTTTAAGCTATTACACATAATTTTACGGTTCTTAGTTTCCAAGGTATCGATTTTTCAATTTGGGGGTAGTTTTCACCCCCCTGCTATTTTTCATCAAAAACAAAAGATCTTGGGTTCAATTATCATTTATAGGTGTTCAACACGTTTTTTCCCCATAACATGACTATTTACTGTTTTAGGGGTGAAATGACCAAACCAGGTAAAAGCCTATGTCATCACCTATTTTTAAAGCTATCACGCCTAATTTTAGGGTTCATAGTTTCCAAGATATTGAGTTTTCAATTTTGGGGGGTAGTTTCACCCCACAAAGGGGGACGTCGCCCCAAGTGCTAGGACCCCTCATACAAGTCCCTAGCATGATTGGTTCACGAGATATTAACAAAAGTGTAGTTAGGCCCTTTTGACAAAAAAAAAATGAATCATACTTTCAAAAACGAGGCGTCACCCCAAGTGCGAGGTTACTGCCTATGGCAAAATCCCATCAGGGGTTCAGAAAATATTAGCAAATGTGTAGTTAGGCCCTTTTGACAAAAGCCACCGGTGTGCATACATACAAAAATTGCTCTTTCACCCCAGGTAAGGGTAGTTTTTATTTTGGGGGTTGACATACCCCATTCATACAAAAGGAGAATTCACTACGAGTCCTACGACACCCCATATGTTTAAATCGCATTATTGGTTAGCGAGATACTAAAAAGCGAATGACCTATTAGTTTTTTGAATTTTTAATAATTTTTTTAAAAAGCCTCATCTATAAAGAATCATTTAAAAATTCCGCTCTCTTACAAAAGTCCTCAAGTGCGCATGCATACAAAAATAACCACTACTTAACCTCCGGGTAAGGGTAGATTTATTTTGGGGTGGATATACTCCCGTCCATAGCAAGGGGTGGTTCACCACAAGTCCTACGACACCCTATATGCTCAAATCCGACCATGCGTTCGCGAATCATCGCCAATGTTCGCCAGAAAGTAGGCTATCATTTTGTTTTGTCCTACACACTTCAAACTTGCTGTCAGCCTAGAGGGCATAGGGACCTTTCATTGACGTCAAACAAACTTTTCTCTCATCTTCACCGTTTCCAAAATAGCACCAATTTCAAAAAACAACAATTTTAAAATATATATATATACCGACACACATTCATAGCAAAGAGGACGTCACACCATTCCTAAATAACACATCGTTCTAGCCTTACAAGCTCATTAAATTCGCCAAAATGTCAAAAAAGCACGTTTACCTCAAATTGCGTTTCCAAATTCCACCCATTTTAAAAAATTACCTCACCATCAAATAGAGCGGGAAAAATAGCATTTAAACGAACCCTCACTCAACCCTAGTCCTCGCCCACCACCAAACATTTTCCCAACATAGCCATACGTATTCAAGCACACACTCGACTTGCAAGAGAACATACACTACCCCACTACCCGCGAAAGACCTTTTGTTTTGGTATTTTATTTAAATAATGAGGCTATAGGAAAAGAGGGGGGCATTACTACGAGTGCGAGATATCAGGTTCGGGGCCGATACGATGAGGGTTCAATAAGTTAGTGGACAGAACCCCCAAGTTAACACTACTTGTTAAAGGTCAACCACGTCTCACGCGAACACTGCAGACATATCACGTGTTCGCTCGCACTGGTGCACATGCTCACACTCGCACGGGTGTCAAATGACGGTTAGCATCCTAAGCAAAAAACAATAACAGCTGCACACCACATGTGTGGATAGGAGCCGCCTCTCCGCTCAGCCCAACCGGCGCGAGGAAAAAAAATCATAACAGCTGCGCGCCACATGTGCGGATTGCTCGCACTGGCACACATGCTCACACTCGCACGGGTGTCAGATGACAGTTAGCATCCCAATAAACAACCCCCATGACGTCAACACCCATTAACTTTTTATCACCATCGCACAAACAAGCCAAAAGTTCAACCCCTTCCCACGCTAACACGTGCAGTGCACATGCTCGCTCCTGGACCACGTGCTCGCTCTAAGGACCCATGACGTCATCAGGAATGACGTAATCAGGATTACGCAATTTCTGGTCATGATGATGCAATATTCAAAGTTTTGCGAACTCTACTACTGTTATTCACAATCATTACTCCAGCCTGGAATGTATTCCTTCCGGAATCCTCCGCGGCATGTATATTTTGCAGTCGCAAGAACTGCTCCAACGAATCTGTCATAATTTTCACTTATTGGAGCAATCCATCTAATCACTTTATCCAGATCTTTGGAGTATTTAGACCAGTCAGCTTTCCTGAAATTCTATCTAGGTCTGGGGATGGATCTAATTATATGTATTTTTGCATTCCAACATCAAGAATTACTGGTCGATGTTGGCAGTTTGGAAAACCTTCAAGGACCGTTCTTACTGTATTGAGAGGTTGTCCCTGGGAATCTTGTGTTACAAAACATAGTTCAGGATTTTACTCCTTCAGTAGAATTAAATAATAAGTAACAACAGATTTCTACTTGTGATCTGTGCCCAATTTTCCATTTTTCTGTGATATTACAAAATTCACTCCTACTGTATACTTTTATATCACAACGAACCTTTTATCCGAACTTGTCCTTGCCTCTTGCTCTGCTTATCCTATTGTATTGCCAATCAAATACAATCGTTGGTCCCAGAAACCCAGGAACGGTCACAATTTATTTATTTATTCATAATTGTGATGTTCTTTGCTAATACTAATTGATTTTTCAGTCCATTCATCACGAATGAGGCCAAGAAAAATTAAAAGAAGGACAGCAATCACTCCCTCCTTCGTCTGCAACAAGCACTGCTGACTTCTTCAGTACGTCGCAGTGTACCTTAGTCAAGGACAAGCAGTTCAAATCCATTGCAATCAGTTCAGTAAGTGAGACATCAGTTTCTAACATATATTTTGAAAATTTCAACAATAATAGGAATTTCTCAAAAGAAAGAATCGCCCGGTTCCGTAGACTTTTGTGTAATTTAAAGGGACAGCTGAAGCTTAACACACTGTCTCGGCGTTTAAAGGCCTATGAACAGGCGTTTGAGATTGATGACGAGATTCAGACAAGAAATAGAAATAATCAGTCCCTTTCAACAAAAGGATCGTGACGAGGTTGAAGATTCTTTTCAATGGTACAAAGATCTCTAAAATGGTATAAACATTCATTTTAACGTCAATATTATTATATTAGCTACACGAAGAGGTGTCCACCAGGGACCATGTATTCTCGAAAACAGCAAAACAGGTCTCCCTTCACATCAACAACACCATGGTCCAACAAATATCTTCCATCAAATATCTTAGAACTTGAGTGAACCAGCATTGTGATTCGAAGAGTGAAATCTTATCAGGGATTGGACAAGCAAAAATTATGTTCAATACCACGAGGATCTTTTTTTTACCAGCCGAGAACTCAACCTCCAGCTCAGAGTTCGAATGTTACGTTGCTATGTATGTCCTGTCCTTTGGCATGGTTTCGAAGGGTGGACGCTCAGCCCATTACTGGAGAAGCGGATTGAATCTTTTGAGATGTAGTTATACAGAAGAATACTCCGAATATCTTGGGTAGAAAGGAAAGCAAATGAAGAAGTCCTCAACATCTTGAACAAGAAAAAAGAGCTTCTCACAACCATCAAGGAGCGTAAGCTCAGCTACCTCGGGCACATCATGAGAAATGAACGATATGAACTTCTCAGGCTGATCATTCAAGGGAAGACTGATGGGAAAAGATCTGTGGGAAGACGGAGAAATTCCTGGACGAAAGACTTGCGGCGGTGGTATGGACATACGTCGATAGAAATCTTACGTGCAGCCATTTCGGCGTGTAGGCCTAATCATAATCAATTGGATCGCTAACCTTCGGAGGGAGACGGCGTCATAAGAAGAAGAATATTATAATATTATACAATAATTTCATCAATAAAAATAAAAATAAGCTAACAATCAAGTAAGTGGTAGTATTAAAAATTGCGAAATATGATCCTTTGATTTCCTTAACAGACAAATCTGAGCTTAGGAATTTAAGAAGTCCTACCTAATATTATCCACATATATTGGGAATGTTCACGGAGCGCACTCATACACACTCATACAGCTCTTCACAAATGCTCAACATTGAGCGTGTTTAATGCTGCGTGCAACGATGTTATTGCATGATGCAACTAGAACTCCATGTGGTATGAAATATTGATGCTTGGTGCTGTTGGATCGACACGGGGTGACTGATGGACGGACGTGTAATAATAGAACATACAACTCAAAACAAAAAGTGAGGTTCGGTGACGTTACATAAGAAAAATGGGAATTAGCGTATTATTTTGTAGTGCAAGGCAACATGTTTAATTCCCAGAGCCATTATTAGCAGTTCACTAATATATGTACTGGGCGTCAGCATACAATGAAAAACAGGCTCTGGAAGGAAATAAGTGTATGAGGAAAGCAAAGTATCGTCGTCGTCGGCTTTAACTCGTTTCCGATTATAAATCTTCTTCCAAAATATTTGCTCCTTACTGATGCCTGTGAATATGCTTGCGGAGACTAAACAGTCCAACCTAGCGTGGAACAAACGTCCACACAGATCACATGAAATTGTTGGAGGAGGACGTGGTTGTGCTGCACGGAGTTTTCGTGCTTGTCGCTTGATCTCTTCATGTCTACGACATTCCCCTTCAAACAGGCGTCAGGATAGTCTGACTCCATGTTCGACGGTCTTCAGCAAGTGTGTCCTCGGTTTTGGGATAGAGACCTGAAAACTTAATTATCTGCTTAAATTGGCCCTTCAAACGCCACATAGGACGTTCTTAAGGTCAGATGCCAGAACGAAGTACACCAAATAAAATCTAACGTGGAAGTCACGTATCACCCATCCGGCGGACATGTCCTATTCATCTAAGCTGATGGCCAATGATGGATGATTCTACACTATTTTCATGTTCAGCAAGGGACAGTTTCCATGCACATGCAAATCGCGCAACACAGCGTTCATGTTTTGTGTTACCGCCCATAAGGACATATGCTCAGATATTCTAAGCACGACCAACCGCTTTGAGAGGCAAAGGATATAATGTTCATAAACAAGATGTTCAGTAAAGAACATATAGCCTACTTTCTCCAAAATGAATGGGTACTGTTGTAACGCTTTGTCTTTTTCAAGGAGTATAATTGAATGTTGGTTGTAGTAGCTTGTTGAAATACAACGTGCTATACGAATATTAAACATGAATATGAGGGGCCCTTTGCTGGTGCTACCTCTGTAAAATAAACTTCATTCAATTCGGTTTCACCGTGTTTGAATTGATATGGGGAATCGATTTGCACACATACATGGCCGCTATCTGCAAACTATTGGGCTGATGACCTTGTAGTTCAGTCAAACGATGCTTCCCAAAAAAAGGTATGTTGTTGAAAAATTTGGTAGAGATCAAATGATTAGGTTGGTCGTAATTTGATCCCTCGGACACTCGCGCTAGTAATAGATACAGCGTTACTAGTGCGGGCTACATATGTAGCCCAAAGGGTTATTTTATCTAATGGACTCGCACACGTGTTCAGTTTCAATAATATGATAAATAGTAGTATATATAAGTATTCAATTTTATCGTACATCATTGGTAAAACTGCAACAAAAATAAAATTAATGGAACTAGAACTGTTAAATTATTTTCATGTAGATGTAAACCTAAATACTTACATTAGTGCATATTTGGATTGGAATTAAACAAAAATAAAACTAGGTTAGATAGTTTCACTAGAAAGTCAGCACCTATTATGAACAATTTCAGTAATTTCATTTATTTTTTCTCGAAGTTTTGAAGTTTATTTTTGCCCTTTTGCTTACAATCTATAGCCCAGGAATTCCATAAGCATGCTCAGACAAATTTGTCACTCAAGCATTCTGTGCGAATGGACACAGTGATCCGAGAAGATCTTCATTGCACTTTGCGCATCAGTTCCTTGTTTATTTATCCCATCCTCGTCCACACAAGAAGCAACAGCCTACTTTATTTCCACTACACTCAACCTAGCATTACTTTCATCTAAACACTGACTGATTTGAAATGCATCTACATGACCGCCTCCTGTGAGGCAACTTTTCCTTTGCACGTTCAATTCTGAAACTGCGATGCTCGCTCGGGCTACCATTGTAGCCCAGACGACTTCTAATGCATCTGGTGTCAGTTTGGTGCAATTGGTTCAGTTGGAATCACACCCATCTGTTAAATACAGCAACACCAGGCAGCTACAGAGATTCTCGATATTCCTAGCAAAAAGTATACTCTGCGCTACAACAAAATAAATCACTGGGCTACACCTGTAGCCCGCGCGAGTATCCGAGGATTAAGCTTTTAACATTTGGGTGGCCGCCATTCCGTTTCCGTCAAGATGGCGGCGATATGAAACATGACACTGGGGTGCCCTTTGCTAGTGCTACCTCTGTACCAAATTTTGTACAATTCAGTTTTACCGTGTTTTAATTGATAGAGGGAATCGATTTGCACACATACATGGCCGCCATATGCAAACTATTGGACTGATGACCTTGTAGCTTGGTCAAAGAGCGCTTCTCACATAAAGGAATGTTGTTGCAAAATTTGGTAGAGGTCAGATGATTAGGTTGGTCGTAATTTGATTTAAGCTTTTTACATTTGGGTAGCCATCATAACGTGTCCGTCAAGAGGCGCGACATAAAACATGACAGTGAGGTGCCCTTTGTTAGTGCTACCTCTGTACCAAATTTTGTTCAATTCGGTTTCACCGTGATTGAAAAGATAGGGGTAATCGATTTTCACACATACATGGCCGCAATCCGCAAATTATTGGGCTGATGACCTTGTAGTTTGGTCAAAAGATTCTTTATATATAAAGGTATAATGTCGCAAAATTTGGTAGAGATCAGATGATTAGGTTGGTCGTAATTTGATTCAAGCTCTTAACATTTGGGTGGCCACCATTACGTTTTCGTCAAGATGGCGGTGATATAAAACATGACACTGGAGTGCCCTTTGCTAGTGCTACCTCTGTACCAAATTTCGTTCAATTTGGTTTCACCGTGTTTGAATTGATAGGGGGAATCGATTTTCATACATACATGGCCGCCATCTGCCAACTATATGGCTGATGACCTTGTAGTTTAGTCGAAAGACGCTCGCCATATGAATATATAATGTTGAAAACTTTTGGTAGAGATCGTATGATTAGGTTAGTCGTAATCTGATTTAAGCTTTGAACATTTGGGTGGCCGCCATACATTTCCGTCAAGATGGCGGCGATATAAAACATAACACTTACTGTCGACCAAAGTATTATGTGTACTCGAGTTTGAAGGTTGTTTGTCAAGTAACCAATAGACCTACATAAAATCCAATACCATCAACATTTTCGTCATTCTATTTTACGTTAGTTCATGTAGGTTTGGAATTTTTAATTTATATTTTAATATTTTTTATCGCAGTTGGAACACAAAAAGTGCACGTTTTTAAGCGTGTTTCAACCATACGTCACATTTAAGAATTATTATCTCACAAGCCCGTCATCAGATCGAATCCAAATTTCAACACAATATACATTGGAATGTTGTATAACTGGTTTATTAATTTCACAATTTTGTGTGTCCAAGAAACAAAGTTGTTATCATTGTTGAAAGGTAACTTTTTCTCGGCTCGAGGTGGTTGGAAAATGTAGTCCTTGGTTGCGTTGTAATCGTTATGCATCAAAAAGTTATGCTGTATGACTGTGAAATACGTAAATTAATTCTCTTATTTTATATCGGTTTATATTTGTACGAGGAAATAACACATGGTTCACCAGCTAGCCGCTCCGGGAAAAGCTGTACAGCGTTGCTGAGATGGAGCTCATCACTTCCGAGCGAGACGCGCCATGATGCGTGTGAGCACCAAATTAATAAATCAGTTATACAACATTCCAATGTATATTGTGTTAAAATTTGGATTCGATCTGATGATCGGTTTTTGAGATAATAATTCTTAAATGTGACGCATGGTTGAAACACGCTTAAAAAAGTGCACATTTTGTGTCCCAACTGCGATAAAAAATATTAAAATATAAATTAAAAATTCCAAACCTACATGAACTAACGTAAAATAGAACGACAAAAATGATGATGTTATTGGATTTTATGTAGGTCTATTGGTTACTTCACAAACAACCTTCAAACTCGAGTGCGCATAATACTTTGGTCGACAGAAGGTGCTCTTTGCTTGTGCTACCTCTGTACCAAATTTCGTTCAATTTGGTTTCACCGTGTTTGAATTGATAGGGGGAATCGATTTGCACACACATACATGGCCGCCATCTGCAAACTATTGGGCTGATGATCTTGTAGTTTGGTCAAAAAATGCTTCCCACACACAAAGGTATGTTGTTGCAAAATTTGTAGAGAACAGATTATTATATTGGTCGTCATTTGTTTTAAGCTTTTTTTATTTGGGTGGCCGCCATTACGTTTCCTCAAGATGGAGGCAATATAAAACGTGACACTGAGGTGCCCTTTGCTGGTCCTACCTCTGTACCAAATGTTGTTCAATTCGGTTTCACCGTGTTTTAATAGATAGGAGGAATCGATTTGCACACATACATGGCCGCCATCGGCAAAGTATTGGGCTGATGACCTTGTAGTTTGGTCAATAGCTTCTTTATACATAAAGGTATATGGTTGCAAAATTTGGTAGAGATCAGATGATTAGGTTGGTCGTTATTTGATTTAAGCTTTTAACATTTGGGTGGCCGCCATTACGTTTTCGTCAAGATGGCGGCGATATAAAACAAGACACTGAGGCATCCATTGCTAGTGCTACCTCTGTACCAAATTTCGTTCAAGTCGGTTTCACAGTGTTTGAGTTGATAGGGGGAATCGATTTACACACATACATAGCCGCAATCTGCAAACTATTGGGCTGATGACCTTGTAGTTTAGTCAAAAGACGCTCGCCATATACATATACCGGTATGTTGTTGCAAAATTTGGTATAGATCGGATGATTAGGTGAGTCGTAATTTGATTTAAGCTTTGAACATTTGGGTGGCCGCCATTACGTTTCCGTCAAGATGGCGGCGATATAAAATATGACACTGAGGTACCCTTTGCTAGTTCTACCTCTGTACCAAATTCTTTCAATTCGGTTTTACCGTGTTCGAATTAATAGGGGGGACAGACATTCAGAGTACACACACTCAGACACACACAGACAGACACACATTTTTTGGCCCTGTGTAGATCTCATAAGTCTACTTTCATTTTTTGCAAAAATCGAAAGTGGATTAAAAATATACGGTATCACTAAGCTTACCAATATGGTAGCCTCCATCCAGAGATTCTGCCATCAGACCGATACCCATGCCGAGAAATGGTTCGTCTACAAAACAACCTTTCCATATCTCTCAACTAAATACAACTTGGACAAAATTAAGGTGATTCACATGATAGTGCATGAACACTATTCAGAATTTATTCGCAAAGTTCTGCATATATTTCAAGTTAGATAACAGGTTTATACTAGACATCGAAGTATCAGCATTGCAGAGTTCCTTACGACTCATCTCAACGAACATTGGTTCTAAGTATTGGCTGTACACATTACGGGGTCAACAGTCGTTCACCACTACACAATAACGGTTTGTCTTGTAGCCATCCCTGAATGGGAAAAGCTTATCATTTGTATTTTCAAGCAATATTTCTGACTGAAAGGTGCTTCAATAAACCCTGCTTGTTCTCTTATCACTTTCAATTTACCTTGGTTTTGTATCAACTTGCTAGCCACTGAGATATAGCCACAGGCCTTAAGCCACCCACTTACCTGTCGATGGGGGAGATTCCTCAATTTTGAATACTCAGAGGATACTTTCTCAGAGAAGCCTTGAGAGCTGATTTGACGAAGCTTCGAACGGCAAAGTAAAGAGTTGCTTCGGCGACTACGGCAGCCGCTAGCATTGTCACTAGCATCGTCATTGTAATGCTTTCTTCGTCTCAGAGTTCAAATGATGATGTCCCATCCGTTCTCCTGGGCTGCAATGAGAGTTACTTATCAGACAGGGCTCAATCCAAACACAGAATATACATTGTAGTTAAGCAGAAAATGTGGCGTCACTAGTGAGTGTGATATCGAAGAAAGTCTTGCTTTCAGGCTGGAAAATTTTACATTCTTACTTTCCTCGTAGACCGATACTTCATAATTTTACAAATATGTGTAGTTGTTAATGTTTGAGTCTTCAGTATTTTGACTGGTTTGATGCAGATCTCCATGCCTCCCTGTCCTGAGCTAATCGTTTCATCGCTTGCCACGGTGGGTGAGTGGATAGCTTGTCGGTCTACTAACCCCAAGATTGCAGGTTCGCCCCTGGCCGTGGTAAGTGATTTTTTAAAGGCGGCAAAAATACGATACGCATGTCATACGATGTTGGCATGTCAAAGAACCCATTTGAATTCAGTAGGACGAGTTCATAATGGTAAAATTAATCTCGGTAGTTTCTGCCAATACAAAGTTCCTCATTTCTCTACTAGAAAGCGCTATAGTGTTCAAGGAGCTTAGATATCTATTATCTAACCTCCTTGACTTTCATAGTGATTCAAGGAACAACGAAATTCGACATGCAAGCTACTCTCTGGGTATCAAATTACAAAGCTTGCACCCGCCACCCGAGGCAATACGATATTATTACTACATAGCTACCACACCCTATATCCGAGGCAATCTGTATAACACTCTCTAACCTCGGTCTACCCCTACAGTTCTTATCCTCGACCCTTCCTTCCTTAACTAAGCTTGATATTCCTGGGTGTTTTAGTATGTGTCCTGCTAACCTATCTCTTCTCTTCATTAGCAGTCGCCAGAGACATCTCTCCTCTCCCACTCGTCTTAATACCTCTTCGTTTGTAACCGTATCTACCCATCTGATCTTCATCATTCTCCCGTAACACCACATTTCAAATGCTTAAATTCTCCTCTTTTCTGCTGCACCAATAGTCCAAGTTGCACTTCCATAGAGCACCACGCTCCAGACAAAGTCTTTCAAAAATGACTTCCTAATACATAAATATATATTCGATGTCCACAGATTCCTTTTATTAGAAATGCTTTCCTTGCCTGAGCCAACCTACATTTTATATCTTCTTTGCTTCGTCCATCACTGGTTATTTTGCTGCCAAAGTAACAGAAGTCTCCTACTTCCTTCAGCTTTTCACCTGCCAATTTAATGTCCAGAGAGGTTTCTGATTTATTTCGGCTGCATTCCAATATTTTGGTTTTACATTTATCAATTTTCATCATGAATTATTTCCGTAAGACAGAGTCCATACCATTCAAAAACTCTTTCAAATTCTTAGGCGTGTCGGCAAAGATGACGATGTCATCAGCAAATCTCAGAGTTGAAATTATTTCTCCTTGAATCTTCACTCCCACTTTAAAATTTTTCTCCAATTTCCTTCATTGCTTGTTCAATGTAAAGATTGAAAAGTATGGGTGATCGGTTGCAACCTTGCTGTATACTTTTCTGAATACCAGCTTCTCTCTCATGTCCTTCAGCTCGAATGACAGCTGTCTGGTTTCTGTATAGATTGTATATCACCCTCCAATCCCTGTACTTTATTCCAATCGATTTCAAAATGTCAAACAATTTAGTCCAATCAACGTTATCAAAAGCCACTTCTAAAGTTACAAATGGCATGAACGTTCTCTTATCTTTCCTTATTCTACCTTCCAAAATCAGCCTAAGACTTAGTACAGCTTCCCTTGTTCCTATATTTCTCCTGAAACCAAACCGGTCTTCACCCAACTCCATTTCTATCTGGCTTTCCATCCTCTTGTAAATTATTCTAGACAGGATCTTCGAAGCGTGAGTAATCATGCTGATTGTACGGTAATCTTCACATCTGTCAGCTCCCAATTTCTTTGGTATAGGGATGATAACATTCTTCTTGAAATCAGGGGGTACCTCACCTGTCTCATAAATCCTACACACCAAGTGAAATAACCTGATCAGACCATCTCCCATGCAGCGTAGCAACTCAATCCGTATATCATCCACCTGGTGCTTTGTTCCTGCTTAAGTCCTCCAATGCTCTGTCAAATTCTGATCTCAATATTAAATCTCCTTTTGCATCCTCATCAATTTCCTCCTCCCTTTCCATTACATGATTCTCAATCTCCTTTCCCTTATACAAACACTCTATGTAAGCTTTCCATCTCTCAACCTTTTCTTCCCTATCTGTTGGAGGCTTTCCATTTGAGTCCTTAATGTTACAGCACTTAGTCCTCGTTTCCCCAAAAGTATTCTTAATCCTTCGATAAGCTGTGTCTACTATTCCTAATTTCAGACAATTTTCTATACCTGCACATTTCTCTTTCAACCAGTCTTCTTTCGCTTCCTTGCACTTCTTGTTAACCTCATTTCTCAGACGTCTGTATTCTGCTTTCCCATTTTCATCTCTTACATTCTTGTGTTTCCGCCTTTCATCCATCAATTCTAGTATATGATGAGTGATCGACGGTTTTATCCCCATTCATTCTTTCCTACCAATGTTTCCTTCTGCGGATTTTGTTATTTCAGTTTTCAAAAGTGCCCATTCGTCTGCAATTGAAGTTGGTTTAAGGTTTTTCATTAGTCCTTCCTTTATACTCTTCTTGAATCTTTCGTTTATATCCTTCACTTTCAGTCTGTCTATTGCCCACCTTTTTTGGCTTTTGACTTTTCTTCAGTTTCAGTTTCAATAGAATTTCCACGTTTTTCATGTGATATTTATGATAAACCTAATATAATTTCATTGGTCTCATACATTTATCATTTCACAGACATTTCTAATGGTAGTGCTGAATAGTTTTAAAATGGGCCACCAGAATTCAGGGGATTATTTATAACTGAACAATTGTTGTATTACCCATCCTTTTCTCGCCATACACATTTCTAATGCAGCTAGACTAATTGGAATCAGTTGTGTTAAATAGGACTACCTCTGTAGATTTTTGTATTTCACATTCAGATTAGCCACTAATTTTTATTAATGAAAAAAAAAAAACCGTGGCTGTTGATCAGTGAGATTTTGAGTTTTCTGGAATAACCTTCCCATCATTTACATATCCTCTTCCAAAAACTGTACTGTGGTTTGTGGGAGCGGCAATCCGCCATGGCGGTTTTCATCAAAACTATCTACAGAGATGCATCTTTATTCACTTATATTTTTCGGTGGCGTAGTTGGTAGCATGCCGAGCTTCTAAGCCCAAGATCGCGGGTTCAAACCCAGCCGAAGTCGTCGGATTTTTAAGAACGTTAAAAATCCCTCAGTATATCCTCCTTCGGAGGGTAAGTAAAGCCGGCGGTCCCATGTCATACATTTATGGCATGTTAAAGAACCTTCCACTAATTACACCTGTGAGAAGCTAAATTATATATAGGTTAAACATTTGACTAATGTTCTTAGGTTCCTACGTTCGTTGTCAAGAGCTGACTGCGGTGACATCTGGTAACTATGTTCTGAACTAGTTTGTTGTTGACGGTGGCGTTTGGCGGCAAAAGTAGGAACTACTTGAAAAAATTGAATGTCTGCAGTCCTTGCTTGAATTAAAACAGATACACACACTAATACAGTTATCACAATTAACACCGGTTATCAGACAGATTTTACACACACCCAAAGTACACGGGGCTACATGACCGCGTTGTCGCAGCCCCTAAACGAAGGAACCAACCAACCAACCACTTATATTTTGGTTCCAACTCGACTGTGGAGTCCGGAGACATGACCTTGCAACTTAGTGGGCGTAGCTACCCCAATCGTTGAGTAAATACAAATTCACTACTATAAAGTAAAACTAACTTGATTGGGGCAGATGATCTCAATGATCCGCCCCAACAACATCATCAACTTGGCTCTTTATTGTGAGTTATTTCATTATTTATCTATTGGATGTCTAAGTTAATATAATTACTTGCTCTGCTGTCCACAAGGCCGATCGATGAACGGGGATGCAGTGCTGAGTTCTTCATTGAATTCTCGATGGACACAGAATCTCTGCTACTTCTGGCCTGGCTTTCCTTTAGAAAGCAATAGTGCTGCCGTCGCAGCCGTCAGTGATGATGAAGCAGTGCTGTTCCTCCCGAGCCCATAGGCCCAACCTTGATCACTGTAACAACATAATACTTGTCTTAGACGACATTTAAACCATGAAATATGTTCTTCAATATAACACTTTACAAGAAAAAGTGTTAAATATTGGTTATTGATGGAAAAGATTTGACAAGATGTGCTCAAGACTTATCTCCTCCCGCAGCTCCAACCTTCTCTCTCCTCGCCGCTAGAGCGCACCCGAGACTTGCCTGGTCTCAATAGGGATGTAGCCTGAGAAAGTTCGCGCCAGATAGCTCTCGTGTAGTACTGGGTAAGCGCAAGGCGATCGTCCTATGTTTCCCCCAGTCAGCTGCGAGTAATAGATTGTGACCGAGTTTTCTAAGCTAAAGTAAATTATATCTTCTCTAATTTTACTCCAAGACTATATTAATTAATTCTATAGGTATATCCCCTAATATATTATGGACGATTCTCAGCGTTTAAGCGTTAAACAGCTGCGAAATGAGCTACGGACTAGAGGTGCTAAAACTAGTGGGAGGAAGGAAGAATTAATAGGCTACAGCGGTAATAACAAAATTCTAATACGATTTATTATTCAAATTATGAATAGGAGTCAGAATGCTTGAGTATTGTAGGCCTATATTGAAAAAAATATATCTCCATAAGACTTAAATCTTAAATAGAGATTTCCCGGTCAATGCATGTGAGATTTTCTAAGTGAAATGCCATGTCCTGTGGTTCGGATTCCACGTAAAAAGGAGGTCCCGTGGCTCATGATCTCTAGATTAACGATCACGTAGAACTACAATCTTCCTCTTATAAATAGAGCTTTTGAGCACAGGTTATCAGAAAACATCTACACACACCCAAGTAAACGGGGCTACAAGACCATGTGGTCGCAAACCCCCTAAAGAATCAACAACAACAATAGTCTCTATCGCGGAACAAGGTCAATGAATATTAATCGCTGTATTCGAGTGGTGAAATATCTGGTGTTATTTTGGATTGCAAATACGCGTTATATATTCAACATATATAGGTCTATATGCTTAACATATGCTTGGTCGTACAGTAATTTGATTTAAGCTCAGAACATTTGGGAGGACGCCATTTCTTCTTTGTATGATGGCGGCGATATACAACATGACACTGAGTTGTCCCTTACTAGTAGGCCTACTACCTCTGTACCAAAGGTGGCGATTTGGTTTGGTTGTATCTGAATTGATAGGGGGAATCGATTTGCATATACTTGGCCGTCATCTTCAAACTATTGGGTTGATGACTCTGTAGTTTGGTCAAAAGACACTTCCCACATATAGGTATGTTGTTGCAAAATTTGGTAGGGATCAGATGATTAGGTTAGTCGTAATTTGATTTAAGCTTTGAACATTTGGGTGGCGCGATTACATTTCCGTCAAGATGGCGGCGATATAAAACATGACACTGAGGTGCCCTTTGTTAGTGCTACCTCTGTACCAAATTTCGTTCAATTCGGTTTCACCGTGTTTGATTTGAAAGAGGGGGGGGGGGGGGTGAGAGGGGGGGGACAGACTTGCCGAGTACACACACATACACACACACTCACACACACACACACACACAGACAGAAACACATTCTTTGGCCCTGTGTAGATCTCATGTCTATTTTAATTTTTTTATTTTATTTTTTATTTTTTTTTGCAAAAATCGAAAGTAGGCTAATAGGGAGGTTCTGTTCAAAATAATTGACTGAAATTGTATGGCGCATGTTATCTGCCTCATCGCGGTCACGATGAATCGACTTCCTAGCATAATAGTTAGTTATTGTTGTTTTAAGGGGCGGAACTACGAGGTCATCTGCCTCCTCTTAACACAGATTAAAGAATACAAATTTGGAATTGAATTTAAAATTAAATTAAATTAAAATTATAAAACTAAACAAAAATTTCGGAAAAACAAAAAATTATCATTCAAAAACGAGAAAGTTGTTGAGCCAATTTACACTGGAAAATTTAACTTAGCATAATAAAGGCGTATTTTTGAAGTTAATAGTATACAGCAAGAATCTTGATCCACTGCAACGTTCACATTTTCAAAATGCAAAGGTTTTTAAGGGCACAACAAAAACAATTCAAAACGAGCATTTGAGGTGTACGGAATGTTTTAAGTTTGCAGAGAATTCACAATAGACGAAATCAGGCAGTCATCGTTCTTAGCATGAATGTCTGATGATACTACGGACGTATGGACTCACAACCTGACAGTGATTGTATTTCTATACGAATTGAACGTAATGGTACACGAGCATTGTTGGCAATTTTTCAATGCAGAAAACCATACAGCAGTAGGTTTATCAAAATTGATTTTACAAAACTGCAACTTTTATTACAAGACCATCCCTGAAAGTTGATTGCACCGACATGTAATGACGTTGCAGTATTTCAAGGAGATGTAGTTGGTGTCACAGTAAAAATGTTTACGAAAGTGCGTATTATATTTTCTGCTATGCACCTCAGTTGAACAGGCTCTTCAAAAAGACGTCAAACAGTGTTTCCAATGTGAAAGATTGTTTTGTAAATCTCAAAGGCATGCCTTTTTTCTTTTCAAATTTCACAGAAAGAACAGCCGCACTATATGACGTATGCAGTGTAAGAATACCAAGAGTGTACGAGACCAGCTGGAATTTGCGTTCGAGATTGATAAGGACAACTGTTGATAATAAAGACTCAGTTTTGATGTACTTTAAAAATATTCAATCTTAGGCCTCAGGACCTAACACCGCCGAAACAGTGTCCCAATTTATTAGCCCGGCACTTGAGCGCGTGATGAGGTGTTCTCTCTCACCCACGAAATAAATGAAAAAGTCCTCTTATTAGTTCAATTCAGTTTAATAAAGATGTAATCGTTGAATTTTATTGCTACTTTACAACTTTACAATATTTTAGTGTCATATGTCATTTCTATGGGCAAATATGCTTGAAATCTGGCCTTCCATTTTTAATTATATGATTACACAACACAAAAATGATTCAATAATATTCAATATTTAATCATATGGAAAAGCCATAACATCACAATAAACAAGAAACAAACAAGCAAAATAGTAAACTGTTTATTCAAACTATGCAAAATGTAATTGGAATGTCTTAGTTATCACTCACTGTCGACGCGTTATTCACGCCCTCGGCACCGGACTCAGAGAACTGCTGGTGCGTGCTCCTTGCACACTGGTACAAGGCAGTCTACGTAACATGTTTTGGTGTAACAATTTTAGCCTATTTTCAATTTTGAAAAAATAGGCTTATGAGATCACCTTTTGTCCGCGTGTGTGTGCGTGTGTGCGTGTGTGTGTGTGTGTGTGTGAGGAGTGTGTGTGTGTGTGTGTGTCCTAATAACTTCTAAACAGCTGGAGAGATTTCAATGAAACTAGGTAAGTTCATAGCACTATTCCGGACAACCCCGACCGTGCCCTTCAAATTTTGTTACGTCTCACCAATCCATCATGACGGCAGTGCGAAATATTTCACCAGCATTCAATATCTACGAAACTATTCCCGATATCACCCTGGAATATTTTGCGGTGATAAAGGGAACTACTAGAAGTTTACCTATGTGACGTTTGAAAAACTGGTAACTACAAAACCAACATGGCGGCCACGCGAATTTGCGACTTCCAAATAGACGTTTCTCGCGATTTCTACAAAACGAACATGGCGGCCAAGCGAATTTGAAAATTTTAAATAGACCTTTCTCGCGATTTAATGTTCCAAACGCAATGAAATCTGGTACAGGAAATGTTTACACACATTGTAATACACTGGTATCCAATTTAGTTCAATTGTTTACATAACCTCAAGATGGCGGCTTTGCGAATTTTAAAATTAAGTTTTTATTTCTTGTGTCGTAATCATGCGATCGATGTGAAAGTTTGAATAATGGACCTACGCAATAATTTTCCTTCAATGGTACATGACTCTATGGCCTATACATTTAACAATCCAACATGGCGACCATCCGAAATATTTAGACGGCTCTGAATATCTTCGAATCTATTATAGCATCAAACTGAACTTTTTTTGTTCATAGGGGCTACGAAATTAAGTTCACCTATAGGACTTTAAATAACCTGGTGATCACAAATCCAACATGGCGGCGACGCGAAGTCTAAATATTCACATCGACGTTTCTCGCAATTTAACCATCCGAGTGCAGTGAAACTTGGTACAGTAAATCCTTATACGAATATTAATCCACTGGCATCTAATTTATTTCAATTGTTTCCATAACCACAAGATGGCAGCTGTGAGAAATTTTAAAATCTCCTTGTTACTTCTTGTGTCCTAATCATACGATTGAAGTTTGAATGCTACACGTACACAATAAACTTCATGTAACAGTACATAACTCTAGGACCTACATATATAAAATCCAACATGGCGACCATCCGAAATATTTAGTCGGTTTTTAATATCTACTAATCTATTACAGCAATCAAACTGAAATTTTGTATGTAGATAGAGGCAATTAACATAAGTAGGATATATGAAAATAGGCTGTATAGTTCTTCACGGAACTACTTGTTCTTCCTGGGACAGAGGCTGCATTTCCTTTTATCATTATCCCCTTGATGTACTTGTGATGGCACAGGCTCTTCAGAGTCACTCACGATCCTTCTTATCTGTGACCGCAAAAGTGAAAGGCAAGTATCTTATTGTTGCTCTCCTAATGAGATGATTCTTGCAGAGTTCCATTACGAACTACTTCTGATCAGGCGCGGATTCAAGGGGAGGGGGGGGGGGGCACGGGGCTCATGACCCCCCCAAACGGAGACCAAATTTTTGTGCAAACTCCAAAAACGAAAACACAATAACCAGACAAAAAAATAACGAATTTTAACTGAAAATCATTTTTTTTTTCATTTTATTCAATACTGAAAATATCTTTATTGCAATTACTGTATAAAGTTCTGTTACAAGTGTACATATTTACAACTTCATACATGTTATATAAAAACGATTATTTATATAACAAAATCAACTCGTCTATTTTGTTTAGCAAATCTTGTGATTACCAAATCGATGTTTATAGTGATGTCACGATGAATGTGCAGCAATGCAAGTCCGGTGAGCCTGTCTTCTGCCATGGTTGCTCTTAGCCAAGTTTTGAGGCGGCGGAGAGTTGAAAAACTTCTTTCTGCAGTGGCTACACTCACAGGAAGTGTGATCGGATACGTAACAGTTTATTGATGGATGGATAAATATCCTCGTCACACTCATCACAAATGACAACAATCAAATCGGGGATCTTGCCGCCGTTTTCAACAATACGCTCCCATTTTGCGACCCACAATTTGTACTCAGCAACAACTGTTGAAATGGGGGAATCCAAAAGCTTCGGTAAGTTTTTGCTACTTGACGTACATCTTCAATGTCCTCCGCTGTATATGAAATACGAGGCAGAACTACTCTCAACCGGAAGAGGATCAAAACGTCTGGAGAGAGCCTTTCATTGAGTTCGATAACAATGTTGTCCAATAAAGAAATAAAAATTCCTCTCCTGAAATATTCTTCTGGAGTTTGGTTTTATTGATGATTATCACTAAGCCAAAAGGCGTGTTTAACAAGTGTTAGTTTCACAGGAATAGGTACACACGACACCAGATGCTGTTTCATGTTCTGATGTACCGTATTGAACTGTGTAAATATTGAACTTAGCAATGTACCTGCAGTGAAAAATGTCACTGCCACGCCCACCAGTGCATCTAATAGAAAACTTGAACATTCTTGGGTAGAATTTATTGAGAAAGAATCTAGTGTAAATCATGTAGATTATGTTTTGGTGGACTTGGATATGTTATCTACAGCAATAATAATAGTACGCAACACTCAACTATACATTTACTAAACAAAATAGACGGGTTTTCTTACACAACAATTTTTTTATATACTTGGCACAACAATTAACGGGCCACTTGACCATTAAAATGCATTGAAAAGTGGCCCGCTAATTGTTGTGCCGAGTATATATTGGTTTATAAAAAGAATACTTTTTTGTTTGTCATACATACTGTATACAGGATTGGAATTCGGTGCCTTTTTTTCGCACCAAAATTGTTTTCCGACGTCCAAAATGCAAGCTTGGATGGCAATTTAAGCTGTGACTTTCTCCCTTTGTCGGTACCAACTCGACTTGCCGAAACTGTAATGGACCTTGATACTTTTCTCGAAGCTCGATGTAAAAGTCGCAAAACACGCCGTTAGACTTTGGACGAATATTTTTGGTGCGCTAAACGCATCAAATTTCTATCCATGTAGCTTGCAAAAAAAATGGTCTGGTTTTGTACGTTTGGTTCTTTTGTGATTGCGTTTTTAGTGATACCATTATTATTAACAATTTCGATTCTCTGACCCACTCCAAAGCCAAACTCTAGATCCGCGCCTGCTTCTGATAGAGTCTCCTTGCACCAACATTTTCTCAGTTAAATCTATATATGGTGTAGCTGTTTTGAGCACCAATATCGAGGAGTGTGTAGAAAGTTCGTAATGGCCACCTGTTGGTTTTACTGGCAACCGTGTAGAGATTCTTCAACCCATCCAGACAGTCTAAGGCCACCCTTCGTCGTATTATAAAATGTAATGATTTCGAGTTTTGTCTGTTGAGAAGAGTCACAATACATTATTCCTTCTGTTTGACACATGAACAAATATGAGCAAATATGCTTGAAACTGGTCTTCCCTTTGAACTTAGGAACTCAACAGGGATCTGTGGTTTGTTACTCCTCAGAGCTCCAAAAAGTGTTAAGCCGTGATTTTTCAAAAGATCTAGTGCTGTTGTGATGAAACTGTCTGTCGTCACATTCCTGCCAGATCTAGTATTACGTAGGTAAGTTGGATGAATCGTTGCAGAACTGCATGTGTACTGTTGTCCCGAACGTAGGCTCCTCGTGGCTTTTGTGTCCCCTGATGTATCTCCATTTTCATAGTGTAGTAGAAATGTGCATCCTCGAAGGACTATATATTGATGCCGTACTTTTCCGGCTTATTTGCAATGCAACATCGAAAAGAACATCTTCCCCTGAAATATTACAACATTTCATCAGTAGTTACATGTTCATGAAGTGTTCAGCAGACCGCACATTTCACACCGAATTCTTTAAATAATGACCGTATTGGAGCTTATTGTCTGGTGTTGATGTCATCAAAATGCAGAGAGCGTTGAAGCATACAAAAGAGATTTATTCTCAACATTTCAAAATTACAATGATTGGCCTACTGACCAATCACTGTCCTTCTTGGGAGGCCAATAACTGAACACTACTTTGAATGTGTCTACCTTACCATTAAGATATGCCTAAGCTTCCAAAGCAAGATTACAATGCTGAAGCATTTGAGAAAACTGTACTTCACGTGTTTTCGGTTGTGTTGCACCAAGACTTTTTGGAGTACCGGTACCTATATCCAGTCTACAATTCAGAATTAAAAATCCAGGGCATAAGGATACACTGGGGTCCTTCACAGTATTAGGAGATGATGAATAGGTGGTAGGCTATATTTAAAAAAAATGAACAGATTTTTTTTAAATTAACTTTATGAAGGATTCTTTTATATTTCCGATCTATCTTTTTCTCTGTCAGTTTCATTTTGAATAGATCCTAGCTTACTTAAATTTGCAATTATTGGAATAGTCTGAATAAACTTAGGCTAATCTCGAATGTATTTCAGATGGATAAAGGACCTAAACAGAAAAGGATTCCACAGGTAGAAGGACGATTTAAAAACAAGTGTACAGGAGTATTTGAACGCTCATCCTCGTCCTAATTTATTTAAAGACAATCGTCTTGGGAATGGTTGGGTGAAGGTAAGCCTGGTTTCCAGAGTATAGGTACGAACGGAACGGTGAGAAAGTAGTCAACTATTCTTAACGTTTGCAAAGGCATGAACGCCAATTGATTGTTTACAGGCAGACGTCACCCTGGGGTAACAGAGGGGAAGAGTGAAGAAGTGACAGCTCTAAGCGCGTGCGTTACTGAGAAGGGCATTCGGGGGTCGTTTACGGAGACTCAGGAGTATATGGTAGATAGCAATTTAGAAGAAGCAATGTGTGACCCATCGCGGATATTCAATGGCAATGAGACGGATTTTCAGATATGCCCAAACCCTGGAAAAGTACTTGCACCCAAAGGTTGAAAAAAATGTTTACTCAGTGGAGTTTGGTGGTTGCAATGACAGCGTTGAGAGTAATGTTCACATTTTCTGCGGTTTATTGCCAAATGATAGTGTATCCCTAGAAACGAATATCTGAGGTAATGCCAAACTTCTCCGCCGTTAACTTCTCTGATGTACCGTTTTCAGATATCTCTCTTTTATCAAAGAGCTTAGAAGACATCACTGAAAGATGCCTGCGTTGGCACATAAAATATTTTACCTTTTATTTGCAATTAACAGTTATAGCAATATTTTGTCTCCTTGGCTTTCATTTTCCAATCTTCCAACGTCATAGAAAAGCATTCTTTAATCCGGTGGTCTTTATTGCAGAAGATGCACTCTTCCAAGTTACCGTCACAAAGAGCAGCTACACATTTCTTCATCTGGAATGTATGACAGAAGTTTCCTTTGCTGCAGAATTCTCAATTCCAGACTGGGCTAACTTGATTTGTTGTTCACTTCGGACTTCCATACTAACAAATTCCATTAGGCAATCAAGTCGTGTTTGAGAACTGTTTTCTTGGGTTTCTGCTATTCTATAACTTGAGTTTCCCTGCCATGCTCGCAATGTTTCTTCAGGCAGACTCGATTCAACAAGAGGAAACTGCCACATACTTGGATATGCATAATAAAGTTCTAGCATCTTCAATGATCGAATCTGAGATTCCAACTTGATCATCAGAGTCGACAACGGCAGCTTTTCCTTACTTGTTGCATTTGAAATAGCTAACTTGAATAGTTCCCTTACATACAATTGCAGGAGATAATCCTTTCTCCTAAAACGTTTGGTTAGTGCTTAGATTGCCTTGCTGTTCTCTGCTGTTTGTGGATAACTTACAACAGGTTCCATAGCTTGGAGCAGATATTGAAACTTGTCCCTTCCATGCAAAATCATATCTTCATGGATTTTCTGGAATTGAGACCATTAAATGTTTTAAGTTCGATTCTGAGCAACTTCAAAGACCTAGTTCTGTCTTTTGTTGGAATGTTGACCTCTCTTAAAGCCTTCACTCACTGTGAAAAGACGATCAGCATCCCCATATGTTGTGTTGATCATTAATGCCTTATGTGTAGTCTCATATTCTCGAATTCGGTACGATATTCTTCAGCACACTTAAGTTCTTCTAAAATGCTTTCTTCACTCCTATCGTTCTCTAATAGCATGTCCATAACCTTTTTATCCCATCCCCTCATATTTTCTCAATTCTCCAAGCCACTAAAATATAACCTCCAAACGATCAACATCGCCGGGCGTCATAATCTCTCTCGCGAGCATGTCATTCACCTCCGTAACTTTCCTAGTAAGCAGAATTCTGACTGGTCGTCTAGCTTTTGTAATTCTTTCCCTTTCTTAGGTTAATCATTGCCCCAGGGGAGTGCGACAGGCTTCGGAAGCCGGCACAGTTCAAATCCTCGCCGCTAGATGGGGGCTTCATACATTCCATTCCCTGACCCGGTCGGTCGACTGGAAGCAGGCTGTGGATTTTCATTTTTATTTTCTTAGATCATTAGTATTTAATCTTAGTTCCATTACCGAACTGTTTTCTTCTAAATGCAATCTTCACTCGAGGTTAATATGCAGCATCAAATTCTTGACTAGAATCACATTTCACTCGCATCTTCTTGTTAATCAGGTACTTGTAATGACTTAATCTTACCGTATAGACATGAAGATCATGTCAGGGTCACCAAAATGTTGAAAATAACACTTAATTCAACTAACTTGTCAATGCTGATTGCATCTTACGACAATGTTTTATTTGCACTCTCGTCGTCGTCGTCGGCTGTAACTCGATTCCGAGTAAACATACTTCTTCCTGCATAGAGCTTTTCAAACTAGTTTGTGGATGTGTTTCTGATGACTAAACAGGCCAATCCTGGCATGAAACATGTGCCAACATAAATTGCACTGAATGGTCGGGGGAGGGCGGGGTTGTAATTGGCGAAGCTTCCTTGCTTGTCGTTTAGCCTCTCCATGTCTGCGACGTTCTTCTTCAAATAAGTTGACAGCGTTCGATGTAGTGTTCCGCCACAGTACACGGTTCGCAGCAGATGTTTCCCATGAGTGGATAGGTATACCAGTCGTCTTCATGATGTTGTGTTTTGGCTGGTCTTTAAAACGCTTCAGAGGGGCCCCATGAGGTCTAGTGCCGAAGCAAAGTTCACCATAAAGGAATTGACGTGGAAGCCTGGTATCACGCATACGGTGAACATGGCCTAACCATCTCAGTTGATGAGCGATGATGGTTGCCTCAATGCTATTGAGATGCGCTTCCTCGAGAACTGCAGTGTTGGTAACGTAGTCCTCCCACTTAATGTTCAAGATGTATCTCATCTTTTGTTGATGGAAGCGCTCAAGTTTCCTGATATCACGGCGATAGAGTTTCACAGCCTTAGAGTAGCGTTGAGATGACGACAGCTTTGTACACCATGAGTTTGGTATGCATCTTTAGGTCTTTATTCATGAAGACTCTGTGCATTAAGCGGCCAAATGCTGCATGGGCAGCCTCAATTCTTTTGTCAAAATCCTGTTCGCATGTGCACCGCTTACACAAGTTATGAAAAGTGATCAACCTGCTCCAGTGTTGAGTCTAAGATGGATATATTGAACTTTGGAAGAAGTAATCCTGGGGCAGTTTGTTCAAGTACCTCAGATTTATTTGCATTGATGGTAAGACCAAAGTGATCACATGCAGTGCTAAAGCGATTGAACGATTGTTGAAGCTCTGCAGCTGTCGGAGCAGGAGATGCGGTGTCATTGGCATACTGCAGGTCTGTCACCCGGGTAACTTGGGTATGTCTCCGTGAACGAAGTCTTGCCAGATTGCAAAGGCCTCCACCGAAGTGAAACTTAATCTCTATGCCTGGGTTGTTGGAAGATGATTCATACATCACGGCAGCCATATACAATGCAAAGAGTGTTGGAGGAAGAACACTGCCTTTTTCAAACCGTGAGTGATTGGAAACGGATCGGATACAGAGTTACCGTGAAGAACCTTCCAACATGAAGAGCTTGAACTAATTCCACATAGCGATCTGGTCATCCAAAGTGCGCTAATACTTTACACATAGCAGATCTTGGTACTGTGCCCTTCTGACAAAGAAGTATGCAAATCACAGTCAGCCAGCTCTGCTCATCGGGATATCGGGGTTCATGGTATGTTCTCCCACTCTGTGACTTACACACTTTGGATCAAGCATAGGATACACTTCAAAAATAAAAAATAAAATCCTACTACGAACTATTTAATAATTCAAATTCTGGCGCTACAAATAACATAAAAACTGAGAATAACACTTCACACTTTTTCTCAAAGGAACAAGGAATCATGAAACAATTAACATACAAAAACACTAATTTATGGTTCCCAAAGAACCAGACTAAAATGTAAATCTTAGTTTCACTTCCATATAGCAAAATTCTAAATTATTTAAGGCTTAAGCGAGCTTCCATATGGCTCGGTGTTCACTTCTACACATTATTAAATGACAAAACACACTATTTACTCCTTGATTGAGTATTTCTTATACTTGAGTTGTAATTATAATGGTACTGATAATTATTACCATTTACTTGGGCTCACAAGATATTCAAATGTTACCATCTCTCTTTTAATACTACCAAATCGCTACTGTGCTGGGAAAATTTGCGTACCTCGAGTTATTGAAAATTACTGACTAAGTCAAATCACGGTAAACTCCCAATTACCTCAAGATTCTCGTTATAACTGGTGAACAATTATATGGTCATGTAACAATAAAACTAGGGATTTTTATTATATTGTCTCCAAAGACAATTATATCATAAGGAAGTAACGATCGGAATTCTGCAAGCAATAATAATTACCATGAATGGACCTCAGTTTAAACTACTGGGTCATTTAAAACATTCTTAATTACTTCTGCCTGGCACGAACCCTACAGTCCGTACCTGACCTTTCTCAACAAGAGGGTCTTTTAAATGATGTCACAACACTCGGCTAGATTTATGGCTTTGAAGGGGGACCCAAGGCCTGTCCCTTCAGAGACGGAAACAAGAAGTCGGCTGTGGGCCGCCCCACTCAATATTCTTGGGAAAGGCAAGGCATTTTAATACAATCAACAAATAAATACATTATGAGGTTCTAAAGACCTATTCTTCTGAAGTTTCTCATTGTCGGGTAAGATATTCAATAAACCAACAAACTAAAAGGGGCTCTCGTCGTAGAGGAGTATAGGTTCATTCCTCGGTCAGCCTCATGGAACAACATCCAACATAGAGGACTTAGGACAACAATAACATGGATCGATGGTCACAAGCCAATCGTCCAAACACTGGGGTCTTGGGGGGTGATAATCATATTCATCCCTGCGCTCAAAAATTGAATAAAAAATGCGCCCTTTTTCCAACATTGCATACAGCAATTACACATATATAATCAATTACCGCGATCAAGAAACGCTCATAATTAGTTTGCCGAGCATATTTCAACGCGTTCCTAACGTGACAAATTACAACAAACGCGCTACCCGGCGCTGATCACTTCAATATAACCAAGTTGCCATCCAAATCAAAAGATATTATATCACTTCAATAATTGATCTCCGTCTCATGAAAATTATAGCGTTAGCTTTTAACAACAATTCTGTCATTTTACTTCAAGAACTCTACTGGTTCATTAACTCATTAAAAATTCTTACAAGGAGTTTTACAGCTTCCTATTTTACATACACAAATTAATTACCAAATTAATTTATTCGAATACTATTATTATTGTTATGATTATCTTGCTTGCATTATCTTATTACATTATTTATTATTTATTGGTATTCCACTGAATAGTTTCCACTAGGGATTAATTAATACTTCTAATTAATTACATTTCTATCGAATTATTCGTTCAGATCGCGCAACCTATGGTTTTATATAGTTTTATATATCCCTGTTTCAACTCTGAGAATTATTTCTCCATCATTGTTACGCGAACCTTCCCAAAACACATCATATAATAAACATTTGGTACTCACTTAACTGCTTCAATCAGCGATCTGGTTTTTCAGCGATGTTACATTTGGCCCACCCAGTATATTTCTACACCATGATTATGATCATGTTCATACTGGTTAATACTTCTTCTGGATTACACATAACATATACACTGATCATATTAATTACACAAAATACACTAATGGTATTCATTACCACTTTGAAAATTCACTAATAAAAATATTTATACACTAAAATTTTTCACAAAAATTAAATCACACATAAACTTTTTACTTTCGGCAATTATCTTTGCCTGTAAACACTTACTTTTCTTTTCTTCCCGTTTTCAAGGGTGCAATAGCTTGGCGTCGGCTTCCTACTCCTTTTGGGATTTTTGAAAGTCTCGATCGTTCTAAACTCTATTGGAACGGCTATTACTCCTACTCAAAATTGTTCTGACTATCGGCTCACTAATAATGGACTGCACGATGTCTTTTCTCACTCCCTGTACAAATGTTCGTCTAGCAAAACTGTTTTTGACTGACGTTCACTCCTAGATGCGCTTTCATACTGCGACCTAGTAATTTTCTTCACTTTTTCTCCGCGTTTGGATCGTTACTTCTAACGCTAACAGTTCTCAGCTTGTGGAATTATTCCCATGCCTTACTGCGCGTTTATTTTGGCATAGATGCTTCCTGGAATATCAATTCCTAAATTCTATCGTCACACAGCACTAGTCTCCTCAGATCAGGAAAACTAGGCGTTAATTCTACGTTTTACCCTGACTTGGTTATTTAACGTTTGGATAGAATTCTTAGAGTTCACTATTCTGCGTCTCTTACGTACTTTGAAATACCATGATGTTGACTTTTCACTGAAATTTAAAAGGTTCAGGTACGTTTCGCCGGTAAAATACTTAAGTTCAAAGTATACTACTTTGACTGTATCGGTATAATAGTTTACACAGTTCGAAGCCTGACGGTACTATTCCTATGACAAGGAATACTATGCTTATCTGCACGGCGATAATGTCGATAATTACTGGACGGCAACTCCCTCACGGGTGCTCGTACCTCTGTGACACAGCGTAACGTGACCGTACGTGGTCTGATGATTACTGCATGTAATGTTGAATACGTATCGCACAGTATGACCTCCCATAGGGTTCATACGACTGAATACGTTGCGATGTAGCACTTCCGCCCAAGCGGACTAACTAAAACTGCATATACGGTGATGAAGCACCTCCGTCCAAACGGACTGAAAGACTGCATGTACTTGCTGGCGCTTCCAGGGTTTATATTCAAATCTGCTACAAAAAGATTACTTTCGCTTCTTCTCCACACCTAACTTCCAAAATAATCGTCGCACGATTTTGAGAAATTTACTTCTAGAATGCTCTCTCTTTAAGTGTCAAAAATATATCCTTAATTCCAAAAATCGATCATGGATTCTAATGATATTAATTAAATTGAGCTCCTGAATTGTGTAGGTGTTGATTTCTTGTTTTCCCTTTCAACCAACTCCTGGCGTGGTGAATACCCGGTTACGTCACGCTGACGTGACACTTCTTTCTTGTGCAATTATTATTAACTTTATCCACTCTGAAAATTCTCTATCCCAGGATAAATAACATTTATGGAATAATTTCTTTAGTTTGATGCCCGTAACTGGCTATTTTTTAATTATTTCTCTAATTTCTTGGCTCCTCCTCGACTGCGGCGTTGTCATTTTAATGTCGACTAAGGGCTTTATCGGAAAACCTCTTCTCTCTCTAATGAATGGAAAGTTACCAGTTCTATTTCGATCTGATGCGTAACTCGGTTTCCGCTGTGCTGGACATATCATCTTGCAGTTGTGGCTCTGTTCCTTGGGTTGCACAATTTATCCATGCGTCACGCAACACGATTCTGCATTAATCTTCAATAACTTTAGAAATCCGTTCTAAAGTCTGCATCGATTCTTCCCTTTTTCTGACATAAAAGGATATGGGTTCGATACTGTGCCTCTCCCAAGGGCACAGTACTGAATCAAAGGCTTTTTCCAGGTCATAGAAAACTAAATACAGAGGTTCCTGTTGCTATCTGCACTTTTCCTGGGGTTGTCTGGCACAGAATACCATGTCTGTTGTGCCCCTGGAGGTTCGGCATCTACATTGAGACTCGGGCAAAATCCTCTCCGAGATACTTTGGAGCCGGCTTAGTAGATTTCTTGCGAGAACTTTACCTGCAATGGATAATAGTGATATACCACGGTAGTTTCCACACACACTACGATCACCTTTCTTGAAGATAGTGATGATGGCAGCATTCTTCAAGTCGCTGGGTACTTCTCGAGTTTCCCAAATTAAGAGAATAAGTGTAAAAAGTCGAGTCTTCAAAGCCATACCTCAACTTTTTAACAACTCCAGAGGAATGTTATCAGGACCAGGATCCTTTCTCGGCTTTAGTTGATTGAGTGCTTTGGTGAAATCTTGGAATGTCGGCGGAACTGCCATCCATTGTTGTTGGGGCTGCTGAGGGACGTTGCGAAGAACATTGGAGGCACGATTTAGAAGTGCAGAGAAATGTTCCTTCTAACGCTCCAAAATTTTTCCTTGATCAGTTAAAATGGCGAAATTGTCAGCAGTTTTCAATGTACCTGATGAAGATCGGATTTGGCCATATACCTCCTTTATGCCTGCATAGAAGTTTTGCAGGTCACGGGCATCAGGTAGTTTTTGCAGTCCTTCAGCTTTTCACTGCCACCAGTTGTTCTTTATTTCCATGATTTTTGCCTGATATTTCCCCTTAAGTTGCACGAAATGTGGTTTTTTTTTCACACTGGAAGATGGATCTTTAAGAAAGGATAGATGGGCTTCCCGTTTGGCATTCATCAGACAGATAATTTCGTCATTATTTTCATCAAACCAGTCTTGTCTTTTGTTCTTCACAAAACCAATTGTTTCCTCAGCTGACTCAGTGATGACCTTCTGAAGCGTGGCCCATTCCTGTACTACACTGATTGTGCTAACTGGATGACTAACCAGCTTATTTGTGATTTCATTTCTGTAATCTGTAGCAATTGATTTAACTTGGAGTTTAGAAATGTCAAATTTCCGTCTGGACAGGTTGTGGATGGATCGTTTTGGTTTGCGACAGATTGAGATCCTCAACCGGCATAAAAGGAGCTTGTGATCTGTCCAACAGTCATCGACATTTCTTGCGGTCCTGGTGACAAGGATGTCCTTTTTATCACATTGCCTGGTGATGATATACACACATCAAAAAAAGTTTTGCATCACCTCGGTTCCAAGAGTTCCGGAACCGTTAAATACAAAGGGAATAGAGATCAACACAAACAACATTTCAGCTCGTTTTATTGCTCATGAGACCCACACATTGCATGTTGTACCATCATACAGCTAGACTTTCAGCATTTGTGGTCCAGATTGCAGTACACACCACTACCTCTAATACCCAGTAGCACATCCTCTTGCATTGATGCATGCCTGTATTCGCCGTGGCATACTATCCACAAGTTCATCAAGACACTGTTGGTCCAAATTGTCCCACTCCTCAACGACAATTCGGCGTAAATCTCTCAGAGTGGTTGGTGGGTCAAGACGTCCATAAACAGCCCTTTTCAACATATCCCAGGCATCTTCGATAGGGTTCATGTCTGGCGAACATGCTGGCCACTGTAGTCGAGCGATGTCGTTATCTTGAAGGAACGCATTCACAAGATGTGCACGATGAGGTCGAGAATTGTCGTCCATGAAGACAAATGCCTCTCCAATATTCTGCCGATATGGTTGCACTATGGGTCGGAGGTTGTCATTCAGGTATCGTAAAGCCGTTTCGGAGCCTTCCATGACCACCAGTGGCGTACGTCGGCCCCACATAATGCCACCCCAAAACATCAGGGAACCACCACCTTGCTGCACTCGCTGGACAGTGTGTCTAAGACGTTCAGCCTGACCAGGGTGCCTCCAAACACGTCTCCGACGATTGTCTGGTTGAAGGCATATGCGACACTCATCGGTGAAGAGAACGTGATGCCAATTCCGTGGGGTCCATTCAGCATGTTGTTGGGCCCATCTGTACCGCGCTGCATGGTGTCGGGGTTGCAAAGCTGGACCTCGCCATGGACGTCGGGAGTGAAGTTGCGCATCATGCAGCCTATTGCGCACAGTTTGAGTTGAAACACGACGTCCTGTGGCTGAACGAAACACATTATTCAACATGGTGGCATTGCTGTCAGGGTTCCTCCGAGCGGCAATCCGTAAGTAGCGGTCATCCACTACAGTAGTAGCCCTTGGGCGGCCTGAGCGAGGCCTGTCATCGACAGTTCCTGTATCTCTGTACCTCCTCCATGTCCGAACATCGCTTTGGTTCACTCTGAGACGCCTGGAAACTTCCCTTGTTGAGAGCCCTTCTTGACACAAAGTAACAATGCGGACGCGATCGAACTGCGGTATTGACCTTCTAGGCATGGTAGAACTACAGACAACATGAGCAGCGTACCTTCGTCCTGGTGGAATGACTGGAACTGATCGGCTGTCGTACCCCCTCCGTCTAATAGGCCCTGCTCATGCATGGTTGTTTACATCTTTGAGCAGTTTTAGTGACATCTATGAACAGTCAAAGGGACTGTATCTTGGATACAATATACACAGTCAACGTCTATATGCCGGAGATCTGGGAACCGAGGTGATGCAAAACTTTTTTTGATGTGTGTAGTCAAGGATGTGCCAGTGCTTCGAGAGAGAATGCATCCAAGTGGTTTTGTAGCGATTCGGCAGGCGGAACTGAGTGTTGGTAATAAAGAGTTCATGGTCAGCACATAGACCATTGGCATTGCAGTTGCCAAGTCCTTGTTTTCCCCTCACATTGTTCCATAATTTATGATCTTTACCAACTCTGGCGTTGAAATCGCCAAGCAATAAAAGCTTGTCTCTAGGTGGGACTTTGGTGATGATTGTGCTCAGCAGGTTGTAGAATTGGTCTTTAACTTCTATATCAGCATCCAAGGTGGGAGCATATGCAGAGATAAGAGTCATAAAGTTACCCCCGGAGAGTGGGATTCGGAGGGTCATAATTCTTTCGCTGACAGCAGTTGGAGTTAGCTGGTGATCATTCACCAGTGTGGTCTTTATAGCGAAACCAACACCATGAATACGGCGCTATCCCTCATCTTTTCGCTTCCAGAATATGGTGTAACCTGATCTGAACTCTGTAATTTTACCTTCGCTGGACAATCTGGTTTCACTTAAGGCAGCAATATCTATGTTGATTCGACTAAGCTAATGGGTGACGAGCGCTGTTCTTCTCTCAGGCCTGTTATTGTCCTTCAAATCAAGTAACGTTCGAACATTCCAGGATCCTATAATTAAATTTTGGATAATCTTCGTTTTTTGACCGCAAAAGGGGTGGTGACCCGCTGGGTGCGGCCTCCCAGCCGGATGAAGGTGTGACTACCGATGTTTAGCCCACATTTTCTAGGGCCTTCCCCATTCGGAGTGGGCAGCGGTGATCCTAAATAGGCCTGCCCAAACACAGATGCAGGACCGAACTCCTGAGTAGTCACGAGTTCTCAGAAAGACGATCATCACACATCTGCTGCCAGCGTGCAGGTCCGAACTAGAGGCTTCCAGTTTCAACCCGAAAACCTGCCTCCACCATCCTTATCCCATCCCCGCTGGACTTGAGTTCAAAGATGTGACAGCAGGAAAAAGGTGCCACAAGCGAGATTATGTTTAAGGTGGATCACAGCTTGCAAGGAAGTGACCCACACACTATAATCTCAGAACTATACCCTGCGACACAAATGAAATGAGACGTGCAGGTTCTAGCACCGTGACTGCAGTGGACTGCCGCAGACTCTAAATACCATTGAGTTGCTCCTTCACAGCCAGTCCATCTGGCATGACCTCATCCTCCTCCACGACCGTTGAGAACCATTTGCACTCTAACGCAATAGTTAACAAAAAACAAAACACTAACTAAAACCATCAAGGCACCCAATTTATAACAACCGCGTGGTTGCAGCCCCTAAACTGAGGAACCAACCAATCATCTCTGGGACCTATCTCTGTGAAAAACGTAATTTGTGTGTGTGTTATTTGTTTGATGTGTGCTGAATTATGAAGTCAGTCTGTAATGACCTGCACTAGTTAACATTGTAAAGCTTCTTTTTGCTGATTACATTATTCTTGTTTTTGTTCCTTAAAGTGTTGACCTTATAACTGTTTGCTTTAACTTTCTTAGAACTTGTTTCTTGCACATTGCACATTCCTACAAATATTGCACTTTAGAGATAAATCGTATGCATTTTTTTAAATGTTGTTCTCTTATGACAGAACCATTAAATTATTAAGTTACAAGGAAGGAAGCTTTTACTTTTACGTGGCCGTTAATCATGCGATCATGAGCCACCGGACCTCCCTTTTTACGTGGAATCCGAACCACAGGACATGGTCGTTTCACTTCGAAAATCTCACTTGCATTGACCAGGAATCGAATCCACTCCCGCCTAGGTGATAGGCCAACAGCTTGACCGCTGCACCACCACGCCCCCGTAAATTATTACAGAGGTTAATAAACATTGAATATGGTGGCAGATTTTTAAAATTAAGTGTGTTTGAACATTTTTGTTTTGTATGAATTGGTTTTTAGAAATTCTGTAAAAATGGAAGTGAAAATAGAAGTTATATATTCATGTAACTAAAGTTTGGTGCTTTTCAGTCGGTCAACATGAATGTACCCAAAAACAATTACATGAAATTAATAAATATTTATTAATCTCATGGTTTTTTTTTCAGGATTATGGTATAACCCAACTCTTTTGGGTACATTCGTGTTGACCGACTGAAAAGCACCAAACTTTGGTTTACTAAGGCAACACTGAAAAATGGCTTCAAACCTCACCTTTTTCATTTAAGTAAATCGGTTGCGACTCGTACAAGTAGAGTAGTTTACAAAATGTGAGAGCAAGCATCGTAACGTTTTTCACCATGCAGCTACGTACGGGTTTGCTCGCATTTGCGAAGGTTTAAAGTAGTAAGCTTTGCTTTGTTTTTTAAATTTAATAATTCACTTTAGTTTATTGTGCGTCCCTCGTTGCATGTCGTCCATTACTGAATCAAAGGATGAATATTTAAAATTTAATAATTCAATATTAATACTTAACGTAACTTGCTATTCTTTCCTCGTTTCATGTATGTCGCATATGTAGCGAATTTGTTAATCTCTAAATTCACAACTTAGCCTTCAATCAAATATTTATTAGCTTACTTAACTTACTTAAATTGTAAACCTGCTTTAATTTGGCATGAATTTGAGACATTTTGTGTAGAGTGTTTCAGACCTTCCTGTCTGGTTGATGTCTACCTGCTGCAACCTGCAACATGGTGCAGTTGCCTGGCCTGTATTGCTACGTCACGTACTTAGCTGTATTTCATTGGTGGATTGCTTCTACACCACCTTGTCTACTGTCCACATTATCAAGCTCTGGAAAATTCTACTGTAACGTGTGGTGATCACAACGTCACGTCCTTCGAGTGTGTTCCTATCTATTATATCAAGCCGCCTTACTTCGCTACCAGCATCTGAATTCACCGAGCAGACTGCACATCGCTACGCCCTGCTAGGACTCTCTTCGGCTGATCAACAACTTCTACGCCACAAGCCATGTGATTGGCAACATCTTCGCCAAGGAACACTTTAACTGACCAAATTGGTCATTTTATGTGTCATAATGAACTTTTAAAATCAACGTTTTCTGAAGATTCAGGAAGAAAATAGACATCTGCAGCAGATACCGGTTAAGTCGTCGTCGTCGTCGTCGATGGCTTTAACTCGTTTCCGAGTATAGATCTTCTTCAAAAACAGTCTAATATAATCTTACGGTTGAGGTCTGGTTGGTTGGTTGGTTGGTTATTAAGTTTAGGGGCTGCGACAACGCGATCATGTAGCCCCGTGTACTTTGGGTGTGTGTAGAATCTGTCTGATAACCGGTGTTAATTGTGATGACTGTAATAGTGTGTGTTATCTCTTTTTTAATTTAAGTACTGCAACTTAGAATTTTTCAAATAGTTCCTACTTTTGCCGTCAAGCGCTACCGTCAACGACTACTAGGCCAAGTTCAGAACTTAGCAACTAGACGTCACCGCAGTCGGCCCTTGGCAACGAACGTAGAAACCTAAGAGTGTTGTTTACATTCTTAACCTATTTAATTTAGCTTCACACAGGTGCAATTAGTGGAAGGTTCTTTAACATGCCATAAATCTATGACATAGGACCGCCGGCTTTACTTCCCCTCCGAAGGAAGTCATACTGAGGGATTATTAACGCTCTTAAAAAATCCGACGGCTTCGGCCGGGTTTACGGTTGAGGTCTGTGGGCATGTTTGCGGAGACTTAACAGCCCAATGTGTGCATGAAACAAACGTCCACACGGATCACACAGAACTGTTGGTGGGGGGCGAGGCTGTGCTGCACGGAGTTTTCGTGCTTGTCGCTTGGCCTTAACAAGTCTACAACGTTCTCCTTCAAACATTTTGACAGCAGCCGGGATGGACTGGCGCCAAGTTGAACGGTCTTTAGCAAGCTGGTCCCAGGTTTGTAGATTGAGACCTGTCAACTTCATATTCTGTTTTAATTGGTCCTGCTAATGTTTAGCCTATTTTAATTTTATGAAAAAATAGGCTTATGAGATCACTTTTGTCCGTGTGTCTGTGTGTGCGTGTGTGATTCGTGTGTGTATGTGTGTCCCCCCTAATAACTTGTAAATGGCTGGAGCGATTTCAATGAAACTCGGTAAGATCATAGCACCATTCTGGCCGACCCCGACCTTCAAATTTCATTGTGTCTCATCAATCCAATATGGCGACTGTGCGAATTATTTCACCAGCATTCAGTATCTCCAAAACTATTACAGATATCACCCTGAAATTTTGTACGGTGATAAAGGGAACTACTAGAAATTCACTTATGAGACTTTCAAAAACCTGTTAACTACAAAACCAACATGGCGTCCAAGAAAAATTGAGACTTTTCTCGCGATTTAACCATCCAAATGTAATGAAACTTGGTACAGCAAATGTTCATACACATTGTAATGCACTGGCGTCTAATTTAGTTCAATTGTTTACATAACCTCAAAATGGCGGCTGTGCGAAATATTTCACTGGCAATCTATATCTCCGAAACTATTACAGATATCACCCTGAAACTTTGTACGGTGATAAAGGACACTGCTACAAGATATCTATGTAACTTTCAAAAACCTGTAAAGTACAAAACGAACATGGCGGCCGAGCGAACTTGAATCATTTTAATAGACTTTTCTCGTGATTTAACCATCTGAGCGCAGTGAAATCTAGTACAGTAAATTAGTATACATATTGCAATGCACTGGCATCTGATTTAGTTCAATTGTTTACATAACCTCAAGATGGCGGCTGTGCGAAATTTTTAAATTTTATTTCTTGTGTCGTAATCATGCGATCGAAGTGAAAGTTTGAATAATGAAGCTACGCAATAATTTTCTTTTAATGGTACATAACTCAATGGCCTACACATATAACAATCCAAAATGGCGAGCATCCGAAATATATTGATGGTTCTCAATATCTACGAATCTTTTACAGCAAACAAACTGAATTTCTTTATGGTCATAGAGGCTATGAACGTAAGTTCACCTATAGGGCTTTCAGTAACCTGGTGAGCACAAATCCAACATGGCGGCGACGCGAATTATAAAAATTTAAATGGACATTTCTCGCGATTTAACCATCCGAGTGCAGTGAAACTTTGCACGTTAAATGCTTATACAAATGTTAATCCACTGACATCTTATTCATTTCAATTGTTTTCATAACCACAAGATAGTAGTTGTGCGAAATTTTAAAATCTCGTTTTTATTTCTTGTGTCCTGATCATACGATTGAAGTTTGAATACCACACGTACACAATAATCCCCATGTAACAATACATATATAAAAATCCAACCTGGTGACCATCTGAAATATTTAGATGGTTCTCAATATCTACGAATCTATCACAACAATCTAACTGAAATTCTCTATGGTGAGAGAGGCAATTAACATGAGTAGGATATATGAAAATAGGCTGTATAGTTCTTCACGGAACTGCTTGTTTCAATTGTACTAACTCCACAGTGAAATAGAACTTTAAATTTGAAACTCAAATCTAATTTAACATAGGTACTTTTCTGCGGGCTCTGCTTAGCAGGCCGCGCATACTTAAATTGGGTCTAATACCAACGCCACGTAAATCAAAGACACTGAGTGTTGTTTTTTTTCTTAATTTGCATAAGGGGTAGCAGCCTCTCTATTTATTACAGTGTTGCCTTATGCTACATAAATGGGGACTTCATAATTCTCCTGCCTGTGACTGCGGAGCTCCTCTTCAAACCGTAGAGCATATTCAAGAATGTCCGCTGAGGAAGTAGCCTATGCTGGATCACCACAAAAAGTTATTTCTGCTGCACCTCCCTTTCTGGACTGACTTCAACAACTGGATATCTCGTTATGAATGCAAACGCAACCAATGTTCTTGTGATGTATATATTGTACTGAGCCCTTGGATGTATGCCTACATTCAAGTCCTCAAATAATTTTATTTCTTCAGCTAAAGATTCAGCTCAGTTGAGAAAATATTGGTCATATTTGAAACAGTATTCTGTCTGTTGGGACGATGCATTGCTGCCGCTGAAGCAACGCTAAGTTAAATATAGCCAGTTCCAGGAAAAAGAGAAAGGTGGATGCAAGCCAGGGAGCCGTTGACTTGTTCAAAATGAGTGGTATAAATGTTTCATGGAATTAAACGCTGGAGAATGAAGTTGATAGGCCAACTGGCGAGTGAGTTTATGACCAAACATGAGAGTGGGAGAAAGGTCATCACCCTGCTGTCACCGTATAATTTGAAATATAGCCAATGAGAGCATGACGCCAAATTTGCCCGCGCAGTGTGTTTGCGAATCCTGATAAATAGATGCACGCTAGTGTCAATTGTTTGTTCTGATTTTTACGAGCTGAATGAGATGTCTCCCATGCGTGTGCGACTATTATTACTATTTTTGTGGAGCGAGTTACCCCCTTCCACATGAGATTTGATTGAATCATAAAAATATAGTGGTCTGTGAACAGACGCCGTCACAATTATAGATGTCTTCGAGCGAGTAGGATGTCATTTTGTCTGAAGACATGGCACGCTGATTGATTAACTTTTGCGGGTGCTTGGGCAGCACGAGATACTTTGAATATTTTTATTGTGTTGCGTGATGTGCAACATAGATTTATGTTTGTGTTTTTAGGTGGAAAATATCCACACAGTATAGGGAAAGTCTTCGATACTGCACGTAGTTTATGGGTGAATTGAATAGCTCAATTATGCAGTACATTTAGGAGCCTGAAATAATAACTATAACTGTATATTTCTTTAGCAAGATGACCGTTACCATGGCTTCAAGAATGGATAGTGTCGTATCCAATGGTTTGATGTCTAGCATGATGGGCTAGGCCATGAACATGGAAGGTGGCGGGTGCTATCCCAGCACCGGGCAACTTGGAATGAGATGAGTACAAATTAAATTTATTTAATTTTGTTGGGGAGGGATCATGTATAATTAATTGGGAAATTGTGTTTTTGTAAATAATTTTGCTTTGCTGTGATTACATGTAGATTCGTTTCACTGACATAATAAGTTAAATAGCATCACGTGACTTTGTGTAAATATTAGATTAATTTTCCTTGTGTGTTTTCTTGGGTTTTTACCCGTTGCTTTGTTTGATAGAGTGCTTACCTTCATGTTGCAGCGCGCATGAATGTAAGACACTAGCGAGATTATTTACGGCTGAAAACGTAGATAGGGGTGATAAGTGGGACTGCATTTACATTTTATGTTAGACAATGGGGGGGATTTCCCATCTTCTTGGTTGTAAATTTTTATCCAGGCAAATGCTTACATTATTTTGCTTTGAATTTTTGTGTGGTATTTGTATTCGGGATCTGGGGTACGGTACGATAGAGGTCTTTTGGTCAGGTATGGAGATGTGTGTGTGTGCTATATGATATTCTTCGAAGAGGTAGCAGGATATGGGCATGGAGACCCAATTTCCGTTGCTCCTCGTGATTCAGTAAACGTATCCGAGGGACGTATTGCTGATATTTGGATCTTGACACCATGAGTGGTTGGTCAAGAAATATTGATGTTTTATGATGTATTTTTCGCGATTTCAGAGGCTGTGAGTTTCTGCTGACACACTATGGCACACTTGAGCTTGTCTGACCTATGTACTCAGATCTCTGAATGTTGATAAGGAAGTAGTGTGCGCACAATGCTTTCCTGTAACTAATTGGTAGATTGCTTGCCTGGCATATTATAGCTTGCTTTTGATATTAATTGGAATAGTTGCCCACGCCCCTATTTAAATATTTCAGTTCGTATTAATCGGAGTGTCACATGTAAATTTTTGTATTCAGCCCGCTGGGGTATTTTAATTTGGTTGTTGTTGTTGCTTGGATTCATGCCAAGCATTGTAACTTGTCAGTTTAAAGGTCGCAAGCGGCGTGCCGTTATCTTTGTTGTCACGTGGGTGTTCTGTGTTATTTTTGTTTGACCTAAGACCGTCTGTTCGGCAGTCATAAGTGTAAATATATTATCCGTGTATGATTGATTTTCTGTAAGGGAAGACTATGTCAGTGTCTTTATATTTTGTATTAACCATTTAAGAGTGTATTCCCATAATTATCATGATTTACCAACTCGCAGTACGGGGTTCACGACTTAATCGTGTGGTCGATCGGAAGTGAACTACCCGTCAAGTACTCAGATCATTCCTTGTCCGAACGCGCACTCAGCACAATAAACATGTTTTTCTGTTTTAATTTGTATTTGATATTTTCTTGTTTAAACGTTAATGTTCTTGGAGGTGATAGTCTTGTATCCCTCGATTACCACTGTCTAAGTTGATTTTGGAGGTAGTTTTTCTTGGACTGGTGTTTGAACCAGTATTTTAATACTTCGACGAGGGTGGTTTATTGTTAAATGTTATTTATTATCCGTATTAAATTGTTTTGTTTAACCTGTCATATTTCATTTATAGCCTTAAGTTCCTTTATGAATCCTGGAAATTTTTAAGAAGCACGTTCTCCTCTTTATACTTTGTATGGACCGATCACCCCCGAATGTCTGTCTCGTGTAGTGCTTCTATCCAAGGGTACAATAAATATGATTTACTTATTTATACATTTATTATATTGTAATTCACCTAGTTGCTAGCCATACGATAAATAAATATTAAAACAGTTGCCTTTTTTTTGCAGCTCCAAGCTTTTTGATGCATTAGCGCCTCCCGTTATTCCTGTTATGTGTTACTTTCTTGGCGGCTTCGGTGGCGTAGTCGGTAGCATGGTAAGCTTTTATGCCCAAGATAGCGGGTTCAAATCCGGCCGAAGCCGTCGGATTTTTTAAAAGCGTTAAAAATTCCTCAGTATGCTTTCCTTCGGAGGGGAAGTAAAGCCGGCGGTCCCATGTCATATATTTATGGCATGTTAAAGAACCTTCCACAAATTGCACCTGTGTGAAGCTAAATTGTATAGGTTAAGAATGTAAACAACGCTCTTAGGTTTCTACGTTCGTTGCCAAGAGCCGACTGCGGTGGCGTTTAGTAGCTAAGTTCTGAACTTGGCCTAGTAGTCGTTGACGGTGGCGCTTGACGGCAAAAGTAGGAACTATTTGAAAAATTATAAGTTGCAGTACTTAAATTTTAAAAAAAGAGATAACACACACTAATACAGTCATCACAATTAACACCGGTTATCAGACAGATTCTACACACACCCAAAGTACACGGAGCTACATGACCGCGTTGTCGCAGCCCCTAAACTGAGGAACCAACCAACCATCTTTCAAAAATAAATTGTATCTTAGTTGATAAATTGAACTGTGGCTTGTTCCCTGCTATCCTTGCAGTTTTTCACTACCTCACTCCTCGTCTTGCCTAGTACGCGTCAATATAGCGTTGCCTTGGGTTTTTGTGGGTATCAACCCACATAATCTAAAAGTGGTACTTTTTTAGGATCCAACCAGCCTTCGGGCTGACCCCCTAATAGACAGACATTACAAATTCCATTTTTTCTGTTTACCATATCACCAACCTGTTATCGAGTCTGGACTTGTCCTTGCTCCATCAATACAAACAGGGTTAAAGGTCCGATTCCTAAAACTTTCTTACCTTGAAACCATATGCTGAGAATTTTATACTATTGATACATTTGGAATTACATATTTGAGCCTGAAATTTTATTTCTATGGTTATACATTTCATTATTGTTAAGAACAACAACAAAGGAATGCACTGGTATGGGGGAACAATCCTCCATCCTTCGGCCTGCAATGGGAGGAATGCAGAGCGTCAAGTACCAGGTAGAAAAGACTGTTGGAGGCGGGGCTCGCATTACGTAGCTGCTGAAGAGCTTCCCCTTCGATACACGACTTCGGAAGGTCCAGCGACAAGGACAACGAAGCAAGTAGCAACGAGAAAGAGAGAGAGAGACACTTCCTCTTCCTGACTCACATGCGCAGAAGAAAGACTAAAGACTAGCAGTTGAGGGGCAAAGGAGCTGGAAACACTCTCCCCTACTTTGGTGCGCTTGTGCATTGAAATATTCTTTTCTACCTGGTCACTCTTAGCAACCAGAGACTGCGTAGACTGAAGTAGAGAGCGAGTGAGACAGATGGATAAGTTAGGGGGGGGGGGGGTGCGACATCGTGGTAATATAACACTGTGAACTTTGGTGTGTGTGGAATATGTATGATAACCTGTGTCGTTGTGATCGCTGTAATGTGGGTGTAATATTATTTGGGGCTATGAGTTTGATAGGAAGCGGCCGTGGCCTTAATTTAAGTACCATTCCGGCTGGAATAGCAGGGAAGAACCACCAAAACCCATTTCTAGGATGATTGAGGTGAGAATCAAACCTGCTTCTTCTCAGTTTTGCCATTCTATGCCCAAGATCGCGGGTTCAAACCCGGCCGAAGTCGTCGGAATTTTTTAAGAGCGTTAAAATCCCTCAGTATGTCTTCCTTCGGAGGGGAAGTAAAGCCGGCGGTCCCATGTCATAGATTTATGGCATGTAAAAGAACCTTCAACTAATTACACCTGTGTGAAGCTAAATTATAGGTTAAAATTTGAACAACGCTCTTAGGTTCCAACGTTCGTCGCTAGGAGCCGACTGCGGTGGCGTTTAGTAACCAAGTTCTGAACTAGTAGTCGTTGACGGTGGCGTTTGGCGGCAAAAATAGGAACTACTTGAAACTGCAATGTCTGCAGTCCTTACTTGAATTAAAGAAACAGATAACACACACTAATACAGTCATCACAATTAACACCGGTTATCAGACAGATTCTACACACACCCAAATTAGGCTACACGGGGCTACATGACCGCGTTGTCGCAGCCCCTAAACTGTGGAACCAACCATCAGTTTTGCCTAACGAGGCTGAATTTACAGCGTTCTGTCCCTCAGACCAGAAGTAACTTACTTGACAGAGCTAGGAATCGATACCGTAGAAACGGAAATGGTGGTGCTGTTGATTTAAGAGCCTGAACTTCAAGAATAATAATGTTATTGGTTTTACGTCCCTTTTAACTACTGCGGCTTTTAGAGACGCGGAACATCAAGAACATCATCCCCTAAACGGTATTAATAAAGGGTAAAAACGTATACATACACATATCAAGTACACAGGCCTACGTAGGCTATACACTGTCCCCGTTCAAAAGTCACCAATACGAAAGAATGAGATGGCGGAAGCAGTGCACCTCATGGCAACCAAATCGTCAGCGGTTCTAGTTCTATTGACGTCCGAAACGGGGGAGGAGCTTACGGTCAGCTGTTTGCAATATGGCGGCGATATAGTGACGTGAAGTAATTGGGTGTGCGTTTGTTATGGCTTCTAATTTATGATGGCAAAATACTACATATTTCCTTTCATTGATAGATATATTTTTATAATCAATTTAAATGCAGTGCCTAATTACTACCAGTTAAAAATATTACCCACATGTAGATAGTTAATTTACTGTCTGCTGTTACATAGGCTATATGAAGCCTGTACTTGGGAGCCTAACGGTATCGATGTTTTTATTAATTTCACAATATATATATATATATAGATATCTCACATAACACAAAGGATGACTCCCTGATAATAAATTGAATCAAGCAACCCTGAATTTGCATGAATGTTTTGGGTTCAAAGAAGCGTTACTTGGGATGCTCAAATCATACTTCAATATTGCAAATATTGACCTACATACTTGCTGTTCAAAGGCAAGAATGTTAATTTATTAATCTCTTGCCAAAGGCAAGTTAAAATGGAGACATCCTCTTTATCAATATATTTAATTAAATATTTAAAATACAGATATTTAACAAAGCTGGAGTCTCCATTTGAACTTGTCATAAGCAAACGGAACAGATCAAAAACTACACTAAAAGCCAAACCAAATTCACTCCTCAGCTCGACATAAATCATAATACCAATTAAAACCTATACAAAACATACTCTCCTTACTGTTGTACAACTTTCAAACCAACTATTCGCACTCAAAACTGTAAAACCCTGAAATGAGAACTAATTAAAGTTAGAGTAGCCTAGGCCGATCCAGTCTCCTGCTACATTACCGCATATGTATACTGAACCCTTGGGCCATAGGGTCCATGACGGTCGAACCAATGTCCTTAAGGAAGAAATGAAAGAAAAGTATAGTTTCTTAAAGGAACGGAGAGAGATTTTAAGCCAGGAATATAGCTTAACATTGTGCAAGCGACTAGGGACAGATGCTCCTTAGATGAGATCACCCCACTCGACATGCCAGTGAGGGCTGGTCACGAGTATTAATAACTGAGTGGAATCTTCCACCGTGATAGAAAGAGAAGCCTGAATCGGAATTCAAGCTGACGTGGCTGGAAATTGACAACGTCGCATACACGCCATAAGAGGAATAATTAAAATTAACACGTTTACGAGCATAATAATGAGTAAACAAGCACAGTACAGTGAATCATTTGGAATGAGAGATTTTTCAGTATAGAGAAACCATGTAATAATTGTGCAGAAATAAACTGCCGACGTAAGACGACGTCATCGGTGAATTACCTAAGCCTCTGTGGAGGGGAGAGAGCAAAAAGAATGCAACACCCACACAATTGAGGACGAGAAATTAATTAATATCTCCAAATTGCACGATCGATTCTTAGGTGCAATAAGATCATTTGACATTGAGAAGACGAGCTTTCGGAAGGTATAATTTTTATATTTGTGGCACCATTATTTTAGAAGTTGACCACAGGAAAGGCTTGAGTCTTATTTTTTTGTAGTAAAACAGTATAAAGCTTCGGGCGTTTCCAAGCCAATCATGCAGTTATTCTGAGAGCCCGTGAGGGGGCGTAACGCTGTATAAACACCGAATGCAGTTCACGACAGACTCCTTGAGGGGAGAAAACGCTGTTTCACACCACCGAAGTAAGATCCAATAGCCACAGGCGTCACAGTAGTAACGACTTGCTTGCCTTCCATAAGGGGTGGTCAAGACGAAATCTTAAAGTATCGCCGCAGTGAAGTATTAGGAAAATCCTAATTATAGGATTTAGGCCCGACTGTATACAAGTTAAAGTGAAAATTCGCAAGTTATAGTCAGAGCAGGCTGCGTACGTCGGACTTAAAGGCGATAGGTCGTTAAATGTGCGAACGAACAGATCATAACGTACGGAAGTATCGTACCAGACAGATAAACTGTTAGTCAAATTGAAGAAACCTAAAAGAGAAGAACAGAATAGGTTCGAACGTAAGAGTGTTAAAAACAGTTCAAACAAAGAGGATAGGAGACTATAAACATTAGCTCCAGAAAGCAGGCGAACAATTCTAACAGTACTAGAATCGAGAAGTGCTAGCTGCTAGAAACTAAATCTATAGGTCTTAGAGGAGACCTCGATCCATATAGACTTTCGTTAGGATCAATAGACAGATCTACAGAGAAGCCGTTCAAGCTAGATAAATAGACGGTTATCCAGGATAGGAATAGCAGAATTGAACTCCAGGGAACAGTAGATGTTTCGGGACTTTCGCATTCTTCAGAATAGGAAGCCGACATCGGATAAATTTCACCCTTGGAAACGGGAATTTGAGAAGATCACGTGTGATTAGGCTCAGAAATACGGCCTAGTGATCGAGTAATTGTGAAGTGTAAAATAATCAAGATTGTGTGTTAAATAATATTTTTAGTGTTATTATGTGTTCAAAAGGGACACACCAGTATATAAAAATGTCGTCAATATTAAGTGTTTTAGATATATGTTTATTTGTGTTTTTACGTAAGATGAATACCTTTAATATGGTGTAAGAAGTTCAAAGTGGGCCCAAAAATGAAACACCACACCAGATTTAAGATCAGGGATGATCTGGAAAATATGTAAGTACAAAATTCATTTTTATTTTGGTGTCAGAAATTGATTGTGTACAAAACCCACCAGAGTTTTTGAGTGAAAGGGATGTGTTTTAATGAATAAATGCTGAATAATCAAGAATACGGTCTGAACAATAATAAATAAATAGAGAAATTATGAATAATTATGTAAAGAATAATTCCCGTAGGGGAAATATGTGAATAAAGGGTTAATGTATTTAACAAATGTCATAAGAGCAAGCGAAATATCATTTAATTATCATAAAAGACATTGAAATAAAGTAAAGTTGAGATATGAAAGAAATAGCTTTTGAGCTTGTATAAAGAATAAAGATAATAATAATAATTAAATATGGAAATGTTAAATGAAAATCAAATAAATTGATATGAACATAAGAACGTTAAGCCTTAACGTATGTGTAAGAAATGAGGTTCAATGGAATATTTTAAAACAGGGAGCGATTTATCGACCATGGAAAGATTAATATGGGAATTAAAATAATATGAATTGTTACTAAAGAGATTTTATCAGTTCTTGGGAAGACATTTCGGCTTAAAGTAATGCATAGCGCATAATGAGCGCAAATATAATATTAAAGTGTCACGCTAGGAACGCGTAGGGGTAAAATACTTGGTACATTACTTATGGAGGGTAGTTGATTGCAGTGAATTGATAATTGTGTAAGTCCTCTATTAGTGACATGGTATCACGAGGCATTGTGTATGTATTTAAAAAGGGAGCTAATATATGGTATTATTGAGCGTATGTCATTGGGCCACGGCCGACTCTAAATCGCATTTTGTAATAAGTCCTCTGTACGGGATTAGTTCCCGAGGCACCTGAAGAGATTCGAATGCAGGATCTTCTTATGATAAAGCCCCTGAAATTCTCCGTCGTCGTATGTGTATTTAATCTTCCCGATCAATGAGGACCCTCTCATAATTAATAAATGCCAAGGATATGAAAATGGTCTTTGAACCAAAGAATAGTTGTTTGAATGTTACGGTACAATAAAGCCCGGTCTCCTCAGAACTGGATAGAATGGAAAGGTTTGTTTTGAAAGCCTTGAAAATAAGCGACTAAATGTTGGGTCAGACGGGATGTCTCCGCCTCCCTAACATGTCATAAATCGCACCCCTTGTCGTAGAGTCTAGCTCTTTTAAAGCGAGATGGAACAGAGACCGTCTCGTAAGCTGTTGTAAAAGAGAAATAAATACACCAGGAGTGTTTAAAGTTGTTAACGACCCGGGCGTTGAACCGAGGTCCTTAAAGATGGATATTTCGTTTGCCGGTTCAGATCGTAGTTTCTTATATGATAATGGTCTATTAAGACATAAGAGATAAATAACAATCCCTATTGTAATGATGTAAGGACGTGGGATTCCACGAGTTGATTGAAGGCGACTGAGTTCGGGAGTAACTATAGTTTTTTGACTGTGTCAAGTACCTTCACGCTCTGGAGTACACAATTGATTTTCTGATTACCTTAATATGTTTGTGAAATAAAGAGAGATGATAACAACTGAAGGTGTGGACATGCCCAAAAACATTGAATTAGATAATTAACATAGATTTTAAATATAATTATATATTTGTTTTTGAGAAATAAGAAAATATAAAAGCTAGTGTTTGAGGTGTACAAGAATGACACCGTAATAATGAAAATGCATGGAGCCAACGAGCTCGGAGTTTTGTAAACTTAATGTTAGTGCTTTATGGAAGTGAGACTAAGTAAGAATTGTTGGTTTATGTGGAAACCACAGGTTGAATACAATATTTGTTTATTTTATTTTGTGATCCCTTGTTCATTTGGAACAAGCAGTTGATATTTGGGTCAGTAATTAATTTGTTAAAAATGTTTGTAGCGCCATTAATTTTATTAATTAAATATGTTTAAATAGGAGTTGGTTTTGTTGTTATTTTTGCAAGTGTATCCTCTAATTAATCCAAAATATGTGAGTCACAGAGTGGGGGAACTTACCGCTGCCCCGAAATCCCGAATTGAGCTACGCTGGTATACTGTGATTGGCATATTTCTTGCTAAATGGGCACAGGGGGATATATAAATACTGTGCTGGATTAATAACTAGAGGAACACTTAAGTCGGTCATATCATGTAAAATTAAAGTAATGATAGGAAAAGCTACAACGTAAAATATTAACTGACCGCATGGGTCCCTGGAAACTCATACCGAGCAGCCCTGAATATATATTATATTATTAAACCCCCTAGCAAATCATCTTATGATTTTGGCGCCCAGTACGCAGGGCTGAGTTTTCCTAGGGAAAACCCGAGTTTTCTCGAAAAATCAAAATTTTCATTTTTTGAAAAAAAATGGTTTTTCGAAATTTTGAATTTTAAACACTTCCATAAAGGTTTATGAAATTGAATAAAAGTAGTAAAAGGGTACGTTGTAAGTGAATACCCGTACCAAAGTAACATTTTAAAGAAATTGGGACACACTAATTCAGAGTATCATCTCTCAAACATGTACTAGTGTGGTGGCATTAGAGGCCCACTGTATTTTAATATGATGTTGTTAAGTGAAGAGAGCCGGAGGCTCTCTGAGAATGTAAGGGCCGAGAGCCCAGGGAAAAGTAAAACTACAGGTGAGAAAGAGTACCCAACTAAAGAAATGATAAATGTTTCTGTAGAAAGCATGCGTGCACCTGGAGACATAGTTACACGAAGAGATGGTAACATGTCTGCAGACAAAAGGGTAAATGTTGAGCCTATAGAGCTCGGAAAGGAAAAGGAAATTTGTAAACCAATTCCAAGGGAAAATGTAATTGATAATGATAAGAATAAGGATAATATAAAGTCTCATGTAGTAATGTCGGTCCAGGTAGGCTCAGAAAACGAAGGGGAAAAGAACGATAGTACTGACGTTCAGGATCAGGAAAAGGTAGAAATGGCGGAATGGAAAGAAGTAGAAACATTCTTGGATATAATTCGGGAAACGGAGTATAAGTATCGTAAGATGGATAGCGAACTTTGGGTATTAAAAGATTACAATTCAAGAAAGAAGGAAGGAATTGAGGAACAGAGAGAAAGTATCTCTAAGGAAAGGAAGAAGATATCTGAGCTCCGTGAAAGGGCAAGTAAAAATAGGTATGAGATATCCAAACAGGAACTAAAGGAATTGTCCAAAGAAATCCCTAATGTTAAAAGGTCATTGATAGAAACAAAGAAGAAATTTGCGAAACGCATGGAGAAAGAAGGAAAAATAGAATTAGCTCCGTGGAAACAGCTAAAAATGTTTATTAATGAAATAAGTGAGATAATGGAGCAGGTAGGGGATATAAGAAGAGAATGGAAGAAGATTTGGTGGAAGACCGATTATAAAGAGCACGAAAGGAAGAAATATGTTGAGGAACAAAAGGATTATATGAAAGAAGAATGGGATAAGATGCATTCTTTCAGAATGAGCATGCATGATAAAAATGAAATAATAAGTATTCAGGAGTTGGCTGAAGTAAGACAGGTCAAAATTCCAGAATATCAAGAAATATTAGAGGCTGCTCAGAAAAGATATGAGGAATACATGTTGGAGCAAAATCGTCAGGCAAATGAAATAGTTGCCCAAGCTGAAAAACAGGCTGAAATTAAAGAAGAAGAAGTAACGGTGCCAGAGGAGCTCGAAATTGAGATTAAAGAAGAAAAACAAGAAATAGAAATCATCATGACTCCAGGGGAAATTGAAGAAACTTTGGAGATCCTTCCAGAGAAACCAATGGAAATTCAGGAAGAGATCGTAACTCCAGAACAGGAGGATAGCCAAAATGAAAATGAGCTCCAAACTGAAGAGACTCATTTTTATGAAAAGGTCAAGCTGGAAAAACAAGATATAATCTCGGAACAGGAGATATTAAAGGAATTGATAGTTGAAGAAACGGAAATGATAATTCCAGAAGAAATAGAGAAATTAAATGAAATAAATATAGAAAATATCAACGAAGCACCGATGGAAACAGAGGTTCAAGAAGTCACAGGAATTGAAAAGGAAAACTCCGAAGAAAATGAGGAGGTAGAAAAAGAAAACCTAGAAGACATTCAGGAGGATCAAGAAGATAAAACGGCATTAGAAGGACCAAAATTGAAAGCTCAGATCCTTGAATTGTTGATTAAATACCAGAACTGGCAACAAAAGAACAGAGAAAGGGAAACAAATGCCAATAAGAGCCAAGAAACCCTAAAAGAAAAAGATGAGATTGTTGGAAACAATGAAAAAATTAGAGGAGACATCTCTGAAGAAGAGCCAAAAGGAAGAAAACCGCCATTGATAGTTGGTGTACCAGAAAATGGATACCCCATAGAAACAAGGAAAGGAGGTGAAATAACAAACAATGTCTTGGAGAAAGAGGATACCCAGGCATATTTCAGCTGGAAGCATCGTAAGAAGAAAGAGACGGATAAAAAGAAGAGAAAGATAAGAGATTTGGAAAATCTAAAGAATTGGAAGAGTAGGAAAAAGAAATACTCTTGGAAAGTGCCATCTCAATACGAGGTGAAGGAAGAGAATTATCCCTTTTGAACAAACGGGTAAAGATATCTGCAACCGTCAAAGAAGACGAGAAATAAGTATAATATGTGCTGAAATACCATCTCAAAGAGAGATGAAGAATAGGGAAGAGAACCAGAAAGAGTCAGGTGAAGTCAGACTGAGCTCTTAAAATTTTGTAATTGAAGTGTAACAGACTTGAAGTCTGATAACTGTAATGGAGTAAATTACGGGTAAAGCTAATTTCACCCGCAAGATAATTAACATAAAGTCATTAAGTTGAAAAAAGATAATGAATAAAGAACAGACCGATTTGTAGTCTGACCTGAGAAAAGAAGAAAGGGAACCAACTGTTGACTCGAGTTTGGAGGAGCTCGCCAGACGAGGGGAGAGAGTTGTAAACATTGAACGTGACAAGAGATTTATGGCCTGAGTGGAGACGTCCACTAGGGAATAAATGAATGAATGGGAACTCTTGGAGACCCAACCTAAACACAGACCAGAAAGGAGAGGAACTTTAAAGAAGTAATTGATTTTATTGAAAAGGAAAATTTTAATGTAATAAAGGAGAAAAGGGTAAAGATTGAGCACACCCAACCTACACAATTAGTGGAAGGAACCTTAAGAAAATAAAATAACAGTAAATACGGATGACGTTATGATGGGTTCGACGGTAAGGAAATACAAATTAAATTGAAATAAATTTCCTCAAAATTTTCGAAAATTTATTTACCTAAGGAGGGGAGAGATGAACCCTTGGGCCATAGGGTCCATGACGGTCGAACCAATGTCCTTAAGGAAGAAATGAAAGAAAAGTATAGTTTCTTAAAGGAACGGAGAGAGATTTTAAGCCAGGAATATAGCTTAACATTGTGCAAGCGACTAGGGACAGATGCTCCTTAGATGAGATCACCCCACTCGACATGCCAGTGAGGGCTGGTCACGAGTATTAATAACTGAGTGGAATCTTCCACCGTGATAGAAAGAGAAGCCTGAATCGGAATTCAAGCTGACGTGGCTGGAAATTGACAACGTCGCATACGCGCCATAAGAGGAATAATTAAAATTAACACGTTTACGAGCATAATAATGAGTAAACAAGCACAGTACAGTGAATCATTTGGAATGAGAGATTTTTCAGTATAGAGAAACCATGTAATAATTGTGCAGAAATAAACTGCCGACGTAAGACGACGTCATCGGTGAATTACCTAAGCCTCTGTGGAGGGGAGAGAGCAAAAAGAATGCAACACCCACACAATTGAGGACGAGAAATTAATTAATATCTCCAAATTGCACGATCGATTCTTAGGTGCAATAAGATCATTTGACATTGAGAAGACGAGCTTTCGGAAGGTATAATTTTTATATTTGTGGCACCATTATTTTAGAAGTTGACCACAGGAAAGGCTTGAGTCTTATTTTTTTGTAGTAAAACAGTATAAAGCTTCGGGCGTTTCCAAGCCAATCATGCAGTTATTCTGAGAGCCCGTGAGGGGGCGTAACGCTGTATAAACACCGAATGCAGTTCACGACAGACTCCTTGAGGGGAGAAAACGCTGTTTCACACCACCGAAGTAAGATCCAATAGCCACAGGCGTCACAGTAGTAACGACTTGCTTGCCTTCCATAAGGGGTGGTCAAGACGAAATCTTAAAGTATCGCCGCAGTGAAGTATTAGGAAAATCCTAATTATAGGATTTAGGCCCGACTGTATACAAGTTAAAGTGAAAATTCGCAAGTTATAGTCAGAGCAGGCTGCGTACGTCGGACTTAAAGGCGATAGGTCGTTAAATGTGCGAACGAACAGATCATAACGTACGGAAGTATCGTACCAGACAGATAAACTGTTAGTCAAATTGAAGAAACCTAAAAGAGAAGAACAGAATAGGTTCGAACGTAAGAGTGTTAAAAACAGTTCAAACAAAGAGGATAGGAGACTATAAACATTAGCTCCAGAAAGCAGGCGAACAATTCTAACAGTACTAGAATCGAGAAGTGCTAGCTGCTAGAAACTAAATCTATAGGTCTTAGAGGAGACCTCGATCCATATAGACTTTCGTTAGGATCAATAGACAGATCTACAGAGAAGCCGTTCAAGCTAGATAAATAGACGGTTATCCAGGATAGGAATAGCAGAATTGAACTCCAGGGAACAGTAGATGTTTCGGGACTTTCGCATTCTTCAGAATAGGAAGCCGACATCGGATAAATTTCACCCTTGGAAACGGGAATTTGAGAAGATCACGTGTGATTAGGCTCAGAAATACGGCCTAGTGATCGAGTAATTGTGAAGTGTAAAATAATCAAGATTGTGTGTTAGATAATATTTTTAGTGTTATTATGTGTTCAAAAGGGACACACCAGTATATAAAAATGTCGTCAATATTAAGTGTTTTAGATATATGTTTATTTGTGTTTTTACGTAAGATGAATACCTTTAATATGGTGTAAGAAGTTCAAAGTGGGCCCAAAAATGAAACACCACACCAGATTTAAGATCAGGGATGATCTGGAAAATATGTAAGTACAAAATTCATTTTTATTTTGGTGTCAGAAATTGATTGTGTACAAAACCCACCAGAGTTTTTGAGTGAAAGGGATGTGTTTTAATGAATAAATGCTGAATAATCAAGAATACGGTCTGAACAATAATAAATAAATAGAGAAATTATGAATAATTATGTAAAGAATAATTCCCGTAGGGGAAATATGTGAATAAAGGGTTAATGTATTTAACAAATGTCATAAGAGCAAGCGAAATATCATTTAATTATCATAAAAGACATTGAAATAAAGTAAAGTTGAGATATGAAAGAAATAGCTTTTGAGCTTGTATAAAGAATAAAGATAATAATAATAATTAAATATGGAAATGTTAAATGAAAATCAAATAAATTGATATGAACATAAGAACGTTAAGCCTTAACGTATGTGTAAGAAATGAGGTTCAATGGAATATTTTAAAACAGGGAGCGATTTATCGACCATGGAAAGATTAATATGGGAATTAAAATAATATGAATTGTTACTAAAGAGATTTTATCAGTTCTTGGGAAGACATTTCGGCTTAAAGTAATGCATAGCGCATAATGAGCGCAAATATAATATTAAAGTGTCACGCTAGGAACGCGTAGGGGTAAAATACTTGGTACATTACTTATGGAGGGTAGTTGATTGCAGTGAATTGATAATTGTGTACGTCCTCTATTAGTGACATGGTATCACGAGGCATTGTGTATGTATTTAAAAAGGGAGCTAATATATGGTATTATTGAGCGTATGTCATTGGGCCACGGCCGACTCTAAATCGCATTTTGTAATAAGTCCTCTGTACGGGATTAGTTCCCGAGGCACCTGAAGAGATTCGAATGCAGGATCTTCTTATGATAAAAGCCCCTGAAATTCTCCGTCGTCGTATGTGTATTTAATCTTCCCGATCAATGAGGACCCTCTCATAATTAATAAATGCCAAGGATATGAAAATGGTCTTTGAACCAAAGAATAGTTGTTTGAATGTTACGGTACAATAAAGCCCGGTCTCCTCAGAACTGGATAGAATGGAAAGGTTTGTTTTGAAAGCCTTGAAAATAAGCGACTAAATGTTGGGTCAGACGGGATGTCTCCGCCTCCCTAACATGTCATAAATCGCACCCCTTGTCGTAGAGTCTAGCTCTTTTAAAGCGAGATGGAACAGAGACCGTCTCGTAAGCTGTTGTAAAAGAGAAATAAATACACCAGGAGTGTTTAAAGTTGTTAACGACCCGGGCGTTGAACCGAGGTCCTTAAAGATGGATATTTCGTTTGCCGGTTCAGATCGTAGTTTCTTATATGATAATGGTCTATTAAGACATAAGAGATAAATAACAATCCCTATTGTAATGATGTAAGGACGTGGGATTCCACGAGTTGATTGAAGGCGACTGAGTTCGGGAGTAACTATAGTTTTTTGACTGTGTCAAGTACCTTCACGCTCTGGAGTACACAATTGATTTTCTGATTACCTTAATATGTTTGTGAAATAAAGAGAGATGATAACAACTGAAGGTGTGGACATGCCCAAAAACATTGAATTAGATAATTAACATAGATTTTAAATATAATTATATATTTGTTTTTGAGAAATAAGAAAATATAAAAGCTAGTGTTTGAGGTGTACAAGAATGACACCGTAATAATGAAAATGCATGGAGCCAACGAGCTCGGAGTTTTGTAAACTTAATGTTAGTGCTTTATGGAAGTGAGACTAAGTAAGAATTGTTGGTTTATGTGGAAACCACAGGTTGAATACAATATTTGTTTATTTTATTTTGTGATCCCTTGTTCATTTGGAACAAGCAGTTGATATTTGGGTCAGTAATTAATTTGTTAAAAATGTTTGTAGCGCCATTAATTTTATTAATTAAATATGTTTAAATAGGAGTTGGTTTTGTTGTTATTTTTGCAAGTGTATCCTCTAATTAATCCAAAATATGTGAGTCACAGAGTGGGGGAACTTACCGCTGCCCCGAAATCCCGAATTGAGCTACGCTGGTATACTGTGATTGGCATATTTCTTGCTAAATGGGCACAATACTTAACATCACTATAACTTCAAAATTACTGATAAGTGACCTATCTTCCTGAGTAGTATAGGTGTTGCCGGCCTGCCTGGGATGATGGGTCACCAAACCGATACTTAAAACTAAGATTTTACATTTTAATTAACTAAATTCAACAGTAGGGAGATCATAGCGAAAAACATAATTTAAGCCAAATCATACTTCAATGACCTACATACTTGCTGTTCAAAGGCAAGAATATAAATTCTCTGGCAAATTAAGGCTAGGAACAGCATTTTTCTTAAGTTTTCTAACCATTCGGCTATTGTTAATCGGAAGAACCCCTAAAATAAGTTTACGAAGAGCGGATTACATTCTTTGTACGGCACAGAAGTAATAGGCTATAAGTTTATCAGTATTTTTGATGTAGCTAAATCCTTGTGAATAAAAATTAGAGACAATAACTATCAATAATCAACAGTACCGGTGGAAAGAAGTCATCTTCACAAAAATGCAGGCTGCACACTGTCATGTAACATGTAACACGTTTTCCAATTGACAGCGCCGATGCCCATCTTTCTCTCCGAAATTTTTGTACAGGAAAGTAGTGAAGATATTTCGTAGCCGTTTTATACGATTTGCAACCGTATACAGAGCAGTACCTCCTCGAATTTGACAAATTTCTTTCTGTTTCCATCACGACGTCAATGCTTCACCATCTAAACAAATCTCACCAGTCACAATGTTACAGCTTCAACATTCCGCCGCGTGGCTGCGCCATCCAACTTTTCTGACGTCAAATTGACTTTCTTACTTTTTATGGACATCGTGGTCATGTAGGCCCGTGTGTTCGGGTGTGTGGGGAATACATTTATGTGATAACTTGTCTACCACGAACATTCCTCGTTTAATTATTTGTGAATTTGAGGTCCTCAGAATGATTCCAGAAAAGTCTACGGGACAGAGTTCACTGATTGGTTTACACTACAGGAAGCAGGATAATGAGGGAGAAGACAATTTACAAGGTGTCAGAGAGAGCAAACGTTTGTCGGTTTTGATAAGGCCACATGATCAATATTGTAAGAGTGTAAAACAGTTTAAATAATTGTGACGGTATTACGTCACCCTAATCAGTTGTACCCTAATTTGCCTACGTGATGAACTCTGTACTTGTTGTAGATGATATAGTAGTTGGATTTGACGACAGAGTGCTGCACTTCTCAGGTAGGAAATTGGTATCTGTATTGGGTCGCTAGAGAGCGGACCGAGCCTGTGTTCAGTCCTTGTAATGAAATTACGTTTGTCATTTGTCATCGTCGTGATACTATGGAGTAAGTTAGTTAGTTACTGTTGTTTTAAGGGGTGGAACTACGAGGTCATCTGCCCCTCTTAACACAGATTAAAGAATACAAATTTGGAATTGAATTTAAAATTTAGAGGTGGACACCTAAATTTGAAAAGACCTAAAATTAATAAAACAAAAAATTAAATAAAAATAATAATTATAAAAATTAACAAAAATTACGGAAAAACAAGAAATTATCATTCAAAAACGAACAAGTCGTTGAGTCAATTTACACTGGAAAATTTAGATTGCTGGCCCTAACCCACTCTCACTTATAAAGCGGATAACGCGATCAGCAACCACTGCGTCATCGGCTAATATTAGTTAGAGTGAGTAGGGGGGTAGTGGTGCTTCCAAATAGTGTCATGGCCGCCGCGTGAGTCCAAGCCAATATTTCGCGAACCCATGGTCGGATGTTGACAAATGACGTGTCGTTGGACTCGGGTTGACGCCCTCTTTCCAATGGACCACTCATTTCAACCCCTAAATAAAACCTACCCCTACTAGGGGGTGAAATTGTAATTTTTTAGTGAAAGCCTCTTTTCAAATGGGACATGTATAAGCTGCACTGCTAAAATGAACTTAAACGTGGTTGCTCATATCGCGCATGCATTTTACGAGATGCCGCTATGGATGAACATTTTTGTTTTTGTTTTTTACGCATGCGCACTGGGGATTTTTGTAAGAGGGCGAGCTCTTTGAAAAAAAATGATTGATAAGAAGAGGTTTTGGTGGTGAGGAGAGAGCCAGATAGTCGCCTACTTTCCTACGACGTTTGCCGATATCTCTCGAACGCAAGGTCGGATTTGGACGTGTGACGTGTCAAATCGCTTGTTTCAAAGCCCTATATATGTTATTAATAGGTTAAAGTTTTGAGAATGAGGGAAACAGGCGTTTTGGGGTAAAATTATGATTTTAGACTTTTTCTGATATTTCACGAATGCCTGGTCGGATTTGGTCCTATGACGTGTCAAATGGCTTGTCTCGAAACCCTCTTTATTTTGGTAATAGGTTAAAGTTTTTGAGAATGAGGGAAACAGAATTTTTTGTTGTAAAACCGTGATTTTAGACTTTTTGTTATATCTCACAAACCAATAACGCCAGAGACGTATACGAGGGGTCGTAGGACTCGGGGTGACGCCCCTCCCCTATCTCCCTTTCGAATATAGTATTTATGTTTAAAAAAATGCGAAAGAGCCTAACGACACTTATGTTGAAAACATTTCAGTTTTTAAAACTTTTCTTAAATTTGTCTAAAATGTTCATGACGAGTGGTTGTAGATAGAAAGAGACGATACCACTGGACACGTGTTTCAACGAAGCTATTACTGGCCACGGTGGTGATATACCAATACAGTATTCGCTATTTCGATGAGACGGCGGGTCGAGGGTTCGTTTTCTGATTTTTCCTATGATGGAATTCCTAATTCCTAAACCCCCTGAAGGGGGTCTTTAACGTGTAAACGATTATGAGTGACATGACAAATGATAATTCCTTGATTCGATGAAGTTGGCTTTAGATAGAACAAACAGAACTTGGTTATATGTTGCTTGAAGTGAGTATAGAAAACAAACTTGCTGGGGCAGACTGACAGGATGTGAATGTTATTTGATCTTATTGGAATGCATTGACTTGACAGGGCAATGAAAAAAAGCACAGAGATGCTGAGGACACTTGAAGGTCAAACGATATGGCAACCATGGTGGGAGGGGGAAGCTAGGATGATGTCGCCGATCATGTTCAATGGATGAATTTATATTTTGCGAAGCATTGTTCGGAGAGGGTCATGGGACGACTTGTTTTAAGGGTATTTATTTTTTCGATGTTTCCTATGGTGGACTCATTGATTGAAATAATCCAAAACTGCTAGGGCATGGCCTTGAGATTTTATAAACCGATAATGGGATTTTGACATACAAGATCCACTCAGAACTTGACATGATGTCATTCTTTTTATGGCTTATGAATTTCCCCAAAAAAGACCCAAAACAACAAGATCATGGACTTTTGCTTTTCTTAATATATTGCAAACCCATAATGTAAGATGTTTACTGTGAGTGACGAAATCTAGCTAGGTAACGAAAGAATTATTGTAGGATATATGTATGGTGACTGACACGTCTTTGACCATTGGAACTTGTTTTCAGATCTGACTGTAGTACATAGGGAGTATAGGTTGTAGGCATGGATTGACAAACGGTGCACACAAAATTCAATTTATCGATTCAAGAATTAAGAGTAGACTATCATTAATTAATTGGTTAAAGAGTGTAGCTAAAAATAAAAAAATGGTGACTACATTAAACTAAACTGAACCAAGTCGAATCAAACCCAACCGAACCAAACCAAGCCTAAAGCAAACCAAACCTAATCAAGAACAAGCCAAGGGCTTAAGTGTAAAACTTGTGGGGGAATGCAGTCATTGGCAATGTCCAAAGGAAGGGATAACGCTCTACCTCTAGAGGGTAAGGTAAAGCTAGCGCATGGTGCTAATGCATATTCCCAAGTACATGAACCACACACACACACAACTATCCTATGCTGTTTTTATGAGTTAACTGTTAAAACTTACTCAGTGGTTAGTGAGCAAGATGGTCGCTACACACAACAAGCTTTAAATACTTGAGGCTAATAATCTATACACACACACACACGCTTGTTCTAAACTAAACTGTCTTGCTGGCAGTGCTCACACAGTAGGCAAATGACAGAAATGCTTGGCTAACAGAAATACAATCATTTTCGTTTGTCTAATGTTACCAGCTAACCATTACATGCTATAGTGGTGAGCACATGTGCCTCTTGCACTGGAGATCGTAACTCGATTTCTAGCTCTAAGGCCTAGAATGAATCAAACTAAGAAAGAAGGGTATGGTGACGCAGTGGTTAAACTGTTAGCCTTTCACTAAGGTAGACTAGGGTTTGATTTTAGGTTAATATACATGTCATAAACAAACAAACAAACAAACAAACAAACAAACAAAAAAGCAGAGATAATGTTTAAAACTGATTACACTTGTCTCTTTTCAAATTATTACTTAGATTGCAAATACAAAGGTGGACTGGGTTTGATATTCAGTTAATGCTGCCTATCGCATACTAGCCTGTAAGAAAGCCAAACAAGCAAAAGGCGTAGGTAGAGCAGTGGTAAAATCGCTATGTGTAGAGAACTACCTAACGGTTTTATGAACTGGCAATGGTATGTCGCATAAACAGTGCAGGATACAATCCAGCAACCATAATTTGTATCTTGTGGAGCAGAGAAAACATATATATAGAGAAAGATATAGAAAGCTAGTGTATGTATGGGTAGCATTGATAATTTGACCAGAGAAAATACGATGAGGTAGGGTGGGGAGAGGGAGAATTAACACTTATATATGAATGAATGGTAAATAGTATTTTAGTTTTTTTTCCCCAATAGTTTTGTTTTTTAAATGCAGTGGTAGATAGTCGTTATTTTGTAAAACATTCTTACTTGCAGTAGTAATAAGACTCTATGGTTTCGCTAACACATAGATAGACTGTATTATTGCCATGGTCAAGCACTCACATTAAGATCATTTACAAAATCATAAAATGAAAAATAAAAAATCTTGTTTTGGAAATATCGTTTTTCAACATACACAAAATAAATATATAAAAAATTTGTAAACAGCAAAATGGAAAATCCATGGTCAAGCACTCACATTAAGATCATTTACAAAATCATAAAATGAAAAATAAAAATCTTGTTTTGGAAATATCGATTTTTTTCAACATACACAAAATAAATATATAAAAAATTTGTAAACAGCAAAATGGAAAATCCATGTTTCCATATAGACAAAATTTAAAAACCTTAAACGGACATTTAAGAAAATATATATAAATGGGAAATTGACAAATGTGTAAATATGAAAATGGAAAAATCCATGTTTCCATATCATGAAATTGAAAAACATCAAACTGTCATTTTAAAAAATGCAAATGGAAAATTGACAAATTGCAATGTGTGAAATGTGAAATTGAACAAATGGCTATCATTATTTAAAAAAAAAAAAAGAACATGGTGCTCTATGGTTGAGGTGTGAATCAAACCCTTTCTACTTATTTGGACCACCCGAGACTGAGTAGACTAGTTTAAGTTGTCATACCACTTTTAAAAGTTTGTGTTAAATCTAGGAATTGAACCCAAGAGCTTGTAGGGGAGATCAAAGGTTATAATATGTTAAACAGATAGCCTTGAATGAAGGGTGTGGTAGCTATATAGAGATGAGACGTTTCGCTCGGGGCAGGGAGGCATGGAGATCTGCATCAAACCAGTCAAAGGACTAAAGACTCAAACAACAACATGTACGTTCACCAAAATAATGTTGTGTAACGGTAAATGTTAGTCAACGAACAGTAATGCATTACTAAAACCCATGACACGATACCTAAGAGCTTTTCTAAAATGATTTTAAAATGCCTTTAACCCTATATTGAACACCCAGTTCACAAAACTCATAACTGCAATGTTATGGTAAAACAAAACAAAATCTATATTTCAAAACAAACAAGTGGTTTAGTCAATGTATACTGGAAAAAGTTTTGTAAACACTCAAGTCCTCAAGACCAATTAAATTAGTAACTGTCAGGTTGGCCGAGTGGTTAAGGTGTTTGACTTAAGATCAAATTTCTGTATAAGGAAGCAAGGGTTCGAATCCCTTACCTGACATAACTATTGCCTTAACATGGCTTGGCCACACTGTATTATTATGATACTCAGTACACAAACCATAGATATAGTGTATTGTTTAAGGCCACTCTCTTTCTGAACATAGTCAGAGACTGTTGATGGTTAACAATTGTATTAATAGTGGGACATGGGGATAGCAATTAAGAAAAAACAGCCAATACCCATACAATATTTTTATTCATTTTAGTTTTTTTTTTACAATAGTTACACACTGAATACAACTTTTTATCTCTTTACCATTGTTTGATATAGATTTTAAACACAACGCTTGTTGTAGATCCTTTTACAACTTTCTCTAGGTACTCTTGTTCTTAAAAACTGGGGAAGCCGCAATGGTTTTATAGACATTAAACCCTCATTCTCTTCTTTTTCATCATTATCATCATCATTATTATAAATATTATCTTTATAATTATTATAGTCATTGTCACCATCATTATCATCATCATCATCATCCTCAACATCACTAGAACTATCCAATTCCATTTTTTCCTTTTCAAAAGGGATCTCTTTAAGAGTCTGTGTTGCTTTTGATAGTGTTACGGGTTTATTGAACGTTGACAACTGTCCTAACATGACTTTTTGAGGAGATAAATGTTTTTTCATAAGGAAGTCACTATGTTGAGTAACACTATGTTTTTGTCGGACTTGCTTTTTCTTGTTCTTTTGATCATGTTTTGTTAACACTAACGGTGTTTCATTTGGTATACCACATTGATGAGTACCCACACTTAAGACCTCACTATGTTTACTTTTTAGATGACCTAGACATTTTGTTGTTCTTTGTTTTGAGCACTGCCAAAATATGATGCCATTCGCATTTTCTCGCTTATAGTTATAAGAGTACCCATGATACAGGGCACGTGGTTTACCTTTATTGGTTATAGTATATTCCATAGTAGTCACTGACTTGTATAGTCGATCCGCCTACTACAAAGGTCTGAACACTTGTGGTGAAAGAATGATGTTGTGTTGACGTTTTATGCAGGATAATGTTGGTGGCATATGTGGGTGGCTTATGTTGATGACATGTGTTGTTGGCTGATTTTGGTGGCTTATGTTGATGGTTTATGGTGGTGGCTTATGTTGATGGCTTATGTTGGTGGCTTATGTTGATGACATATGTTGGTGACTTATGTTGATAGCTTATGTTGGTGGCTAATGTTGATGACATATGTTGTTGGCTTATGGTGGTGGCTTATGTTGATGGTATATGTTGCTGGCCTATGTTGATGGTTTATGTTAATGGCTTAGGTTAATATCTTAGGTTGATGGCATAAGTTGATGGCTTATGTTGGTGGCTTATGGTGGTGGCTTATGCTGGTGGCTTATGCTAGTGGCTTATGGTGGTGGTTTATGGTGGTGGCTTATGTTGATGACATATGTTGGTGGCTTAAGTTGGTGGCTTATGTTGGTGGCTTATGGTGGTGGCTTATGGTGGTGGGTTATGGTGGTGGATTATGGTGGCTTATAGTGGTGGCTTATGGTGGTGGTTTATGGTGGTGGCTTATGTTGATGACATATGTTGGTGGCTTATGGTGGCTTATGGTGGTGATTTATAGTGGTGGCCTATGTTGGTGGCTTATTTTTGGTGGTTTACGTTAATACCTTATTTGTAATGGCTTATTTGACAAGTTATTGTTGTCAATGTATTTAGAGGATTTTTCTCTTGGTTTTGGAAAGTATCTCAACTCTTTTTTATGGTAGCATAATGCTTACCGCCATGTTTGTAAGCAACAACAACACACTAAAATTCCAAGAATCCAAAGTACTCTAAGGTTAATGATTGTCTCTCAACTCCATTCAACGTCTAGTCAAAAAACATTATATATTTTTCACATTTTACAAAAAAGGTAAATTGGGAAAGTAAGCTATATGTTTAAACTAAAAATCATATCAAATCATATGCTAACTCCAACACCTACGTCTACCCCAATCTCAGTCAAAAAAATATAATATTCTTCAAATTTTTCCAAAACAGTATTTGGAAAGTAGGCCATATTTTGAAAACTAATCATCCTATAAAGTCATATATATATATATACTGAAACCAATGGCTTTTATATCCTCAATCTTAAGAACAAAATATGGAATTTTTGACATTTTTTCCAAAAATGTTCATTTTAAAACGGGGCTATATTTTGGAAACTAGGAATTTTACAAGAAAGTTTGTTTAACGTAAATGGCAGGTATTTACCCCCACTACCCGCAAACCAAGTCCCAGGTCTCTGGGGAAAAATCCAAAAAAAGTTCAATTTGGAAAGTAGGCAATATTTTGAAAACTAATCATCCTAAAAAGTCATATATAGACTCAAACCAATGGCTTTTATGTCCTTAATTGGTAGAACAAAACTTAACATTTTTTCAGTTTTTCCAAAAAAGTCCAATTTTCAAAAATTGTCTATATTTTGGGAACTAAGAATTTTACAAAAAAGTTTGTTTAACGAAAATGAAAGGTCTTTACCCCCCTCTACCCAAAACATAAATTTCAGGTCCCTAGGACAAAAACTGTGCAGTATATATATATATATATTTTTTGGGGAGGGGGTCTATATTCACTTTACCTCCCCACTTCACAAGATGGCGGCCATAGCTTAACTTAACCTAGCCTAACCTAACCTGACCTACGAGGTGTGATCAAAAAGTTCCAAAAATGTGGCTGCAACTTAACCAAACCTAGCCTAGCCTAACCTAACCTCCCTGTTGACTAGCCCCCTTTGGACGGGTCCTTTTTGAAGGGAGTCATTTTTTTTACGTGTCCCGGAGGACGGGTCCTTGTTGACGGGTCCCAGTGGCGGGTCCCCTTTGACATAATTTGGATAAAATGCAAGGCCAGTCCATAGGGATCAGTCCAAAGGACCCGCCACAGGGACCCGTCAACAAGGACCCGTCCTCCGGGACACGTAAAAAAAATGACTCCCTTCAAAAAGGACCCGTCCAAAGGGGGCTAGTCAACAGGGAGGTTAGGTTAGGCTAGGCTAGGTTTGGTTAAGTTGCAGCCACATTTTTGGAACTTTTTGATCACACCTCGTAGGTCAGGTTAGGTTAGGCTAGGTTAAGTTAAGCTATGGCCGCCATCTTGTGAAGTGGGGAGGTAAAGTGAATATAGACCCCCTCCCCAAAAAATATATATATATATATACTGCACAGTTTTTGTCCTAGGGACCTGAAATTTATGTTTTGGGTAGAGGGGGGTAAAGACCTTTCATTTTCGTTAAACAAACTTTTTTGTAAAATTCTTAGTTCCCAAAATATAGACAATTTTTGAAAATTGGACTTTTTTGGAAAAACTGAAAAAATGTTAAGTTTTGTTCTACCAATTAAGGACATAAAAGCCATTGGTTTGAGTCTATATATGACTTTTTAGGATGATTAGTTTTCAAAATATTGCCTACTTTCCAAATTGAACTTTTTTTGGATTTTTCCCCAGAGACCTGGGACTTGGTTTGCGGGTAGTGGGGGTAAATACCTGCCATTTACGTTAAACAAACTTTCTTGTAAAATTCCTAGTTTCCAAAATATAGCCCCGTTTTAAAATGAACATTTTTGGAAAAAATGTCAAAAATTCCATATTTTGTTCTTAAGATTAAGGATATAAAAGCCATTGGTTTCAGTATATATATATATGACTTTATAGGATGATTAGTTTTCAAAATATGGCCTACTTTCCAAATACTGTTTTGGAAAAATTTGAAGAATATTATATTTTTTTGACTGAGATTGGGGTAGACGTAGGTGTTGGAGTTAGCATATGATTTGATATGATTTTTAGTTTAAACATATAGCTTACTTTCCCAATTTACCTTTTTTGTAAAATGTGAAAAATATATAATGTTTTTTGACTAGACGTTGAATGGAGTTGAGAGACAATCATTAACCTTAGAGTACTTTGGATTCTTGGAATTTTAGTGTGTTGTTGTTGCTTACAAACATGGCGGTAAGCATTATGCTACCATAAAAAAGAGTTGAGATACTTTCCAAAACCAAGAGAAAAATCCTCTAAATACATTGACAACAATAACTTGTCAAATAAGCCATTACAAATAAGGTATTAACGTAAACCACCAAAAATAAGCCACCAACATAGGCCACCACTATAAATCACCACCATAAGCCACCATAAGCCACCAACATATGTCATCAACATAAGCCACCACCATAAACCACCACCATAAGCCACCACTATAAGCCACCATAATCCACCACCATAACCCACCACCATAAGCCACCAACATAAGCCACCAACTTAAGCCACCAACATATGTCATCAACATAAGCCACCACCATAAACCACCACCATAAGCCACTAGCATAAGCCACCAGCATAAGCCACCACCATAAGCCACCAACATAAGCCATCAACTTATGCCATCAACCTAAGATATTAACCTAAGCCATTAACATAAACCATCAACATAGGCCAGCAACATATACCATCAACATAAGCCACCACCATAAGCCAACAACATATGTCATCAACATTAGCCACCAACATAAGCTATCAACATAAGTCATCAACATATGTCATCAACATAAGCCACCAACATAAGCCATCAACATAAGCCACCACCATAAACCATCAACATAAGCCACCAAAATCAGCCAACAACACATGTCATCAACATAAGCCACCCACATATGCCACCAACATTATCCTGCATAAAACGTCAACACAACATCATTCTTTCACCACAAGTGTTCAGACCTTTGTAGTAGGCGGATCGACTATACAAGTCAGTGACTACTATGGAATATACTATAACCAATAAAGGTAAACCACGTGCCCTGTATCATGGGTACTCTTATAACTATAAGCGAGAAAATGCGAATGGCATCATATTTTGGCAGTGCTCAAAACAAAGAACAACAAAATGTCTAGGTCATCTAAAAAGTAAACATGGTGAGGTCTTAAGTGTGGGTACTCATCAATGTGGTATACCAAATGAAACACCGTTAGTGTTAACAAAACATGATCAAAAGAACAAGAAAAAGCAAGTCCGACAAAAACATAGTGTTACTCAACATAGTGACTTCCTTATGAAAAAACATTTATCTCCTCAAAAAGTCATGTTAGGACAGTTGTCAACGTTCAATAAACCCGTAACACTATCAAAAGCAACACAGACTCTTCAAGAGATCCCTTTTGAAAAGGAAAAAATGGAATTGGATAGTTCTAGTGATGTTGAGGATGATGATGATGATGATAATGATGGTGACAATGACTATAATAATTATAAAGATAATATTTATAATAATGATGATGATAATGATGAAAAAGAAGAGAATGAGGGTTTAATGTCTATAAAACCATTGCGGCTTCCCCAGTTTTTAAGAACAAGAGTACCTAGAGAAAGTTGTAAAAGGATCTACAACAAGCGTTGTGTTTAAAATCTATATCAAACAATGGTAAAGAGATAAAAAGTTGTATTCAGTGTGTAACTATTGTAAAAAAAAAACTAAAATGAATAAAAATATTGTATGGGTATTGGCTGTTTTTTCTTAATTGCTATCCCCATGTCCCACTATTAATACAATTGTTAACCATCAACAGTCTCTGACTATGTTCAGAAAGAGAGTGGCCTTAAACAATACACTATATCTATGGTTTGTGTACTGAGTATCATAATAATACAGTGTGGCCAAGCCATGTTAAGGCAATAGTTATGTCAGGTAAGGGATTCGAACCCTTGCTTCCTTATACAGAAATTTGATCTTAAGTCAAACACCTTAACCACTCGGCCAACCTGACAGTTACTAATTTAATTGGTCTTGAGGACTTGAGTGTTTACAAAACTTTTTCCAGTATACATTGACTAAACCACTTGTTTGTTTTGAAATATAGATTTTGTTTTGTTTTACCATAACATTGCAGTTATGAGTTTTGTGAACTGGGTGTTCAATATAGGGTTAAAGGCATTTTAAAATCATTTTAGAAAAGCTCTTAGGTATCGTGTCATGGGTTTTAGTAATGCATTACTGTTCGTTGACTAACATTTACCGTTACACAACATTATTTTGGTGAACGTACATGTTGTTGTTTGAGTCTTTAGTCCTTTGACTGGTTTGATGCAGATCTCCATGCCTCCCTGCCCCGAGCGAAACGTCTCATCTCTATATAGCTACCACACCCTTCATTCAAGGCTATCTGTTTAACATATTATAACCTTTGATCTCCCCTACAAGCTCTTGGGTTCAATTCCTAGATTTAACACAAACTTTTAAAAGTGGTATGACAACTTAAACTAGTCTACTCAGTCTCGGGTGGTCCAAATAAGTAGAAAGGGTTTGATTCACACCTCAACCATAGAGCACCATGTTCTTTTTTTTTTTTAAATAATGATAGCCATTTGTTCAATTTCACATTTCACACATTGCAATTTGTCAATTTTCCATTTGCATTTTTTAAAATGACAGTTTGATGTTTTTCAATTTCATGATATGGAAACATGGATTTTTCCATTTTCATATTTACACATTTGTCAATTTCCCATTTATATATATTTTCTTAAATGTCCGTTTAAGGTTTTTAAATTTTGTCTATATGGAAACATGGATTTTCCATTTTGCTGTTTACAAATTTTTTATATATTTATTTTGTGTATGTTGAAAAAAATCGATATTTCCAAAACAAGATTTTTATTTTTCATTTTATGATTTTGTAAATGATCTTAATGTGAGTGCTTGACCATGGATTTTCCATTTTGCTGTTTACAAATTTTTTATATATTTATTTTGTGTATGTTGAAAAACGATATTTCCAAAACAAGATTTTTTATTTTTCATTTTATGATTTTGTAAATGATCTTAATGTGAGTGCTTGACCATGGCAATAATACAGTCTATCTATGTGTTAGCGAAACCATAGAGTCTTATTACTACTGCAAGTAAGAATGTTTTACAAAATAACGACTATCTACCACTGCATTTAAAAAACAAAACTATTGGGGAAAAAAAACTAAAATACTATTTACCATTCATTCATATATAAGTGTTAATTCTCCCTCTCCCCACCCTACCTCATCGTATTTTCTCTGGTCAAATTATCAATGCTACCCATACATACACTAGCTTTCTATATCTTTCTCTATATATATGTTTTCTCTGCTCCACAAGATACAAATTATGGTTGCTGGATTGTATCCTGCACTGTTTATGCGACATACCATTGCCAGTTCATAAAACCGTTAGGTAGTTCTCTACACATAGCGATTTTACCACTGCTCTACCTACGCCTTTTGCTTGTTTGGCTTTCTTACAGGCTAGTATGCGATAGGCAGCATTAACTGAATATCAAACCCAGTCCACCTTTGTATTTGCAATCTAAGTAATAATTTGAAAAGAGACAAGTGTAATCAGTTTTAAACATTATCTCTGCTTTTTTTGTTTGTTTGTTTGTTTGTTTGTTTGTTTATGACATGTATATTAACCTAAAATCAAACCCTAGTCTACCTTAGTGAAAGGCTAACAGTTTAACCACTGCGTCACCATACCCTTCTTTCTTAGTTTGATTCATTCTAGGCCTTAGAGCTAGAAATCGAGTTACGATCTCCAGTGCAAGAGGCACATGTGCTCACCACTATAGCATGTAATGGTTAGCTGGTAACATTAGACAAACGAAAATGATTGTATTTCTGTTAGCCAAGCATTTCTGTCATTTGCCTACTGTGTGAGCACTGCCAGCAAGACAGTTTAGTTTAGAACAAGCGTGTGTGTGTGTGTATAGATTATTAGCCTCAAGTATTTAAAGCTTGTTGTGTGTAGCGACCATCTTGCTCACTAACCACTGAGTAAGTTTTAACAGTTAACTCATAAAAACAGCATAGGATAGTTGTGTGTGTGTGTGGTTCATGTACTTGGGAATATGCATTAGCACCATGCGCTAGCTTTACCTTACCCTCTAGAGGTAGAGCGTTATCCCTTCCTTTGGACATTGCCAATGACTGCATTCCCCCACAAGTTTTACACTTAAGCCCTTGGCTTGTTCTTGATTAGGTTTGGTTTGCTTTAGGCTTGGTTTGGTTCGGTTGGGTTTGATTCGACTTGGTTCAGTTTAGTTTAATGTAGTCACCATTTTTTTATTTTTAGCTACACTCTTTAACCAATTAATTAATGATAGTCTACTCTTAATTCTTGAATCGATAAATTGAATTTTGTGTGCACCGTTTGTCAATCCATGCCTACAACCTATACTCCCTATGTACTACAGTCAGATCTGAAAACAAGTTCCAATGGTCAAAGACGTGTCAGTCACCATACATATATCCTACAATAATTCTTTCGTTACCTAGCTAGATTTCGTCACTCACAGTAAACATCTTACATTATGGGTTTGCAATATATTAAGAAAAGCAAAAGTCCATGATCTTGTTGTTTTGGGTCTTTTTTGGGGAAATTCATAAGCCATAAAAAGAATGACATCATGTCAAGTTCTGAGTGGATCTTGTATGTCAAAATCCCATTATCGGTTTATAAAATCTCAAGGCCATGCCCTAGCAGTTTTGGATTATTTCAATCAATGAGTCCACCATAGGAAACATCGAAAAAATAAATACCCTTAAAACAAGTCGTCCCATGACCCTCTCCGAACAATGCTTCGCAAAATATAAATTCATCCATTGAACATGATCGGCGACATCATCCTAGCTTCCCCCTCCCACCATGGTTGCCATATCGTTTGACCTTCAAGTGTCCTCAGCATCTCTGTGCTTTTTTTCATTGCCCTGTCAAGTCAATGCATTCCAATAAGATCAAATAACATTCACATCCTGTCAGTCTGCCCCAGCAAGTTTGTTTTCTATACTCACTTCAAGCAACATATAACCAAGTTCTGTTTGTTCTATCTAAAGCCAACTTCATCGAATCAAGGAATTATCATTTGTCATGTCACTCATAATCGTTTACACGTTAAAGACCCCCTTCAGGGGGTTTAGGAATTAGGAATTCCATCATAGGAAAAATCAGAAAACGAACCCTCGACCCGCCGTCTCATCGAAATAGCGAATACTGTATTGGTATATCACCACCGTGGCCAGTAATAGCTTCGTTGAAACACGTGTCCAGTGGTATCGTCTCTTTCTATCTACAACCACTCGTCATGAACATTTTAGACAAATTTAAGAAAAGTTTTAAAAACTGAAATGTTTTCAACATAAGTGTCGTTAGGCTCTTTCGCATTTTTTTAAACATAAATACTATATTCGAAAGGGAGATAGGGGAGGGGCGTCACCCCGAGTCCTACGACCCCTCGTATACGTCTCTGGCGTTATTGGTTTGTGAGATATAACAAAAAGTCTAAAATCACGGTTTTACAACAAAAAATTCTGTTTCCCTCATTCTCAAAAACTTTAACCTATTACCAAAATAAAGAGGGTTTCGAGACAAGCCATTTGACACGTCATAGGACCAAATCCGACCAGGCATTCGTGAAATATCAGAAAAAGTCTAAAATCATAATTTTACCCCAAAACGCCTGTTTCCCTCATTCTCAAAACTTTAACCTATTAATAACATATATAGGGCTTTGAAACAAGCGATTTGACACGTCACACGTCCAAATCCGACCTTGCGTTCGAGAGATATCGGCAAACGTCGTAGGAAAGTAGGCGACTATCTGGCTCTCTCCTCACCACCAAAACCTCTTCTTATCAATCATTTTTTTTCAAAGAGCTCGCCCTCTTACAAAAATCCCCAGTGCGCATGCGTAAAAAACAAAAACAAAAATGTTCATCCATAGCGGCATCTCGTAAAATGCATGCGCGATATGAGCAACCACGTTTAAGTTCATTTTAGCAGTGCAGCTTATACATGTCCCATTTGAAAAGAGGCTTTCACTAAAAAATTACAATTTCACCCCCTAGTAGGGGTAGGTTTTATTTAGGGGTTGAAATGAGTGGTCCATTGGAAAGAGGGCGTCAACCCGAGTCCAACGACACCTCATTTGTCAACATCCGACCATGGGTTCGCGAGATATTGGCTTGGACTCACGCGGCGGCCATGACACTATTTGGAAGCACCACTACTCCACTACTAGAGTGTCATCTGCAAACCAAGGTTTCTTCGTAAGTCAGCAAGATCCACACACTCGGTTAAAATGTGGGCCACGGTGAAAACGGCTCCACAGGTACAAAGTGGGGGTCTTCCTTTCTCATTAGGTACGAGTGGGTGGATCTTGTATGACCTGTCCTTAAGCCTACATAAAATGACGGACTCTCTCCGTGACCGGAAACAGCTCCGCCACACGCGAATAGTTCCCTTGATCGCTCTCAGTTTACTGGGCACTGGGTCAGCTAGCTCTCCCAAAATGCCAGAACTTGTAGGCGTAACTGAGAGCGAATATCTCTAGCAGGTACCTCCATTGGTCGAGGTGGTAGTGATACCGCCTTTTTTGCAGCTTGATCCGCTAACTCATTTCCCGCAATTCCCATGTGGCTTGGAACCACAGAAAGGTGATTCGAATGTCAGCGTGGCACAGCCCGGCTAGTAGGTCGTGGATTCGCTGTACTAGGGGGTGTTGCGGGAAACATGTAGCAATTGACTGCAACGAACTCACAGAGTCGGTACACACGAGAAAGTAGATTCGTGCATCTTGTACTATGGAGACAGGTGTTGTCATTTTAGCATCGTTAATTATAATGGAATATATCCTGATACTGAAAGGATGTGAATTTTACTAGCTGAGAGTTTCTGTAGCTCTTGCTGCCCCAGTATCTCCCAAATAACTTCGTGTTCCATCGTAGAAGTTACTCTACCATTTACTAAGTCAAGGCATGGATCTAGTTTAAAATGTAATTATTTATTGTAAATGACATCACTAAGTAAAATACCTCGTGTGCGAATCAGATGTATGAGAGTTGTTTCTGGGGAAAATAATGTTCGTCTAGTGGATGGATATCTGCGTAATTATGCAGATTCCTCATTATTATTTGTTTAATATGTTACTATATGTAACTTGGGGAGTGCTTCTTGTGACGTCGATAAGACAAGTAATGTAGGTTGGTTGGTTGGTTCTTCAGTTTAGGGGCTGCGACAACGCGGTCATGTAGCCCCGTGTACTTTGGGTGTGTGTCTGTCTGATAACCGGTGTTAATTGTGATGGCTGTATTAGAGTGTGTATCTATTTTTTAATTCAAGTAACCTAAGGACTGCAACTTTGAATTTTTCAAATCGCTCCTACTTTTGCTACCAAATGCCACCGTCAACGACTACTATGCCTAGTTCAGAATTTAGCTACTAGACGCCACCGCAGTCGGCTCTTGGCAACGAACGTAGGAGCCTAAGAGCGTTGTTTACATTCTTAACCTACACAATGTAGCTTCACACAAGTGTAATATTAGTGGAAGGTTCTTTAACATGCCATAAATCTATGACATGGGACCGCCGGCTTTACTTCCCCTCCGAAGGAAGGCATACTGAGGGATTTTTAACGCTTTTAAAAAATCCGACGGCTTCGGCCGGGTTTGAACCCGCGATCTTGGGCATAGAAGCTCAGCATGCTACCAACTACGCCACCAAAACCACCTACAAGTAATACTTGTAGTTTGTAAGTATGTGGTATGAGAAGGCGATGCATTCAAGGTAAAGTGAAAGAATTGAGGTGCCTGGAGGTAACAAACATGGACAAAGCCACATTTTTGTTTCTCTATGTTAACCTCCCGTTACGAGTGTGAAAATGTTTGTGTACCATACTGCCAGCCCCATGAATAAGAAAACCATGGTCGACACTTAAGAATTTAATTCTAAGGCAATGTAAAACACATTCAAATATGACGATGTCCATTTTTGAAACTAAGATTGGCTTTTGTCCATTTTTGATACAAACATCCATGTAATTGTACATGTTTGAAACAAACTATCCCAATAGTTGGAAAAAATAAGTTGCAGGATGACACGAAAGTAAACTTCTGTTTTAACTTATAAGAAATATATTGAAAATATGAAAGACATAAGGTTATTTTTATACATTGTTAACAATTTTAAGATTCACTTCTGTTCTTGCTTTACTGTATTTCTGGGAAATAACCTCTAGTTCATCACACGGGTCTTCCAAACAATCACACTCATAATCATTACCAGCTTTTCATTTTCACTACAACTGTTGTTATTAATGACTTCGACATACCACTTAAGAGAGGCATTTAATTTCCACTCTTTTCCGAAGTGCTTACCTAGTAATATGTCAACATCTTTCAGTTTCTGTGGCTTTACATTCACACCAATGTCAATAGGTAAGGGATTCATTAACATTAGACTTGCCTGTCCTGCCTTTGTGATCTTGCGCTCAATACCTGTGTCCAAATAATAGCCTACCTCACCTTGAACTACAACATTGCCTCTTTTCGTGCGCCTGAGTTCAATTCTTTTACACTGTGAAAGCTTGAAATGGAGTTGACTAGCAGATTTCATATAAATCTGCGCTTGTTCTTTCCAATTCAGTGGTTCCCAGGTTTGTCCAATCACTTTCACTGTCCCGTATATTTCGAACACCTCACGATACTCATCAGGACTTCTTATAGTTGTCATCTTCTTAAGGTCCTTCTCAATGAGTCCAAAAATCCTATCTGAGGGCAAATATGAGTGTCCAGTAACTGGAGATATCAGTTCTAATTTGTCAACAGAGGATGGTGCATACGTTGTAAGCCACTTTGCACACATCGCCAACATATTTATGTTTTTATTTTGGTCAGCACAGCCATCAACTTGACTGAAGTGAATCCTTGTAAATCTTTCAATCGTAACTCATTGAAAACCGCTGATGCTATTTCGTTCGATGATTTCTTTGCCTCATTCTCCAGCCACGTATAAACAGACACATTGTCAGGGCACAGTTTGCTTTGAGATGTGCCTGTTGCAACAGACAGATTGTGACAGTAGAGTTGAATGGAATAATAAGCTGACTGATCACTTAATTTTGTCAACACAAGATTCTTTTGACAACCATAGGACATTAATAAACAGTTCTCCTATTTTTCCTTCGGATGTCGATAAAAATTCTCTTCAAAATTAAGGTTGATCTTTCCTCTTCATTTGTCTCAAACTTAATACGTTGCTCCAGTTCCAAGCATGTACTGCACTCATCTGTGCCTGGAGAAGAAAACCCTAAATTGAACCTGGTATTAAAACTGTGCCGAAAGTAAGCTTCCTTCACTTGCAATTCCACTTCTCTACCTTCATTATACATACGCCACAGTTTGCTGATACTTAACTCAGATGGTAAATATTTATGTGCACCTTTGTTGCGACAGTAATGGGATTCTACAGCCTGAAGGCTTTTAATGAAGTTTAGCATAGCCTCTAATTGCTTTTCCATGATCTTTTCTTTTCTTTTCTTGGTCCTCCCCTTGTTTCTACTGGTACTAAAGCACCATCCCGCTTAAAGTACTTGAATACTCCGATGACTCTATGCTTAGTAATATTTAAATTTGATAAAATGTTTCTCGGCACACTGGCAAATTAACACCTGCTTTATTCATAACAGTATACTGAAATATTGAAACTTTAGGCTTAATTCCCCCTCCTTGGCTTCTACGCCTTTTTGGCTGACTTGTTTTGCAATATTTCAGGATGAAGTCATCTTGTTTGGCCTTCTCTGGAATTGCTTAATATGCGGCATGAAATTCGTTCACGTCAGTCATGGTTAACAGTCTGCAATTTAGTTTAGAACGGTGGTTGCATTTAGGATAAGTATGAATATCTTTTTCAGAATACCTGTAATAAAATAGGAAAATAATGTGTTCGTAAGATCTACTGTGCCCATTTGTATATTGGCACAAACGAACTCTGGACCATTGATAGAAAAATATGATGGAATTTTATGAACACTGTAAGAAGTCAGAGAGAGATTTCGTTGGGGAAGATGCTACAGAAACACTGCAGGATACGCAGGTGGCTTATTACACACATAAAGTGACGTTAGGTCTGACAGCTTAAGTAAAAAGGGTCGTTATAGAAGCCATTAAAAGAGCTGAGAAATGCAGAGTGGAAGGGCAATAACTAACACTCGACATTCCAACGAGTAAGCGATCCAGCAAGGAATTATCACTTTTCGAGTGTGACATTAATGAGAAAACTATTTTCTCAAGAGCCTACTTGAAACGAGGCCCCAGAAAATGATGAGCCAGCGAGAATTCAAATATATTAAACTTTAAAAAATAAACTCCCCACGTTAATTAAATCTAAAGTCGAAACAGAATTAGGGACAGCATAAATCGAAAGGTTGGTAAACCTGAAATAAGGCACTTCAGAAAATGCAAGCTAAGAAATACGTCATTGGAATGTAAAGGGGAATAACACAAGCGGAGGCAGGAGAAATAAGGCTGGCCCCGAGGAGTGAATTAGAATTATTTGAATTAATTAAAAATTAATCTGTGAACAAATTCCGTTCCGCCAGTAGGCAATTGTAAATTCATTACAAATTACACTTGGAAATTAAATATAGACTAGATTAAAGCCAGGAGCCAGAAGTTGAACTCCCGACGTTGTCAGGGACTAATTTCTGTCCCAAAACGAATAAATAAGGCCTTCAGCTCAGACCAAAACATGAAGTTCGTCAGTCAGATCCAAGCCTCGATAGAGAAGGTACGCTACACGAAGTTCGTCAGTTAGATCCAAGCCTTGATAGAGAATGTACGCTACACCAAGTTGATCAGTCAGAGTCAGGCCTCGGGGGAGGTGGAACATTATACAGAAGTTCATCAGTACGATCAGTTAGATCCCAGCTTTAGAAGAGGTTAGGCTAGTAAGCAATATCATCACAACCTCAGTGGAGGAAGTAACGTTCAAAGACATTAGAATTCGAACTTCGAAAGCGGCACAGTATAATACAAGTCGCGATGGACAAGTTATTAAGTTCGAGTGAAGTTGTGTACTTTGGCAAAGTCACATTGGTTCGAGACCAAGCCGCGTTAAAATACGTTAGTCTACAGTACGAAAAGCACATTAAAGACTTTAAAGGAAGCAGAGTGCGGAAGTAAAGAGACATTGAAATATTGGATGGACTCATATCCAAGAACATATAGGTTCGAGCCAAATACAAATAGTTTGTGAACGATAGAAAGCTACGCCGCGCAGAACAGAGACAATATAACTAGATGTACCAGAGGGGAGCTTCAAAACAAGTTATTGCAGTAGAAGGTTAACGAGTTGAACGTCAGACGACATAGGTTCGAACAGAACGGAACGTTTTCAAGAACACAAATCATAGAGTGTTAAAGATAGGAGTGTACGGTCTTCAGGGAAGTCCAGGATAGATTGAGAACTATAGGATTGCGATAGAAGCAACCGTAGAATCGAGAGCATAGAGTGACTGTAAATAAACAAATAACATTCAGTTAACAAGTGAGAAGCTCTATAAGAAAGACATTTAAACAATAGATATAGACACTATCTTGGGAAGAATAGAAGAAAGAAAGACTTACCTAGAAGTAGGAGATCTATAGGAGAAATCACACGTCCAATGCAGGATAGGGAGACTATCTCAGGATCACCAGCGCCGTGATGTTTTTCACCACAGTACGCTGAGATTTGGGTTCGTGTGCAAGTGTAAATATTATCACAATTAACACCAGTTATCAGACAGATTCTACACACACACAAAGTACACGGGGTTACATGACCGCGTTGTCGCAGCCCCTAAACTTAAGAACCAACCAACCAAACCAAGTGTAAATAATAGTTATAATAAGTGTTAAGGAAAAGCATAGAAAATGGAAGAGGTCTATTTTAGTGTAGAAATGTGTTGCTAAGAAATGAAAATGGGTGAAGGCATCCAGAAGACAGGTCATGAGCCGAACAGCAGAAAGGGTGAGTGAAAAAAATGTTTATTATATTAAATGATTGTGTCACGTGCTAATCAGTGAATTTTAAAAATGTATAAAATGTATGCACTAATGAATGAACAAATACCGTTAAAATGTAAAGGAAAACCCGCAAAGATTGTTTGCAAAAATGTAAAGGATAATTATTGAAGTGCAAAAATGCTAATAATAATAATAATGAAAACCCGTAAAATGAATAATTAATAATGAAAAGTCAAATTTTGAGAGGAGGAATCGAATATAATAATGTTAATGGCAAGTAAATTACGCCAGATAAGTGAAAAGTAAAGCAAATGAAAAGAGCACCATAATAATAATAATAATAATAATAATAAGTTTGAGTTTTTATACTCCAAAAATAATAAGTTTGAGTTTCTATACTCCGAAGATAATAAGTTTGAGTTTTTATACTCCGAAAAATAAGTATTTAATTGAATAATTGCATTCCGAAAGTAAATAATGAAACGATAAGTATTAATGAGAATGATGATAATAAACTCGAGTTGAAATAATTAAAACGATTGAAATAATTGAAGTAATTGAAGCGATTGAAATAATCGAAGTAATTGAAGTAATTGTATAATTGAAGGATCTTCGAGATATCTTAAATAATAAAGTAATAATGCTATTCAGCTAATAGACGTAATACGTTAAATTAATTGGTGATAATCGAACACCCTGGAAATGTATTGTGAAGTTGTGAGCCATAGGCTATGTTGAAAGTAAAATGTCGAAGTACAGACCAGTAAAAGTAAATGCCGCGATGCAAGTGACGTTGAGCTGTCGAAGATGTTTTGTAGGATGCAATGAAAGTCCAAGTTATTTAAAGTTGTGTTGCCAAAAATGGGCCTATAAGTAATGAAGAAGAAGCAATATCAATCTAACAAATGTATATATCCTATATCATGCATAATTTGAGAGATCAAAAATAAAGGTATTAATTGTCGGAAATCGTCGGTATTATTGTTGTTTACGAGGGTATGAACCACTTGGGGGACAATAGATTCCGCCCAAGGTAGTATGTTGCTGTGTAAGACCTGTTGAGGCTTCGCTAAATGTGTGTATATTAATCTGGAAGGTATAAGCGGTTTCTACGAGACATGGTACAACTGGGGAAACGCAAAGGAGTTCCGAGCCTAGTGTCATATAACCCATCCTTTTGCCAGCATCGTTGTTGAATCCGACCAAATAAAAGTGTGTGAAATGAATGAATTAATAGGACTGAAGCGAGGAGTGATCGGGATCCCTCGTTTTCTACCTGTAAAAGGATGGAACAAGGTATGATTGAGATCTCTTGTTACCTACCTAATAAATATGTAATGCGTCGTGATCTCTAATTATGGCATTGGTTATAGTGAAATGAAATGAGTGATGAGTAAGGTAGGGAATAAAGAGTTGAAATAATGTGTTAACTTGGATGATCATGCGTGTTTTAAAGAAGGAAGTAAACAGTTGAAAAGTCGCGAGGAGAATGAATGGGGCAGAGAGTCATAAATCACAGCTAAGTAAAAGTGAGGGGAGAGTCTCGCAACTGAGCAGACCTTTTAGACCGCGAGGGGTGTGCGAATACAATAGGCATATTGTGTACGGAAGTAGTAAGAGCTGAATGGATATTAGTAAATCATAGCGGAATATGCAAATTTGTTAATTAAAGGTACCACAGGGTTATAAAGTAAATAAATGAGTTGGTAGGTCTTTGACAATCGTCCCCATATTAAGTTTGAAGAAATTCTATAATAATTGACCATAGTAGTCAAGACATAAGTTGGTTAATAAATATTCGATTCCTGCCTAAAGAAAAAGGTATTAAACAGTACGGGTAAACTAATAATTGAGTTTGTAAGCAAACTAGGTAATGAAAAATGATAGCACATGATGCATCATTAATAGACCACCCTAAAGCCTGAAAGAAATAAGCTACAAGGACGTGAGTTTGAGACCATGGCATAGTTTAAAAATTGTTGATTTGTTTAAACCTAAGGCTTAACTGGAAGAATTAATATAGCTTGAAAGTGATTGAAAGTAAAATAAAGGTAAATAAAAACCCGGAAGGGATTATAGTAATACGGTAAATGTCCATGAAACCTTAGCGTATATGCTTTTTATGAAATGATAGGCATGCTCTATGTCTTAATGAAATGTTGTAAGAAAGGGAATTTTGTAGTGATATTCAAACATAGATATCAGCTAAGCAAGATAAAGCTATAATAGAGAGTTACATGATTTTTATTTGAATTTGTGGATTTTTGAGTACCGTATGATGATTTTTGGATTTCCCGAAAATATTGATGTTTATGTAATTTGTAATTTTTCCTGGGAGTTTTAATAAATAAACTCATATTAAATTGTAACATGTTTAGTTTTCAATGTAGTATTGTAGATCCTAAAGTGCTTCCATATCCGAATGTGAGGTCATGTTGTGGGCTGGACGTAACATACCTCGAAAGCCGCAGTAGCAAGCCAGGTCGTGATCGAGCATTATCCATGTAATATGGGTACACTACATCATAACAGAAACAATAGGCCTACCCTAACATGTTGTAGGAGTTAGGGGTAACAATTCCAGCATCGATATTAACTGATTTCAAAACAATATATACATGCTTAATGGGATTAAGTTGTCGAGATATTATAATTTAGTTAGTAATAATTAAATATTGATTCTAATAAAGGGTAATACGCAATGGCAACTTAACATAATGTACTTACAGCAACCGTTTCTCTTTAGCTCGTTTCCACTGCTCAGGATTTGAGTTTCGTTTCCTAGCACTTTCAGGTGGACACTCCGAAACATTGTCTTCCATATTAAAGAAAAATATTTTCCCAAATACTGATCTTATAAAAAAAATGCATATGGCTTTTAGTGCCGGAGTGTCCGAGGACATGTTAGGCTCGCCAGTTTTGGAGCTACTTCGAGACGGACACCCAATGGGTGAGCTACAAGTACCGTTGGGGAGGAAAGTTGGAAGGGAAGGGCGAGGAGTTGGAAGGTAGCGGGTGTGGCCTATAGTTAGGGACCAACCCCGGCATTTGCCTGGAAGGAAGATGGGAAACCACAGAAGACCATCTTCAAGATTGCCGGCGGGGGGATTCGAACCTCCTCGCCTCCCGGATGTGAGCGACTGCCAGCAGTCATGCCGTAACGACCACGGCTAACTCACCCGGTATCTTATAATTAAAACACTGGAAAAAACATGAACACTAACTTCCAAGCATGCACTGACAGGAGCATGTAAGCAAATGGTCGCCATGACAGTTTGATGTCACTTGTATCAATCTCATTGGCTGAAACGGTCATGTCCGTTTTTGAAAGAGACTACGTTTGGAGGTGTCCGATTATGAAATAAACTGCATATTTCTATGTTAAAAATTAAGTGCAAATGTCCGTTCATGAACGACACGGGCCACTAATTCAGAGAAAGCATTAAAAATACTATAAGGACCGATCCTTAACTCAATTTCGATATAGATGGCGCATGTCCGTGTTTGATACTAGGCACCTCAGATATATCCTTTAATCTGATTACATGTGAGTGCTTTGTTCTGTGTTTTATTTCAATTCGTCGCCACCATGATTTCTTTCGAGAGTGGGTGATCAACCTCTTGTGATGTGGATAAAAGCTTTTTAACAGTTTCAGCTTAAGTATGTAAAATTTTCCTGTCTTTTATCCACGGTAGTATATCCATCAGGGATCTGTAATATTTTATTTAGCTTTTAACTTATGAGTACGAAGGCCTATGTTGTCTTGCAATTCGTTTCACTTTTGTTTTTCTTTTATCTTCTGTTGACATGTAATGACTATGGCCGCTGCCAGCTGATAGAGACAACAAATGACAATCTGGGATCCATTACTGAAATGTAGAAGCACTGCGAATTAGTTCCTTGATTTTTATGTTTGTGAGAGCAAATGGATTAACTATATAATGTTATATAGTTAGTTAGTTATTGTTGTTTTAAGGGGCGGAACTACGAGGTCATCTGCCCCTAAAATGATATATTATGTCATGAGCGTTACCGTTATTGTGTAAATGCATTAAGAAGATGGTTTGCTATTTGGAACTTCGTTCAATTAGATGATGAAAGTAAACTTACAATACTTCGTAGCGTAGGCTACTGTTATTTGTGTATGATGCCTACCAGGTTAATTGGTTTTAAAACAAATGGTATATTTGCTCACGGTACGTGGAGAGAGCATCCAATCAGGAATAAGCATAGAGATTAACATATTTCCACACCTATTCATATACACTGTGAGTATTGTATTTTATATTGTGATATATTTTATGATTGTGTATGTACCAGTAAACGATGAATAGATTGTTATTGTTGGTAGAGTACCAGTGTATTATTTCCAAGTTTAGATTTAGTGACCAGCTTCGTAATGAATAACTCTGGGAGTGTTTGCAAATAGGCCTAGTCCTTCCAGTCATTTCTCGTTCCACTTATTTCTTTGGTAGTGGGGTCAATATGTGGTAGCAGAGCAGTTAGAACTAGAGTGAAGGCTCTGTCATGTTGTATTCATTGGTTTTGATTACAGTTTATATTTTCACGCTGTACACTTCATGGTACGAATCAGTGTGATGGACACGTAACTTAATTACCTGTATTGAAAGGGTCACATTCAGGACTTTACCATGTGAACCCTGCATTGTATAAGACATGTATTTCAACTTGCTAAAGCAAGAAGTTTTTCACGTGCCATGTGAAGCACGCTTACTGCAGTCGCGACATGCCGACTCACTCAAGGTCAAGCCAACCGCAGAGTATACGATTACTCAGAATCCCAGTGTATTCTCATAATATGCGAGACTTGACTGCTATCGACGATTCAGACGTCGCATTTCCTAGTGGAATTTTTAAAAAAATGTTGAATGAATGCTACGGAATGTAGGTCACAGATGTTCAGCTGTATTTGATAGGATGACGGTGAAGTCATGTTTGAAAATTTGTTATTTGTAAGCGACTGTTTTGAATGATAATTTCATGGTTTACATAACTTTATGAGAGGTTAATCCCAGTTTATTTATTTACCAGTCATCCATTGTATAAGGCTAGTTGTTCATGTTATTGTTGTGTCTGTGGAGACACGTTGAAGGGACGTCGCAGCCCATAAACTGAGGAACCACGTTGAAGGGTGGATGGATACCCTCAACCATTGTAATTCCGGCAGTACTGTGCCTTGTTGCCAGACTGAACCGATGTCATTTTTCGCGTGCCTGGAGAGCCGCAGAGTCATTGTTATTATTGGAGCGTATTGTTAGCTCATGGTGTTATGGTGACTGCTAGAGTCACGTTCTTTGTGAGCATCTCTTTGGTGGAGACTTACAGTTATTATTTAGCCTGTGTCATGATGGTCATCTACGAATCTACATAATAAACGACTACGGAGCTAAACCGACGAATTAAACATGCATTAAATCATGAAACCTCATTATTTTAAACCAACGTCCTTAATCTGATTAATTAATTATCAATATGAATTTGGACCTATTTTTCGCTTGCTGACCGACGCATTGAGCTGAGCATTTCCTGATGGAAATAAACCTTAGAACAGCTGAGAATATTTGGACCGACGAGAATCACTGGCACCAATAGTTCGTAACCGGTGGGCCGCTGTGATTCAGGATTTAGCTAGATGATGTAAATTTAAATGAGTAAATACGGAGGTGATACCAACATAACTTAGAACTTACTGATTACTTGATTGTGCTGTCATATGTTACTCCGGTTTTTGATTAATCATCTTTTCCTGTATTTGAGTAGAGATTTCTTTAGGTACCACGTTCCAGACTTTGTTGCTGTTGTTCCGATTTCTTTATAAAGGACTTTCGAGAGGTTCAACTTAGCTTCAGATTGGACTTGATTCCTTTAATTATTTTATTTTTATTAGCTTTGTGGACTAGCCGATTTCAAACCCTCCGAAGTAGGATAGGGGTTTGACTTCATTGAATAAATGTTTTACGAATTTTACTTAAGCCTGGATCTTGGTTATTTGTTAGCTTTGTGTATTGAGGGTGTACTTCTTTGGGCGTCTAATGGCCTTACCCGTGTTACAGCCCGATTCCCTGGGTGATTGATCTCGTGCCGGCGCTAGCCTAAAAGAAGTGCATCCGATCCCCTCAGGCTGTGTGTTCGATGGATTGGGTTGTCTGGAATGCCATTTACGGTTGGTGGTACCACGGTTATCTCCTCTAACGGGCAAAATACTTACGTAACATTTTTACATTTCGTAAATTTCAAACCCCTGACCTTTATGATTCACCAATATGGGTGCCGTTTCCTTACAAACGGCATCTTTTCTTTAACAGCACTGCGGAGCTTAGGCACGGGAAGAATTTCTTCATGTAACTGCTAGAAAGTTTGGCACACTACACATTTATCAAAATCATCGAGTTCCGTCTTTTTTCCTAGGGGAAGATGACCTCGTAGTTCCGCCCCTTAAAATAACATTAACAAACTAACTCCGTCTTTCCCGGCGTGAACGACGTTTCCTTGGGGGTTCGAATTTCACTCCCGTCCTTTTCGGTTTTCTCACACTCCCAGGCAATATTACGCACAGTTCTGGCACTTTTACCTAGATATTTGGCCGTCCCTTCCACAGCTTTCTGTAACGGGAAGGTGAGATCTTTCTTCTCTTCTTCTATGCAGAATTTCAGAACATTGTAAATGCCTCTCCTACTTATCACTTCACACGATTTGTTCGGAGGCGTTGTCATTATTTAACTAAATAAGGAAACTACTCCCAAGCGTATAAGTCTCCAAGAAACAGCAGGGTTCCTGTAATTAAATCCTGCGGGGAGCTATTGTTTATGATACGTCTTATCTGTGTGTAGAATCTTCACACCCTCACTCAAGAATGAGTAGTGGCCTTGATTATCGCGCCTCGTTTGGTTAAAATTCTAGACTGGACTGCCAGACCTCACATCGCAATACGAGAGTATTTTTGTCAATTGATGTTGTACGTCACGTGAATAAAATGGCTTAACAGTCTAGTCCATCGAACTTACTGAAATCTAGTTGTTTTAACCCTTTGTAGGGCAAAATCTTATTTTTTTTTATTTATTTAATTTAATTTTAATTGTTTCAGCCTAATTTAATTATTAAAGAAAACTTTTCAGCAGACAAGGTTTGTGTTGACCAACAGAAACATTTTCTATAATAGAATTAGGCAACACTGATAAATGACTTCTCATATTTCTAATTTTAAATATCATTAATTTTGTTTTGTTAAATATTTTAATATTCATGTTTAATTTTATAATTTTAATGTTTATAAGCTCATTTATTTTTTTACCAGTATATTTATCATTAGGGCCTGGATTTTAATGAAAAGTCATCTTTTTTCTGAGTACACGGAGACGTTGCTTAGTGGTAATTAAGTGTATTCTACAATAAATATGTTAGATATATGGGGTTTTTAAAAGTCATCAAAATGCATTTTTCCTACATTTTGCAGAATAAAGTCATTTTCTAACATTTAGGGGCATTTTAGGTCATTTTTCAGATGTTATACGTTTATAGGTCTTTTTTTTATTGAATATGGTTAAATGCTCATTTTAAAGTTATGTTTTTAATATCTGTATTTCTAAACATGTCAGCGTTAACATTCTTGGACTAACATGACTACATACTGTAGTTCTGCAGTGCTCATCTGTTTTCATTACTCGTTTCTTATCTACGCAGCTGATTTAATTTTTCTCGACGAAGCATTTGTGTGCACGGTTTGCGTCACTGATTTCTTCACGTGCACGTGAGTATTGCGTCAGTCTGAGAAAAGAAACGGGGTAATCCCCTCAGCGCCATGTGGTTTGTGTCGAGTTTAACTTTACTAGAAGTGTTGACAGCTCTGGCCGGCTCTGACGTCTGATCGTTCACTCAGCTACCCGCCAACTATAGGACTTTTAAGGTGTGTTTGTGTTGTAGGTGTGTGACGTTTTGTTGTGCAGTGCAATTGAAATGCCAAAACAAAAGCAATCAACTGCAAGCCGTTTACAACAGTATGTGTCAGATTTCGGTGAAAACATATTCTCAACTGAAGGAACTATTTTGTTCTGTAAAGTGTGCGAAATCGAAGTCGCTGCAGATAAACGGTTCACCGTACAACAACACGTCGGGCGCGATAAACATTTGCGAGGTCTTGAAAATGTGGAAAAAAGGACAGTGTCTCAATTACTGTTAAAAGAAACTGCTTCGACATCAAATAACAAGTCATCTTCTTTTTATAAAGAATTATGTAAAGTGTTTGTTAGTGCTAATATTTCACTAGGAAAACTAAGCAATCCTAAATTAAGTGATTTCCTCAAACGCCACACTGGTCATACTATTCCAGACGAATCAACATTGCGTAAAAACTACCTATCAAAATATTACGAAGACACGTTAAACCGTGTCAATGGGAAAAATTTACGTACCAATTGACGAGACTACAGATTCAGTGGGACGTTATGTAGGAAATGTAGTGATAGGGACCCTAGAAACAAACAGTCCCGGGCAAACTTTTCTGCTGACCTCAGAGGTTTTGGAAGCGGTTAATCACACTCATATATGCAAACTGTTCGATAAATCCATGTGTTTAATATGGCCTATGGGAATACAACATGAGAATGTGCTCCTCTTCCTAACTGATGCAGCACCTTACATGGTAAAGGCAGCCAAATCTATCAAAGCATTTTACAATAAGATGGTGCATGTTACTTGTCTGACCCATGCTTTTCATCGAATTGCAGAAGAGGTCCGATCAAAATTTTCAGAAGTAGATCAGACTAGTTTCCACAGTAAAGAAAGTCTTTGTTAAAGCACCATCCCGCACTAAATATTTCAAAGACAAGGCCCCTGTTGTAGCTTTGTCCCCCGCACCAGTTTTAACACGCTGGGGTACCTGGTTGACTGCATGCATATACTGTACTATTGTGACAATTTTCACATAGTGAGAGAAGTAGTGAATGGCTTTGATAGGACAGATGCTAAGGCTATTGGGAGTGCGCAGGACCTGTTTTCTGATCCTCAAATGGAAGGTAAATTGGCTTGCATAAAATCAAATTTTTCATTTTTGCCAGAAACCATAACCTGCCTAGAAGAAAGTGGCATGATATTGGCCAAGTCAATAGAGTTAGTCAGGAATGCTGAAGGTTGTATAAAACATGTAAAAGGTGAGGTTGGCTCAGTCAGACAGAAAATAAAATTTGTATTGGACAAGAATAAAGGGTATCAGACAGTGCGTCAAATAGCTAGTATTTTGTCGGGAGAAGACTTCAGAATTGACATTTTTGAAGAGGATTTAACAGCCAGTGATATAGTGTTTTTCAAATATGCTCCTATTACATCAGTGGAAGTGGAGAGAAGTTTCTCTAAATATAAAACAGTATTATCTAACTGGCCTGTTTGCCATCTCTTGATGAATGCAGTACATTTTCATTTGTCTATAGGCACAGGCTAGAGTAAAATTGGTTTTTCACCGATGTCTCAGTCTCACTTATGGCTGTGATTATATGGAAGCTACTGAGGTATGGGTGGTGCTTAGTAATGACATTCAGGGCACAGTCAGTGCCTGTGGATGTTGTGAAAGATTCTACTCATAGGGTTAGTACTGCTGTTCTGACTCGGTGAGGAAAGCAATGACAAACTACCTCAATCCTCACCTTGCCTAGTACGCCTCAATATAGCGCTGCCTTGGGTTTTTGTGGGTATTTACCCACATAACCTAACGGCGGTACTTTTTGAGGATCCAACCAGCCTTCGGGCTGACTATCTCACAGACATTATCTAACAACCGCCGTTCCTTCACCTTTGATAACTTGAGGATGACGATGGTGGTGTATTGCAACGCTAACTAAGGTATGTTTATTTAGTAATATATTTTTTCACTTTGTAGTAGAAATGAAAATGACGTGTTGTTAATCTATTGATTAATAGTTTACACTAATTATACTGAGAATGTATGTTATTCGAACCATTATTTGTACAAGACAATCATGAAATTGATCATTTTAGGTAATTTTTTAACTTAATGATAATTTTTAGGTCATTTTTTTAAATGAGGTTATTTTAAGAGAATTTTATAGGTCATTTTATAGGGCATCAACATCCGGGCCCTATTTGTCATTAATATAAATGTTTATTATTTTATCCTTTTTTAAATTGTAATTATTGTTTTATTAAACAAAAGTTTGGTGCTTTTCAGTCGGTCAACAAACTTTTGTTTACTTAGGCAACACTGAAAAATGGCTTCAAACCTCACAGCGTTTTATTAAACAAATACATTTTTCAAGCACCTTAGGTCAAGGATATATAGCAATATTATTTGGTTTTTTGAAATATTAACACTTCCAAAATAAATTTCGTTCATATATCGCTGAAAGATCTTTGACAATATAAATCATTATAATATGTGGTAAATATACATACCACTGATCTATAAAGGGTTAAGGGGAGGAACAGCGAGGTTTTCTACCCCTCTATTAAAATCTACTGATCTTGATTCCGAGGAGGATATTAGTGAACTGTAAGAGAGTAGTTATAGTCCTGTCGAAGTATTATAGTTAAGGGAAGGCCCAGTATTACCTAATAAACTAGCAAATGACCAGCAATTATGTTAGCTGCTAATAGAATAGGTGTATTGATAATAATTATGTACTGACAGCGAGAACTACAGTATGCTCGCTGAGGTGCAGTGCCAAGCTATATGGGGACTCGATAGTTTTAGGTTTGACCACCGTCGGCCGACCTCGGAATGATCTTCCATGGTTTATATTTTCACGCTGCCTCCTACCAACTCCTCGCCCAGTTTTATATATTCCATCTCTTATCAACTCCTCTCTCGTGAAGGAGGTAGGTGTCAGGAAGGGCATCCAGTCGCAAAATCCACCCACCACATAGAAATTCATCACATAACCTGCTGAAAAGGGAACAATGCGGAGCAGACTTACACAGGCAATAGTGATGCACAGGTTAAGATTATGGGGAAGTAACGATGGTTGGGAAGACGAAGAAGGAACTCGCAGATACAATTATTTAAAAAGAAAAGTACAAATAAGCTTCAAATTAGTCTGCAACAAACTTCCTAATGAAGGTTTTAAGCTATTAGGTCATGATTTAGAATCACGTCCTGTGGTTAGGATTTCACGTAAAATTAAGGTCCCGTTGCCCACAATCGCGAGATTAACGGTCACATAAAACTACAAGCTTTTTCTAGGTTGGTTGGCTGGTTCCTTAGTTTACTGGCAGCGACAACGCGGTCATGTAGCCCCGTGTACTTTGGGTGTGTGTAGAATCTGTCTCATAACCGGTGTTAATTGTGTAGCTGTATTAGTGTTTGTTAACTGTTTTTAATTTAAGTAAGGACTGCAGACGATAATTTCAAGTAGTTCCTACTTTCGCTACCAAGCGGCTTCGGTGGCGTAGTTGGTAGCATGCTGAACGGCTGTGCCCAAGATAGCGGGTTCAAACCCGGCCGAAGACGTCGGATTTTCTAAGAGCGTTAAAAATCCTTCAGTATGCCTTCCTTCGGAGGGGAAGTAAAGCCGGCGGTCCCATGTCATAGATTTATGGCATGTAAAAGATCCTTTTACAGACTGAAGTTGTGTAAAGCTAAATTGTTAGGTTAGATTTCGTCGGAACGCTCCATCAAAGTTCCAACGTTCACCACTAGGTTTCATTGATATCTGGTAGCGAAAGTTGGAACTACTTGAAATTGAACGGAAGTTGTAGCTCACCCTAAGGCTACGTCCTAGGTGCGAGCGTCCAGCGTGAACGCGCTTTCACGCGCTACCTGCTTGATGCGGACAAACACACACTATCGCATGTGTCTGTACGGCCTGGGGGCGTTCTCGCGCGCGTGCTTCCCAGGCAGCGCTACCAACGCTCTCGAGTAGGAAGCAGCTACCAAACAAGTTTGTCCGCGATTGTACATTCGGCAGTGTGCTAGCAAAATGTCAACATCAGAGGCTGGTCAGAAATATATACGGTACACTAATATGTAGTAAAATGTGCTTAGATGTGAGAGAAAACGTTAAGGTGAGTGGTCAAGATAAATGAAAATACTCTACAATTGCATAGATTGGGGAAATTGGTCCCCCTGTTCAATACACTTTCCTCCAATCTATGTATTAAACATTCAACACGGACCAAAAATGAAGTTATTAACAAATTATGAAAGGTATAAAAATTAATATAACATTTATTTACAGAGGAGGTTAGCAAGTCCAAATGAAAAGTCTGAGGGATAACTTCAGAAAAGAAGTTAAGAAAACAGGAAACCCCAGAACGGGAGACCCTGCCCCAACACCTACACCATGGTGGGTACATTTCAAGGTCATGGAATTTCTTAAGGATATCACGGAACCGAAGAAAACATCTGGAAATATTCCAATTGAAGACAACCCACAAACAGAAGATGCGTCAGATGAGAACAGCCTAGACGATGCCTCAGAGGTTGTTGATTCAGATCCTACAGTTGCACCTGAAGCTCCAAATCCTCCGATAAGGAATAGACCAAAAACATTAGACTATCGGCAGGAAATGGTTCAATTAGAGAAGAAAAAATGGAGTGGATGTTTAACCATAGAGATAAAGAGAAAGAGGAGTATGATGGTCTTAACTTCTTCAAATATTTGTTGCCATACATGAAAAAACTCCCTCTTTTAGAGAAACTCAGTTTAAGATCACAGTTTCAGAATATGCTCTTCAACGAGTTAAACACTCTTGAGATGCAAAGTAATTTTAGTCATCCTTCTCCTTCTTGACTCTCAGCCTTAACTTCAACCGACAATGCAAGCTATCATCTGACATACATTGATTTTAATTGTTTGATTCAATAAGTGTAATGAACATTGTGAGAATATTATGTTACTCTACGGAATAATAATAATAAGTAATAAATAAATTCAGCCTTACGTTTCATAGGTAAATTATCTTACCTCAAAGTAACAAAAAGTCTTTCTTCCAGAGATATTGGTTTCTGAAAATTAGTGGTACTGTGAAAAGGTGTGGTCAAATAAGCTCCACTGTGTAATCGAACGTTGCAGGTAAAATTCTGCAGTATTCAAAAAATGTATTGTGGTCAGGTTTGAGCTCATTATAGAGGTGATGGAACTCCCCTAACTGATGCCGGCTTTTCAATATAAAATACTTGCTTTGCCGCGTATTCACTAACTCAATTTTCTAACGCATTGTTCTCCATGAGAAACATAAGGCTTGCTCTCCTAGCAGTTGTCATTGTGCTATTAGCCTGGTAGCTACGACAATGGACACATGGAAGCGCGTCAACTAGTAGCGCGTGGAAGCGCGTGCACGCTAGACGCTCGCACCTAGGACGTAGCCTTGTAAGGGTGTCCGCTGAAAGCAGCTACAGACTCAGGCGAGCCGAACATGTCCTCGGACACTCCCGGCATCAAAAGCCATATGATAAATAAATAAATAAATAAATAAATGTCACTACCAAATGCTACCGTCCACGACACCTAGCTGTGAACTTGGCTACTTCTAGATGCCAACGCAACCAGCACCCTGTGACGAACGTTGGAACTTAAGAGCATTAACCTTCAGATTTTGCTTCACACAAGTTTAGTTAGTGGAAGGTTATTTTACATGCCATAAATCTATGACATGGGCCCACCGGCTTTACTTCCCCTCCGAAGGAAGGCATACTGAGGGATTTTTAACGCTCTTAAAAAATCCGACCACTTCGGCCGTGTTTGAACCCGCGACCTTGGACATAGAAGCTCAGCATGCTACCAACTACGCCACCGAAGCCGCCAAGCTTTTTCTATTGAGAGGAAAAAGCTGTGCAATCGCTTGGTTCCCGCAGCAAAGTAGCACAGTGGTATGCTATATGGGATGTAGTGCAAGATGCTCTACCCCAGTGGCGGTCCGGGCAGGTCACCAAATTTCTGCTGATGAGCCCGACTTGATGCACCACGGCAAAATCCCGCAACAAACACGGCAGGAACCTAAGAGGATTGCTGGAGTATAATGACCGTGAAAGCCAATAAGGCATCTAAATGTTTTATTGTTTACATACTTACGCCCATATTCGAACACTTGGATCATTACATAATACATTTAAGTCTTAACGGTAGGATTTGGCTTTCAGCTTCCGCTTCTGCTCCCTAAAACTTTCCATTCTTTCCGACTTGGCTGCTCGTTGTTCATCAGTTATGGTGCACCGTCCAAATGTGTTAGTTTAAGACACGTGTCTCTCTTCTTTTCTCCTCAATCTTTAATTGAATCGGTCCATACTGAAAGGGCTTCAGTCCAGTTGAGTCAGTTTTGAGTAAAATGCAAAAAAAAAACTGTTTAATTCCCTTAAGTTGTATCTTTAGTTTTAAGAAGATATCCAGTATCATAGCCACCATTCTGCTAAATATAATTTCATAACAAAACTTGACATTCAAATGTTTACCTAGTGTGTGTGATGAAAATAAGACGATGGACTGAGGCCCTTTCTGCACGATATGATATATTTTGATACACTTTTTCTTTTATTCTATGCCAGAATCCAGACAAAGTCCACGGAGATCCATAGGAGGTGAACGCACGACAAACATCAACAATCCGCTCAGTTGTTGCCTATTAGATAAGGAACCGCGGGAAGAGAGGAAATAAATTTGCGCGGTAACTGTCTTCAGTGTTACAAATGATATATGGACTGAGGTCCTTTCTCTGTGGAATTATGAAACGCATGCATCGATTTCTCTGCTTTCTGAGCACGGGACTGAGGTCCCTTCGTTATAGCATGTAAGTTTAGTCCCAAGTAATACGATTCTGGCAATAATTCACTTTCACCAAAATTGTGACTGAGGCCCTTTCAGTATGGACCGATTCAATTTGATGCATTGTTATACCTGACTTTTCTAAATCAATCTCGATCTCTTTGAACCAATTGTTCTTGATTTTATTTTTGCAAAAGTATAGCCTACCAGTAGTTGTTTTAGAAGCCATGTTTCTGGTAATCTTGACATATTGTGTCAATTATTAAATCATTTTCTCGACATATCACTACGTTAGGCTTAGGCAACATATCTGTTGTCCATCTATTTGTTGATTTGGTGTTCAACTTGAGTAGTTTTTCACAAACGTAGGTTGTTTCAGGACTGAGGCCCTTTCAGTATGGACCGATTCAATTTGATGCATTGTTATACCTGACTTTTCTAAATCAATCTCGATCTCTTTGAACCAATTGTTCTTGATTTTATTTTTGCAAAAGTATAGCCTACCAGTAGTTGTTTTAGAAGCCATGTTTCTGGTAATCTTGACATATTGTGTCAATTATTAAATCATTTTCTCGACATATCACTACGTTAGGCTTAGGCAACATATCTGTTGTCCATCTATTTGTTGATTTGGTGTTCAACTTGAGTAGTTTTTCACAAACGTAGGTTGTTTCAGGTTTAACAAAGTAGTAGTATTGTTTGAATTTGATGTTCATGGAGAGAGATCTCTTATTGTAGTTTTGCCAGGAGATTCTCTGTGCTTGTTTCAATTTAGTTGGGCTTTCTATTGAAGTTTTCTTGGTTTAAATTCTAAATTCTGGTCTCTCCAAGATATCGATATCGATATTGAATTTATTTACAATATTAACTTGTTTGTTATCGTTGAGTTCGATGGCTGGAGTTTCGACCTTGAAGATTGGCAACTAAATGATTTAGTGGTAAAACAGAAAAACAATTCTCAAAACTTTGATGTATGAACTGGAACTATTCCTAAATTCATGCTTTCAATTAAAGAGTTTTGATTATTCTTAATTAAATCTTATTTATTTAGCGAGCGACGAAAGAACAGTTGACAGTAGAATAAATATAAGACATAAATACAATGTTAATGTAGGTAGAATGTTTATATCATACCATACAGGATAATGGATGTATTGGCTATCAGTTGGGAGTGCATCGACGAATCTTGGTCGACGTTGTCTACTTTGTTGAACCCTCTGAGGAGAAAGTAGTTACTCCAACAACTATGCCTACTCGATGTCATAACCATTCATCCACTTGCAACCTTGCGTTCGGAACTAGGCTAGCTGTAACACAAAATAATAACGTATTCTCAGCAACTGTACAACCAGAGTGGCAATGCGATGGTGGTGATTGTTGTCTTAAGGGGCGAAGATCGCGGTCATCTTCTCCTCGTGACACAGATATTCTTTCTATACATTTGTACTTCCAAAAATTAAAGGTGAGCGAAGAAATAAAAATCAACTTAATATAAATAACAATAGAATAAATGAGGTGTTGCTAAATGGTAGCTCTGCAACTTCACTTCACGTGCCTGGACTACATGCTACTGCTGTTATGTTCACCAAATCTTTATGCTTTGGAGTTTCAATACACAAGAAACTGAAAATTATTAAAACTTACATTTTAGATTAAAAATCAGTTCTTTGAGCGGCTTCGTTGGCGTAATTGGTAGCATGCTGAGCTTCTAAGCCAAAGATCACGGATTCAAACCCGTCCGAAGTCGTTGGATTTCTTAAGAACGTTAAAAATCCCTCAGTATTCCTTCCTTTGAAGGGGAAGTAAAACCGGCGGTCCCATGTCATAGATTTATGGCATGTTAAAGAACCTTCCACTAATTACACCTGTGTTGAGACAAACGCACCCCACGCACGCAGTTGATGGCCAGACTGAGAAACCAAACAGGTATCTCGCATGCGCGGTAAAGGACCGGCCGTAGATCTAATAACAGATTTTGAACTAGATGGAGATACAACTACTAAAAACCACATCTCTCGAGTAAAGGTTGTAAACAAAATTTAATATCAAAACGAAAGTAAACGAGGGACGTGAGAAGCGCATGAAATGGTAAATGATGGGTGATGGGGCTGTAATAAAATATACAAGGTTAACAAAAGGAAACAAAATACTGTATATATTAAAAACACAATTAAGATATAAAAGACGAACAGAGAAGCCTAATACTGGTTAGATTGGAGATCGCATCAAAATTACAAAATGAAATCAAAGGGAATGCTAAAACTATTAAATACGAAATAATACTCTCGTCCCACCAAAGGCTGATTACAGAAGTAACCAGAAGAAATATTCTAAATAGCATGTGAAGTCGTACAAGCTAAATAAACCCCTTAATAAATAAAATAAAAGGTATCACCAATAAAACTGCAGTAAAGGAAAATCGGTCAAAACATCCACTACTACAGAACGCTACCAACAAAGCAAGAAATCAGACAGATTCTACACACACCCAAAGTACACGGGGCTACATGACCGCGTTGTCGCAGCCCCTAAACTGAGGAACCAACCAACCTACAGTTCTTTGCGTCTCATTACGAAGGAAAATTTAGACTTGTTGCCCTAACAAACTCCCTCCCCCATAATTTGAATGACTCGATCGGCAGCCACGTCATCAGCTGACAAGAAATTGAGCACATCGTTCATACCAAGATTTCTACGAAGCTCTGCAAATCCACACACTTCATTAATATGTGGCTGACAATTAGTTTGTCTTTTTACTGTATAATAAGGGTTTGAAACTTAGTAAATTATCTAACTTGGTTTTAACTCACGTTTGATCTAGAGCAAATCTCTGATGAGCAAGGGAATCCGATCTGGACCACATTCTCTATTATTTGCCTACTTTCAATTTTTTCAAAAAATTACTTATGAGATCCACATGGGCCTGATAACCATGTGTATGTATGTGTGTGTATGCCGGTCACCCCTATCTATTCAAACACAGCGAAACCTAATTGAACCAAATTTGGCACAGAGGTAGCACTAGCAAAGAACATCTGAGTGTCATTTTTTATATCACCGCCCTCTTAACCAAACCAAAATGGCGGCCACCCAAATAATAAAAGCTTAAATCAAATTTTGACTCAACTGATAATCTCTACCAAATTCTAGAAAAGTATACCTTCATGTAAAAGGAGTCTGACGCACAGCCAAATACTGTAATTTAAAGATGGCGACCATTTCAATCATTCAAGCATTATAATCGTTAACTTAAGATCACTGAATCTTAGTTCACAGTATTTGGCATTCAGTTAGTTTTATACAGGTTCACAAAGGTGGTCTTAATTTTGATTTGTAATTGTAAAAGAAATAGCTAAGCGAACTATGCCAAACAAACGTGATAACGCTGTCAAAGTGTTCGAGTATTAACACCGCCTCACTACAGTCTTGGTTGGTTGGTTCCTCAGTTTAGGGTCTGCGTCAACGCGGTCATGTAGCCCCGTGTACTTTGGGTCTGTGTAGAATCTGTCTGATAACCGGTGTTAATTGTGATGGCTGTATTAGTGTGTGCATCTGTTTTTTAATTCAAGTAAGGACTGAAACTTTGATTTTTTCAAATAGTTCCTACTTTTGCGCCAAACGCCACCGTCAACGACTACTAGGCCTAGTTCCGAACTTAGCTACTAGACGCCACCGCAATCGGCTCTTGGCAATGAACGTAGAAACCTAAAAGCGTTGTTTACATTCTTAACCTATCCAATTTAGCTTCACACAGGTGTAATTAGTGGAAGGTTCTTTAACATGCCATACATATATGACATGGGACCGCCGAATTTACTTCCCCTCCGAAGGAAGGCATACTGAGGGATTTTTAACGCTCTTAAAAAATCCGACGGCTTCGGCCGGGTTTCACTACAATCTTATTGTACGTGAAGCTCTCAACAGAAAATTACCTGATCATTGGATTGGTAGAGCTGGTCTTCTTGCGTGGCCGCCAAGCAGCCCTGACTTAACTAGATTTTTTCTTTTGGGGCTACATAAAAGACATTGTTTACGCTCAAAAAATCCAGTGCCTGCAACACCTAAAGGATCGAATCACCCACGCGATAGCCACTGGGACTCCTGACATGATTCGGCGGACCTGGACGGAGGTGGACTATCGCTTGGATGCGTGTCGAGCCTCAGGCGGAGCTCACATCGAAACCTACAAAGCTGGTAAACAAATCTTTATGATTTTCTCTGTCTTTTGGTGTAGAAATAATTAAATTATCTTTATTCCAGCCTGAGCTATTACAAATCAAAATTAAGGTCACCTTTTTCGATGACCCTGTATAAGCACCCTTTGTAGTCAACGTGACAACATGAGACTGTATGTAACATACAACCGTCATCTTGAAATTATAAAATAGCCTAATGAAGTTATTAACTCTCAACACTTAAGAGCTACTGTAACGAAAATAAATTAATGACATGATAGGACCGTATATGTAACCTTGTAAGGCCAAGGCAAAGGCACAGCCCCTCCATACATTCATGATGGCGGCTGGGCGTATTCTTGAAACTTGAATATCACGATACAACAGCACAATTAAGCTGAAATTTCGTGACAGAGGAGTACCATACTAAAGACGTTGCTAACATTATTCAGAGCAAGATGACACTGTATTTAGCGCGCAACGGTCATCTTGAAATTATAGAATATGCAAACCAATAATTCTAAATATTTTAGAGATACAATATCTCAAATTCGCGTTTATGTAGACCCACTTAATGGACTTTGTATGCCAAAGGAAAAATAACACCCCCGTCAAGATGGTGTCTGAGCATTCCTGCTTTTGAAACTTCATGAGACATATTTGTCAAAATCGTACAAGCATCGATGTCGTACATCGGAGGATTTATAGTGCAACACGTCCAAATGAAAATGCAGCGTTATTTATGTTATCAGCTGGATGGAAGAAATAAAATTAGCTCCCCACTGACGGATTTAATACGAGAAGGACACCTCTGATAAGCTGCATTATCCAAATGAACAACTGGTGTGAATTGTGATAATATTTTTTTCAGTTCGTGTGTGCGGTTGTAAAGTTTCTATTGTGCCCGCTGGCCGAATGTTTCGGGGAGCCACCGGTTTCAAATGACCCTTCCGAGACCCTCTTCCAGTTAACACACAAGTATGGGGGACGATACATTCATAGGTTGGTGTAGCACAAAAGTCTGCACTCGGGGGTGTCGGGAATTAGTGAGGTTCGATCTTGAACCAGCTCAGAGGAATGCATCGATAACAAAACTAAACAAGAAAAGAAAGGTCAGTCTTAGGTTAAAATCACAAATAAATTTTATTCAGAATAGATCCCTAGCCTAGCATGAGAGTTGCAAACGGCTAGTCCGATACTATTCTGCCCTGACAGAAATATAAAAAAAGTCCTAAACAAGATCTAAATTGCTCTCATGGTCCTCATACAAATTCGACAAAATGAACAAGCTAAGAGAATGGCACGTAACATCGGTCCTAAGCAATTACATCGAAATAACTTACGGGTGGATCAAACATCAAAGAATCTACAGCAAAGCAAGACATTTACTTGTTTACAAATACTAGAACATTTACATTTAGTAGCAAGGGGAAACTTGGTCCTATGCTATGATGGTGCCATCTCTAACATTTATCTTTAGAGTTAAGTGTTTAGCTAGTCCTAAATATCATTAATTAATAAACGAGATGCGTTTATTACTAAGAAAATCAAGCTATGTGCACAATGTTGCTGAATTAAAAAAACTATGCTAATACAACACAAATGCATACAATAATTCAGCACTCCTATGGTTGTGCAATTGGCACTGCCTACGTACTCGATTTGTTACTGTTTGTAACAAACGGTCATAGTGTCAAAGTTTAAGAAAAATATAAAATATAGGAAAGCTTGCAAATGCGATAGTAATTAAACAATTACATCGACTCATATTGCTACTAATCTGATGTGTGTGCTTCAGTTATCACATCACCAATTAGTGGTCGACTAATCATGTGAAAATGTATCAAAATGTATCTACAATAGCTTAACAGTATCTAAGTGTTAACGTTTGGTCCAGAAAAATAGTTTTTTTTTAATGTTTATAAATTTTATTTAGGTTCAGGGGGAATTTATAAGATTTGTTAGTTTTCAAAACCCTATTTTTGAATATTATTAGAGTTTCACACAATTATTTATTCCTGACAGTATTGTTGTTCAGTTTATGGACCTTTAAAAGCGTTCAGTGTATTCAGGTAACGTTTGTATCCAACTTAAGCAAATAACTCAATAGTTCAATAGTTTACGAGACACCCTGTGTCTTCACCAATATTTCATCACACTTATTAGACATCCTATGTCTTCACCAATTACTTTACTCTTATTTCGGATCCATTGATCCAGGCGCCTTCGGTTTTTGGTACGACTTTAGTCAGTTCATTACCACCGATATTATCACAATAACAATGTCGGAGGTATTCATCCACCGTCACAACTCATACTCTTAATTTACAAAAGTGTGGAATCCTAATTGATACACGTTTGAATTGCTGGTAATAAAGTTATGTGTACAAAAACACATCCTGACAACGCTTTAAATAAACATAAAGGTTTCTGATACAAGCTAACTGTGTGTGAGCATTTATAAAATTGCCTCTTCCCTGAATAAAATCGAACCTGCGTTCATTTTGTTACAAAATACAATTTCATTCATAGCCTGTGTGGCTTCTTATAAAGAAATAAACCTGTTTTTGAGTATTGATCTGGCCAATAAATGTGAGTAACGGAACTCTGCATTCCACTTATAATAATGTCAAGAATCTCACAGCCTTCTAAAACAAAATATTAATCCACTGCCTAGAATCGAGTGTGCTGTGTAGTGAACTTGGCTCGTAACCTTGGCCTTGATTTACCATTGTCAAACTAGTTTATTTGTCATCAGCCTGACAAAATAAAAGTTGATAATACTTGTTTTTAAATGATACGAATGAGCATTGAAAATCCAGCCTTCCTGGCTTCTATAAATGTTTAATAAACTATTAATTTCCACACGCGTCTTATAATTAGCTACCTGCATTGTGCACCAAATAAATGAAACCAAATTAAACTAAGTCTACTGTTTTCCACTCTTTCAATACGCTATAAATATTTGATCTGACTTACAGATTCAGCGTCTCTTGGTTCGAGTCCCGCCATGAGATGTTGTATGCGGTCTCGTGTATGGCTTTAGGTTACCATTTCAATGTGTTTGGACATCCTCCGTCGCCAATTCCCCACGCATGATTTAGCAATCACATGCCATCGCGCGGTTGGAGTTGTATCTGAAGATCTGCAGGTTTATCATTATTGCGATGTTAGCGTTGGTAAAAATGTAGCACATAATTCAATAAAATTGTCGCGCACTGCAGCTAATATGCGGTAAAAAATTGCCCATTTTCACTCCGCCACTGGCTATAGTTTCTGTCACTTGTGCGACACTCACTCGTGACTTGCACTGATATTTACACAAGAAAATTTTAACAAAAAATAAATCAAAATCACTGCCCATCCGGCAAATAAAGGTTGTACTTGTAGATTTTGTTCAATTATATAGTTAATTAAATCCACAGTTTATAGAACACTGAAACATGTGTGTGTGCGTGAGAATGAGACCATGCGGTCGCAAAGTTTTTTTTCGCACAAGTCCTTCATTTCACCTCGGATAATAATAAAAATATTTTACAGTTCTCGTAGTGGTGAATGTCTTCAATCGTTCAATTATTACACAATGCCATGATGGCTATCCGTAAGAAAGTTATTCGCAGATTTTTCCAGCCACATGGTTTCCTTTCACTTGTGCTCCATCATGCACATGTTGTCTCTTCCACAGACGAATAGGAACTGGTGTTACCAAATATGGCGTGCTCTCAGTACATGAGCTGGCCGCGTAAATTGATAGTTTCTTCGATTTACGAAGTATGCTGTACTTCAAATATGCAGAATTACTTGGTTATAATTATAGTAGATTTTTGGCATATGAAAAATAAGTAAAAATATAATCATAAGCGATATTGCTTCAGCTTCTTCCCGCCACTCGCAGGGTATGTTCAGTTACATTTCAGCATAAGTTTTAGTCTCTGTTGCCTGAGCAAACATGCGTCAACGGGCGCATACATCTCCACGTCAAGTAAATAAAAATTGTGGAAGTCAATTTTTATTTCATCCAATTACCAATCCTTGGTTTGACTTCGTGCACGATCCATTCTGTCAGTGATCCTGTGATATTCTTCATCACTCATGCGATTATCTTCACCTGCTGGTTCAATGTTGTGAACATCAGCTGTCGTAACTTTCCTGTTATTCTCACGACATTTGTTATTTCCATCTCTTCTTCTGTCTGATTCTTCGTCTTCTGCATTTCTTCTTCTCCGTTCCTGAATGTATTGTCGACTTTCATTAGCCTTACCTTTCCAATCATTATCGTATTGGAAATGAGAATCATCTTCTCTTCGGTAACCGCCACTGAGTCTGTAATCTCTTCTGGGATTATCAGTGTATCGGTTATTTCGATCCTCACGATCACGTGGCTGTCCTCTATAACCACGGTTGAAATTAGCGTTATTATTGTTATTGTTGTTATTACGATTGTTGTTGTAATTGTTGGCTGTGTTTTGATATCTGTTCTGGTAATTCTTGTTGATTGTGTCAAATCGACGATTCCTTGCATAAGGTGTATTGTCTTTACGATAATCACGGAAATCTCTCCTTCTATCTGGTCCCTACTGATTTTGACGATTATTTGTTCGACGATTTTCTGTAGTTTGTACAGTCTGACTGGTTCTGTCCACTGAAGTTACATTTACATCATGTGTGCTCCTGTGTTTAGGTGTAGGTGCAAATTGTTCGTGACTGCTATCCAGTTTTCTGAGAACTTCGTCACATTTGATAAATGTATTTGCATCTGACGCTATGAGTAACCTTTGTACTTCCATAGGATATTTGTCTTCTGATGGTTTGGACAAGTTCTAATTCGGATAAAGGGGGTTCCAAATATTGCAATTTCGAAAGCTGACTTGCGAAGTAGGTAGCGTACTTAGTTGTTTGAGTACTAGCATACCTCTTATTGTAAATTTCCGCCCTTATATTTTGCTGACGTTCTAAAGACCAATAAGTCTTAAGGAATGCTTCTTTAAATTCCTGATAATTGTGGAATGAGTATCTGAATGCCTTGAACCAGGTTAACGGGCTGTTCTCTAGGTATTTTTCGACAGTCCGTAACTCCCTGTCTGGTGTTACCATAGTTTCTCTCATGGACGTTTCTCAGAAAAACTACCGGTGTAACGGAATTGGAATTATTGAATTTTGCCGGTCGATCTTCATGGCTTCTCAAATATACAATATTCGAGTACTGAGTTTGACCATAGTTCGGCGTGACATTAAAGTTAGGTGTCAGCCCATAATTCGGCGTTATGTTAGCATTCGGTGTCACAAATTGTGATGTTGTCCTAAATGGATTATAACCTTGGTTTTCCATCGGAATATTCGGTTTCGCTATGTTAGTCGCAGTGTTTGTAGATGGTATACCCTCTCTATTAGGTTTTAATAGACAATTGATGCGTTCACCCATTTCGGCGTATTCTAATACTTTCTCATGTTGCTTATTAATTATAGCGTTCACCTGTGATTATATCTGCTCAAATCTTCCTTCAATGCGATTATCGAATTCTTTCTGTTTCCCATCCTGTTCCTCAAGGTAAGCGTCTAATGTTTTTGCTACGTATTGGTTGGATCTGTGATTATTCTCACGAGTTTCCTCTCGAATCGCTTCAATGTCTGTAGCTAAGTCCTGTTTTATTTTGCTGACTTCAGCCTCCTCCTTCTCTACTTTGCTTGCTACACGTTTGGGATTCATGTGTACGGCAAATGCTATGCCTCTAGTTAGTTTTAATCCAGAGTTAACTATAGCCACATCAGCTTTTAACACACCCACGTACGTATTAACTTCTTCCATACGCTGTTCCACGGAGTTAATCCTAGTACTAACGATTTCTTTTGCATTAGCGACTTCACTCCTGACTGATTCGATGTTATCGTTTATCTCCGTCTGAACGTCTTTGAGTTTTTGGTTTATCTCAGATCTATTTATGCGGATCTCCTGTTTTATTCCCTCTAAGCGTGCGTGATATTCCGTGCGATAAGTTTCCATTTCTGCACGTAAATCATCACTAACCTTATTGATTGTGACAGTAATTTCGGCTTTAACATTGGCAATGTCCTCTCGCACTTCAACTACATTCTGTGCCATATCTGCCCTAATGTTATGGTTTAACAGTGTCATATCAGCTCTAATGTTTGTAGTAATGTTGTTACTAGTTTGTAACAGAGTATCTGTAGCATTGTTACTGTTCTCATTCATGTCTGCCCTAACAGTGTTTACATCAGCCCTTAAATTGTCATTATTTTGTATGATCTCAGCCCTTAAATTACCACTGATTTGTGTCACATCGGCCCTAACATTGTTTATATCAGCCCTCAAGTTTTCATTATTTTGAGCCATATCAGTCCTAACAGTGTTTATGTTTTCAGTGACATTGTTTATATCGGCCCTGAGATCATAATTGTTTCGTGTCAAATTGTCCATCGACACCTGCAGATAATGCAGTAGGGCAGGCAAGTTTGCCAACAACTCGGCTGTCTCTTGCGCAGACATAATATCTTCAATTGGAGAAATACGGGGAACTAACAACTTAATATGCCCTAACAATGATTTGAGTTTGAAAACAGTAGAAAATCCATTCCTTCATAAATTTATTCGATGATAACAGCTGAACCTCTGGTAAAAATTTAAATGACATCAAGACAACAACAAACTTACATTTACTCAAGACTAGGATAACTGCAAATCAAATCTTCAACCTATTATCATTAATAAATGTTACCTAGCCTCATGGTCTTAATTCTGGAATAAGAATGCCATGCAGCCTTCCAAAACACTAGTACGAAATCTCGATTCGTTACTAATCCGTTGGATTGGCTAACAAAATAAAATCCTCACAAACAAACGAATCATGGAGATCGAACACAAGTTTCGATGCAACCACGTTCGGCGCCAACGTACTATATGTGCCCGCTGGCCGAAGGTTTCTGGGAGCCACCGGTTTCAAATGACCCTTCCGAGACCCTCTTCCAGTTAACACACAAGTATGGGGGACGATACATTCATAGGCTAGTGTAGCACAAAATTCTGCACTCGGGGATGTCGGGAATTAGTGAGGTTCGATCTTGAACCAGCTCAGAGGAATGCATCGATAACAAAACTAAACAAGAAAAGAAAGGTCAGTCTTAGGTTAAAATCACAAATAAATTTTATTCAGAATAGATCCCTAGCCTAGCATGAGAGTTGCAAACGGCTAGTCCGATACTATTCTGCCCTGAAAGAAATATAAAAAAAGTCATAAACCAGATCTAAATTGCTCTCATGGTCCTAATACAAATTCGACAAAATGAACAAGCTAAGAGAATGGCACGTAACATCGGCCCTAAGCAATTACATCGAAATAACTTACGGGTGGATCAAACATCAAAGAATCTACAGCAAAGCAAGACATTTACTTGTTTACAAATACTAGAACATTTACATTTAGTAGCAAGGGGAAAATTGGTCCTAAGCTATGATGATGCCATCTCTAACATTTATCTTTAGAGTTAAGTGTTTAGCTAGTCCTAAATATCATTAATTAATAAACGAGATGCGTTTATTACTAAGAAAATCAAGCTATGTGCACAATGTTGCTGAATAAAAAACTATGCTAATACAACACAAATGCATACAAATTCAGCACTCCTATGGTTGTGCAATTGGCACTGCCTACGTACTCGATTTGTTACTGTTTGTAACAAACGGTCATAGTGTCAAAGTGTTAAGAAAAATAGAAAATATAGGAAAGCCTGCAAATGCGATAGTAATTAAACAATTAAATCGACTCATATTGCTACTAATCTGATGTGTGTGCTTCAGTTATCACATCACCAATTAGTGGTCGACTAATCATGTGAAAATGTATCAAAATATATCTACAATAGCTTAACAGTACCTAAGTGTTAACGTTTGGTCCAGAAAAATAGTTTATTTTTAATGTTTATAAATTTTATTTAGGTTCAGGGGGAATTTATAAGATTTGTTAGTTTTCAAAACCCTATTTTTGAATATTATTAGAGTTTCACACAATTATTTATTCCTGACAGTATTGTTGTTCAGTTTATGGACCTTTAAAAGCGTTCAGTGTATTCAGGTAACGTTTGTATCCAACTTAAGCAAATAACTCAATAGTTCAATAGTTTACGAGACACCCTGTGTCTTCACCAATATTTCATCACACTTATTAGACATCCTATGTCTTCACCAATTACTTTACTTTTATTTCGGATCCATTGATCCAGGCGCCTTCGGTTTCGACAATAAAAGCCTGTTAAGTCAGATTTTCAAATGTGTTGGAAATAATCATTTTAAATTGCAACGTGAAGTTGGCCTTCGCAGTTCAAGTGAACAGTAGCGGAGAACTTTTAATTTTGGCACAACACATAAACATTAATAGAATGACTATTATTATTCTTCAAGTGTCTTCGTTCAACATAATTAACATTGTTGATATGATGAACTAAATAGTCATGCGCCAGAGACATATTCGATAACAGGAGTTAAGATACAACGATGGAGCTTCGTTAGACAACGTATTCTTGAATCAGACGTAGTGTACGGTCCATCTTGTGCATTTTCGTCAATCTACGAACACTAATGTAACGTCAATTAGCAATGGAAATATTTCATTCACCATTTATATGAATATTTCTATAAATTATTCAAATGATGAGGCTGATGCATATTTACGACGGAGAATGAAGACTCTACAGAAGGGATTCGTCAAGATGCTAGGGAGGGTAGCCCAGCAACACAGAAGAATTTGCCAGAAGAATGTCGTTCGAGCCCAGGCGAATGTTGGTGAATTCCAGAGAGGGACGTTTCCTATCTCTGAGGTCGCAGATCCGAGGTTCGAATGCAGATCTATCTCAGTGTCTTGAACTGAGGAAACATCTAAAGTATTGTGGGAATACTTACATAGATCTTCAAGTTTTCGTCCAAATAAGGTAGCAGTGTATCTCATTTATAGTATAGAGCTTGATTAGTGACATCCTGAGCCAACGATCTTATTCCATATTTCTATATTTTCTCTCTCACGTATTTCAGTGTTTTCATGTATTTTACACTTCAGATGTGTGTTGAGATTTTTATGCTTCAAGATTATTTAGGACATCCTACGGATCAGTTGTGGAACTGACATTAAAAATTTTGTTTGAGGAATTATATTACCTCATAGAAGACTAGTCGTTTCGACTCTCCAATTTTAATAATTTTATTTTAACCAAGTATTCTGACGTTATGTCATAGCTTCAAATTAAATTCTTATTAAATTTAATTTGAGCACTTTAATGTAACGACATTAAACTTCAAGAACAGAAGAAACATCGAATGATATTGTTATATCATTATTGTACATAAACTATCGACGATCTAAGAAATACTAGTCGTTTGATAAGACCGAAGTCTTAATCCCTATGAACATTCTTTGTGTAGAGTGGAAAAACATTACGACATTGACAAACCTTTTTATTATTTGGAAAGCTAAGAGCTTTGTTCATTTAATATGTCGGAGGAAATACCTTTTGATAGAAGATTATTCAAATCTTTGGCTAGGAATTTAAAGCTAGTTTATCCCGGTCAAGATTGAATTCTATCTGACACTATAAATAACATGTGTGTTATTTTATTCTATTTGTGTAACATCACGTCATTTGTGGACATGATATTACAACGATAAACAATTTAAAGCTTGACAAGTGAGGTGAGACAGGAGTATTATTTTATTACATGTATTAGCGACAGACGAGTTAACAGTTAATTATCTTGTTGTGGAGTAAACTTTAGGAGGTTAATCACGACTCTCTAATATCGTTCATTACAATTGGAAGTTTCGTTTGAAGAACTTAAGCATGCATAATTGTAGTCCAGTAGTCATGTGGAATGATACTGAGGGTCATGCCATTATTTGAGAGAAGTGGCTACAGAAGATATGTTAATAACAATTAATCCTTTTTGGTTATTGTTTAACATAGTGGATGATAATTGTTTATGCCATATATACTGTTATATGAGGATTTGTAGAGCTATGAAGAGTGCTAATGCGAGGGAGTTCCGCATTTTAGGGAAGTCAAAGTATTGTTGTTCTTTGATAAGAAGGCATGGATCATGATGAGAGCCGTTGTATACAAGTAGTCCAGTTCTTGTGAAGTAACGATTTAGCTGTGTTAACAGGAGGGTTTTAGCGGAAATACAACTTGAGAACGATTGTCTACTCATGTCTATAATACTATTATTATATTTTATTAAACCCAAAGTTATGTAATTACGTACAGTTAACTTTAATTAGTCGACAGTATTATACCGACATTGTAATGAAACCTATATAAGACGATGTGTAAGCAGTATATCAAAACTACGGAACGTTAGAGAAGGGTTATGTGAAGAACCAGTGTATATAGTTAGTTGAGAATTGTATTGTAACCGAGAAGACAGAATCTCGAAAGTAACGTGTTGGCAACACCAAATAATGTATATTATTATGAACACATTATATGTAAATATTCGTTGAAAATGATTTAATTAGTTAAATAATTTAGTAGGATTTATTAATCAATTGTTTTGAAAAAGCGTGTGTTTTTGAGCGGATGTTTTTGGTATGAATGATTGTTCAATGTTAAGAGTAATTGTGGAACCTAATTGGTCATGAACAATTGCGGGGTGCGAATGAAAGAGTGTATAAAAATTTTTAGGATGATTGTTTAAGAAACAGAGTAGTTATGTGAACTTTTTTAAGATCTAAATGTTAATTTTCGTGTTATTATAAACGCACACACAAGCAGTCTCAATGTGGGCTAGCTAGAATGATTCACCGTTAGAGTTGTAGAACGGTGTGACATAATATAAGCAGGTGGACACTCACCGTCTTGTATAAATTGTATAAACCAGTTCCGAGTGTAGCGTGGTGCTGAGGTTTCATTGATGAAACAAGGTTACTGCACGTGCGTTCTACAAACGCAAGCTAGTGAATGAAATCAGGTGTCTGGAATGCCACGAATGTAAGAGCCTTCATTAAACGGTTTTATTTTTACGCTGTGTAGGTCTAGAACAAGCCAAGATTTTATGCTCATAATTTTTAACACAGCACTGTAGTAAGAGGTAGATTTGAAAGGAAGTGTGAATGATTGCGTGTTTTTATTTTAATTTCTATTGTTAAATTAGTTTATTGTTATTTTGTTTATACTAGATCAGTTTACACTATTGTTAATAAATTTTATTTAGTTTGTTATCCGTTGTTGTTGGAGTGTGATTCATTTTAAATATAAGGAGAAGAGTATTGTGGATGTATTGTAGGCGAAGCTGAATTCCCAGTCCCCGAGAAAGTAAGTAAAGGTAAGTGCCCCGTGTAGTTGAGTGTTGATCCACAATATTCTTGTAACTGCTGTATGTAAATCCCTAAAGGCCATGTTGGAAGCGATTTCTAATGTAGTATTTGCCGGTGCTGTTAGAAATAGACAATCCAGCTGGGGCAATGGATATTCCAACAGGATCCTTTGCGGATTATCGGGTACAGTATGAATGGCGCCCTATGAAATTTGGGGCTACGAAATTAGCTTCGTAGTGTCTCTGAAGGAAGTTGGTTTGAACATTTCTAGTGAAAGAAATAATTACCAGACTTATGAAATGTCTTATCCAATTTCAGATGGATGTGAGTGTAATTATATAGGCTTAATTTAAATTTATATTAGGGAGGTTACACTCAGATAAAGAGCAGATCTCAGAAACCTGACAGAGGTGTAGTAGGTAGACAGTTTCGAAAAATGACCTACGATCTGAATATTTAATTTATTTCACCGGTACATCACGATTGCTAAGGTCGTATTAAAAATAAAGCTAACTTGTTTTGATGATTGTAATGGTAGAATTTTTTGTGGTAGTATATTTAAAGTGAATCACAGGCGAACAAACATTATGAGTAAGTTTATTCAACATAGGGTGTATTTTAAGTTAATGCTAAGGTAATTTTAAGTTACTTTTAGACATTAAGGTGTTCAAAAATATATATATGGAGTAGGACGTTGCTCAGATGTTGTTATTTTGCTCTGTTGTCGTTTATGTCTCTACAGCATTATATAAAGTGTTATTGCAATGACAAGTAAGGATGTAAAGGGAATGTTGGAGGAGTTGCAGCAGAATTTGAAGGAGCAACTGCAGAGCAGTTTGAATGTTGTTGAAGGTAAGATAAGGGAGAATTTATCTGCGAATATGGTAGATATGCAAGGTAAATTTCAGGAACCCAAGCAGGAACTAGAACAACTGAAGCGGGAACGAAAGGAGGACCTTAACACAGTGATTGTTAAAGTTGTTGATTCTATTACAGATAAAGTCGCTGAAAGTGTCAAAGAGAGATTCAAAACTGGAATTCAGGAAGTTCAGACTTCTTTAGAGGGTTTACATACTAGTGCCTCTAAAATGGTTGCAAATGTCACGCGTTTACAGGCCAGCTCAAAGCAGATTCAGGATTATGTAAGTGGTGTACGAACAGAGGTCGGTACAGTCCAATCCAAAGTAGACATAGTACAGTCCGATGTTAGTAATGTTAGGTCAGATGTATCCCATGTTCAAAGTAAAGTCGATACAGTCCAAGTAGATGTATCCACAGTTCAACGTAAAGTCGATACAGTCCAGTCCAAAGTAGACTTAGTGCAAGTATATGTGTCTAATGTACAGTCTGATATTGGTAATGTGAGGTTAGAGGTATCCAATGTTCTATCTTAAGTAGATACAGTCCAAGCCGATGTCACTATTGTTCAGGTTGACATAAACAATATGCAGTCAGATATCACTGACGTACAGTCTGACATAGGTAAAATACAAACAGAAGTCAATACGGTATTTGTAGATGTAACAAAAGTCCAGGTGGACATCAATAAGATTAGACGAGAGGTAGAGGCGTCTAAAGAATTGTGTACACAGAATATAACGACTCGTTTTGTTAACGATGCGTTAAAAACTACAGCTTCTCTGGTCGAATTAAAAGGTAACGTAGAAATTTTACGAAGGCAGGTTATTGACCATAATAAAATTCTTAAGGCAGATATTGAGGAGGACATAGCTGCAATGTTAAAAGCTAATGTAGTTGTCTGGAAATACGACTGGAACAAATCCAGTCGGGAACATGTTATGCAAATCCAAGGTAACATAGAAAAGAAATTAGCCAGTACTCAAGTAGAAATTAATCGAGAGGTTATTGAAGTAAGAACGGATTTAGGTAAAAGGATTGATACGCTCACTGAAAAGCAAGTGGAAGATAGAACTCAATCTAGTCAGGATGTGCAAGCTTTGAAAGAATCGTTAGAGAGTAAGACTAAAACGATAGAGGAACGATTAAACAAGGTTGTCACTAACGTTAATGCCATGAGTGAGGAGAAACCTAATGAACTAGAAGAATACGTATCCAAGAAATTACAAAATCTTAATCTAGGCAATGCAGCCAAGCTTCAAACGATTAAGGAAGTTTTAAAGACTCAAGTAGGCCAACAGCTGAAGAAGATTATCGCTGAGATAAAAGAAAAGCAAAGGGAGAATATAGATTTCGAAGATTCGAGGAATCAGACTAGAAATAGCCTAGAAGTGGAAGAAAGAGAAATCAGGCCGGAAGAAAGATTATTCAGGTTTACGGAAGGTTTAGAGGAGAGGAGTAAAGAGCCCGAAAGTTACAATATAGGTTTTCGACCAAACCTTCAGGATTCATATCTGAGAAACGTGACGGTCATAAGGAAATTTGAAGACTAACCGCGTAAGTTCAGCAACCTAGATAGTTTCACACCGATAGAGTACATTAGAAATCACAAAGATTACTTTATCGAAGCGCATATTCCAAGAGAGAGGGAAATGAAGATCGTAGAACGCTATCTGTGAGATGGGCCCCTTGAATGATTTCTTGCCTTTAGATATACCTTCATGAACTTCGATGAATTCGCAGAAGCACTAATAAAGTGTTTCTGGTCGATTGAAGCTCAAAATTCCCTACGCGCAGAAGTATACTCACAAAAATATTCAGAAACTCTTCCTACACGCTACGCAGACTTCTTCACGAGTCAGTTAGCCAGACTCAGATTTATTCAACCCCCGTTATCTACAGCTCAGTTGATAGACGCGATAGCCAGGATGCTCCCTGTTGAAGTCGGGCGTCTAATTATCTCGTCAGGGTCAAAGATCTAGCAAGCATGGACGAATTGCTCAGAAAACTCGATTACACGAGCCCGATGCCAAACGTTGTTGCGAAGAACCAAAGGCAAGAATACAAAGACACTAACACAGTATATCTTGACCAAACACAACAGACAGACAATCCGAAAGAACCAGAAAAGGGGAATAATTATTTCCGTGATCGTAGACCAGAACCCAGATACAGGAGATTCCATGGAGGTCGCCCGTACCAGCAACAGCAAGGACGTAGTAACGATAATAGCAATGGCAACCGTAGAAGTGGTTATTATCACAATAATAATAACTACCGATACAATATTAATGGTTCTTGTAACAGGAAAAACAATAGGAATAACCAGAACGATAATCGTAACAGAAACTCCCAAGATGAAATTATGACCAAGGAGAAGTATGATGAACGTCATAAGGAAGGACAAGAATATCTTATAGTTTTAAGAGACAAGGAAAATGGGAATGGTGATAAAAAGGATTTGAGTATCGATTCCAAACCAAGCACCAATAGAGGAGAAGGTAATGGAAATGGTTCTCATAGACGATATGGAGGGACCATTTACGTTGACCAAAAGAAGTAGAGGAGAGAAGAGGATATACTGCTGCACTGAACCAAGAAAAGAAGAAGAAGAAGAAGACGTTGAAGAACCAAGAAGAGAAGAAGAAGAAGACGTTGAAGAAGAGAAGAATAGAAGAAGAGGAACCGGTCAGATAAAGATAACTGCAGTAAAACCAAGAAGAAAGAGCGTTCCGCAAAATTAAAGCTTATGGGAATAACTCTTATGAGTTGTTTGATGATGAAAATAACGTTATTCTAGGAAAATTCAACGCTAAGAATTTGAAAAAGTATCATAAGAAAATAGGCTAAAATAATTCAATATTCGAGTTCAAGTGACATATCAAAAATCTTGAATTAGAATGATTAAAAACAATTTGCAACTGTTTTTAACTTGAGATGACGGAGGAATGCCCCCGGAAATTGAATTATTTTGGGACAAAATGAGAGTATTTTCCGTCCCCATGATAAAATTTAACCAGCAAATATAATTTCTGGAAGTGTGACACAGGAGTGTAGTGTTACAAGCTCGAGGCTGTGGGAGAGCCCGATCACGTGATATATTGCACAATGGACGCTTCTAGAAAGCTATATTTGACATAGCAACAGCGAGTTTGGAAATTAATATTATAAATATTGTTATAAATTATGCTATTGGATCCCAGCTCAGAGCCAATGAGAAGAGGTCTTATTGAAGACAGGATCAACTTTAATTACATAATATGATGAAATTATGCATTTAGGCCCTTAGAAGAAGATTTTCTTATTTGGTAATGAAGAGAATATTAAGGGAAATTATGTGTGAAACTTAAAAAAAAACGCAGATCGGTTAATCTACGCAGTAATAAGCATTAGTAATCTACGCGCTAAAATTATGGTGGGAGATTGATATGGCCGCCAAAAATTCGACTTGGAGGGAGAGATCCAAAGATCGAGGGTCTTATTCTAGCAGTCTTTGAAGAGTGAGGAAGTGTTTTTACTGGGTTAATGGAGATCCCAAGGCTTAGTCCGAGTGCGACGACTGTCGACTTGTGGAGACGCGAGGATAGCTAGGTGGAACGTAGGAGATCATCGCACTTCCATTCTACGTGAAGTTGTTAGGAACATTGAATTGATTATATCTCTTATATCATTGAGATCTGAATATGACTAAGCGAATATATATAAAGAACAGGTCGCATACTACATTCTGTGAAAAGTCGAGCGTTTTTAAACTTACCGTTTCGACAATATAAGCCTGTTAAGTCAGATTTTCAAATGTGTTAGAAATAGAGCTGAATATCATTTTAAATTGCAACGTGAAGTTGGCGAACGCAGTTCAAGTGAACAGTAGCGGAGAACTTTTAATATTGGCGCAACACATAAACATTAACAGAATGACTATTATTATTCTTCAAGTGTCTTCATTCAACATAATTAACATTGTTGATATGATGAACTAAATAGTCATGCACCAGAGACATATTCGATAACAGGAGTTAAGATACAACGATGGAGCTTCGTTAGACAACGTATTCTTGAAAACAGACGTAGTGTACGGTCCATCTTGTACATTTTCGTCAGTCTACGAACACTAATGTAACATCAATTAGCAATGGAAATTTCATTCACCATTTATATGAATATTTCTATAAATTATTCAAATGATGAGGCTGATGCATATTTACGACGGAGAATGAAGACTCTACAGAAGAGATTCTTCAAGGTGCTAGGGAGGGTAGCCCAGCAACACAGAAGAATTTGCCAGAAGGATGTCGTTCGAGCCCAGGCGAACGTTGGTGAATTCCAGAGAGGGACGTTTCCTATCTCTGAGGTCGCAGATCCGAGGTTCGAATGCAGATCCATCTCAGTGTCTTGAACTGAGGAAACATCTAAAGTATTGTGGGAATACTTACATAGATCTTCAAGTTTTCGTCCAAATAATGTAGCAGTGTATCTCATTTATAGTATAGAGCTTGATTAGTGACATTCTGAGCCAACGATCTTATTCCATATTTCTATATTTTCACATTTCACGTATTTCAGTGTTTTCATATATTTTACACTTCAGGTGTTGAGATTTTTATGCTTCAAGATTATTTAGGAGATCCTACGGATCAGTTGTGATACTGACATTAAAAATTTTGTATGAGGAATTGTATTGCCTCATAGAAGACTAGTCGTTTCGACTCTCGAATTTTAATAATTTTATTTTAACCAAGTATTCTGACGTTATGTCATAGCTTCAAATTAAATCTATAAATCAATGTTACGTGATAGTTTGTCTGTCTGTGGGTATGTCTCCTATGCGTTCATATACCATTCGTCCGATTGCGATGAAACTTGGGTGAGATGTTGAGTACACTCCAAGGAAGGTTTCTGACTTAGTAAATCCATTTTACAATAGGTAGCGCACGCGTAGATTCAACAAATGAGCGACGATGCGCGAAGCATTTCAACAAAGTCCCGTATGTGTTCAAATACCATTCGTCCGATAGCGATGAAACTTGGGTGAGATGTTGTGTACACTTACGTGAAGGTTTCAAAATTAGTGAATACATTTCACAGTAGATAGCGCACGAGTAGATTCAACAAATGAGCGACGACACGCAAAGCGTTTCAACAAAGTTCCACATAATTTCATATACCATTCATCCGATAGCGATGAAACTTGGGTGAGATGTTGTGTACACTCCAGGGAAGGTTTCTGGCTTAGTACATACATTTTACAATAGGTGGCGCACCAGTAGATTCAACAAATGAGCGATGACACGCGAAGCGTTTCAACAAAGTCCCGTATAAAGTCATATACCATTCGTCTGATAGTGATAAATGTTTGGTGAATTGTTGTGTACACTCCAGGAAAGGTTTCTGGCTAAGTAAATCCATTTTACAATACGAAGCGCACGTTTATATTCAACAAATGAGTGACTACGCGCGAAGCGTTTCGACAACGTCCCGTATACGTTCACATACTATTCATCCGATTGCGATGAAACTTGGATGAGATGTTGTGCACACTCCAGGGAAGGTTTCTGGCTGAGTACATCCATATTACAATATGTAGCGCAAGAGTAGAATCAACAAATGAGCGACGACACGCGAAGCGTTTCAACCAAGTCCCGTATGCATTCATGTACCATTCGTCCGTAGCTATGAAACATGGGTGAGATGTTGTGTACACGTCATGAAAAATTTCTGGCTTAGTAAATCCACTATACAATATGCAGCGCACAAGTTGATTCAACAAATGAGGGACGACGCGCGAAGCATTTCAACAAAGTCCCGTATAAGGTCATATACCATTCTGACGTTAGCGGTGAAACTTGGGTGAAATATGGTGGACACTCCAAGGAAGGTTTCTGGCTTAGTAAATACATTTCACAGTAGGTAGCACACGAGTAGATTCGACAAATGAACGACGACACGCGGAGCGTTTCAATACAGTCCCCTATATCTTCATATCCCATTAGTCCGATAGCGATGAAACTTGGGTGAGATGTTGTGGACACTTACGTGACGGTTTCTAACTTAGTAAATACATTTTACAGTAGGTAGTGCCCGAGTAGATTCAACAAATGAGTGACGGAGCGCGAATCGTTTAAACAAAATCAGGCATGCGTTCATATACTATTCATCCGATTGCGATGAAACATTGATCAGTTATTGTGTACCCGCCAGGGAAGGGGACTTAGTAAATCCATTACACAATAAGTAGCGCAAGAGTAGATGCAACAAATGGGTGACGACGCGCGAAGCGTTTCAACAAAATCCCCTATTGCGTTCATATAACATTCTTCTATTGCGATGAAACCTTGATGAGTTATTGTGTACACGCCAGGGAAGGGCTTCGACTTAGTAATACATTTCTCAATAGGTAGCGCAAGAGTAGATTCAACAAATGAGTGACAGCGCACGAATCGTTTAAACAAAACCCCGTATACGTGCATATACCATTCATCCGATTGCGATGAATCATTGATGAGTTATTGTGTACACGCCAGGGAAGGGTTTCGACTTAGTAAATCCATTTCACAATAGGTAGCGCACGAGTATATGCAACAAATGGGTGACGACGCGCGAAGCGTTTTAAAAAAATCCCCTATGCGTTCAAATAACCCTCTTCGATTGTGATGAAACCTTGATGAGTTATTGTGTACACGCCAGGGTAGGGTTTCGACTTAGTAAATCCATTTCTCAATAGGTAGCGTACGAGTATATTCAACAAATGAGTGACAGAGCACGAATCGTTCAAACAAAATCCCGTATACGTTCATATGCCATTCATCCGATTGCGATGAAACTTTTGAAAGTTGTTGTGCACGCTCCCACGAATGGTTCTAAATTAGAAAATCCATTTTACGATAGCTTAGAGGCAGTTAACGGAAATTGAAAAACATGTTGTGTATCCAAAAGCACTTCAAGAAACAGAATTTCAACGCCAACACTTTATTTGATTGGCATTGCAACGCATGCCGGGTACAGCTTGTTCTTATTAAATTTAAGTTGAGAACTTTATGTTAAGACATTAAACTTCAAGAACAGCAGAAACATCGAATGATATTGTTATATCATTATTGTACATAAACTATCGACGATCTAAGAAATACTAGTTGTTTGATAAGACCGAAGTCTTAATCCCTATGAACATTCTTTGTGTAGAGTGGAAAAACATTACGACATTGACAAACCTTTTTATTATTTGGATAGCTAAGAGCTTTGTTCATTTAATATGTTAGAGGAAATACCTTTTGATAGAAGATTATTCAAATCCTTGGCTAGGAATTCAAAGCTAGTTTATCCCGGTCAAGATTGAATTCTATCTGACACTATAAATAGCATGTGTGTTATTTTATTCTATTTGTGTAACATCACGTCATTTGTGGACATGATATTACAACGATAAACAATTTAAAGCTTGACAAGTGAGGTGAGACAGGAGTATTATTTTATTACATGTATTTGCGACAGACGAGTTAACAGTTAATTATCTTGTTGTGGAGTAAACTTTAGGAGGTTATTCACGACTCTCTAATATCGTTCATTACAATTGGAAGTTTCGTTTGAAGAACTTAAGCATGTATAATTGTAGTCCAGTAGTCATGTGGAATGATACTGAGGGTCATGCCATTATTTGAGGGAAGTGGCTACAGAAGATATATTAATAACAATTAATCCTTTTTGGTTATTGTTTAACACTAGAACCGCGGCGATCTATATACCCCCTAGAACCGCGGCTGGGTCACTTATGACCCACCTCTCTTTTTATGTGATTATTAATGAATTGATGGGTATGTGGTAACTAAAGAATATACCAGTACATGCGCTAGATAATGTATTTGAGTTTTAGAATAGTAAGAATACAAATAAGGAACATTTAGACAATTGTGAATTTTTACTGGCGAATGTCAATGATGTACAATATGCTGCCAATAGTTTCTTTGTAGGAATGGCACTTCACTCAACACACATTGAGAACACACAATATTCCTTGGCTGTACTCCTGCTGCAAGCAGTCTTTTTCAGGAATGGCACTTCACAATTTGTTTCCTTTGCAATTGGACTTTACCTGACAACGCGTGCCCTTTTCCTGTCTCTCAGGAATCTCACCTGGTATAATGGTGCGGGCATTTGCAATCCTAGTTGATGCATATTTCTCAGCGAGCTCTTCACCCAGCTGCAGAATGAAGTCCCTGCGTTTCAGTTTCTTCTCATTCAGTGCGTTGTACACTACCCAGGCATTTATTCCTTCTAAATCCAGCAAGTTGTAGAATGTATGAAATGGCCAGCGCCTGGATGGTGCCTTGGTTAAGTATTTGCGAGCCATTTGATCGACCACATCTACTCCATATTTTGTGCCATTGTAAAATGTTACTGTGTCTGGCTTCTTTTTGTTACCAGGCTCAATATTCACATCGGGGCGCATAACGAGAACATTTTTGTTGCTCTTTCCCTGATAAATTGTCAAAGAAGTATCATGTTTTATCAGCAGCACTGTGCTGTGCAAATTATGTTTTGCCTTTTTCACTCATACTGGTACTTCCCTCCGAGCCTTGTTCAAGGTACCGACAAGACTTGTTGAATTTGATTTCAATGTTTCGGAGAGAGATAAGGAGGTGAAGAAACTGTCACATGTGACATTTCTTCCATTCTTCATATAAGGTTCCATCAACTTCTTTACCACAAAATCACCAAGGCGCTCGTTATTTGGCCTAGCATCATCTTTTCCGAGATACAGGAAAGCATAGACAACATATTTGGAGTCTTTGTCTACCGCCATCGAATATTTCTGCCCATATTTGTCTGGTTTCGAGGTCATAAATTGCGTAAATTTACAGCGGCATTTAGAAGGGAAGAGCTGTTCGTCAACAGTTATATATGCCCCAGGTATATAGCTACATTGGGCATTTGCAATGAAGGCATACCAGATTTCTGATACCAATGCAAATTTGTCTTCTTTTATTCTCTGACCTTGTAGACCTAACGTCAAATCTCAAGAAACGCATCATTTCTCTGAATCTATCACGAGCCATTGTTGCTTTTACAATAGGATTGCCCCACTTCTCTGACCACAATGAATCCAGTTCTAAGCCTTTAGCTCCTATGGCACCGCGAATGTACATTATAGCAAGAAAGACTTCCATCTCCTCAATCTTTAGACACCAATCATCTGACATCATTACACGATGTGCCTCGGTCTCAGTACATGTCATAATATGTTTCAAAATTGTGTCCGTGATCATAAGTCGTCAAGCACTAACGCAAGTCTCATTCACATTACGTTTAGCATGTGCAGTAGGTCCAGCGCGATCTCTGAACACATTTTGAGCTCCAGCTACAACATCACCAATTACCCCAACTTTCCAGGTCGTGCCATCTGGAGAAACAATTTCTGTAACTGCTGCAAGCTGAACCAGGCTCTCAACACAAAACCTGCCTTGTTTTATTGATGGCGCATCCTCTGTTATCGTCAAATTGTGCAATTCCTTGACTGTTAGCGATGGCCCCCTCTTCCGATGAAAGAACGGAACAGTGCTCCTGGCCACGCCTCCTCTGACGACTGCGAGAAGTCCCTGGCTTTGCAAGACCTGATTAGATACAAAGATAATGTTTTGTCTTAGTTTTTCCATCCGAAAATAATATTTACAGCAAGTAAAAATGCACCGGGCTACATAAACCTAATAGCCTGAACATAAATATCACATTGATAAAGAAGCTGTAAACTAAACATTTTTAGGCCTGAAATTTGCAAAGAATCTAGATAAATAGTCCATAAATTATGAAATGAAAGTTTAGAAGTACATACCTGCCCTAACAGGATTTGCTACAGCTTCAAATTGCATGACATCATCTTCTGATGACGAATCTGAAGGTACGAGCTGTAATCCATCATCAGACTAAAAATCCACGGGTTCCCCTTCAGATTCCCCATCGGAAATGTCATTTATGGCATCATTAATGTTCTGTTCAGTAGTAAGTCGTCGACGTGCGGCCATTATCAACCATTCACACACTATGTATACACCGATACTGCAAAACTAGCAACCTATTGCACAACAAAGCGTGAGTAGTGTCCTAACTGCGCGATTGTTCAGATGTGACTAAGCGGTTTCGTACCTCTCCCTTCCTCCGCAGCCAATGAGATGTTGCCAGATTGTGCACAGTATATGCTTGGAGAATCCCGGTGACACATTGACTGAAGGTATAATAGCTAAATGGAAGAACAGATGTTAACATATTATTATCAATCAAACAAAAAGTCAACCCCTGGCACTATCCAGCCCATGACGGGCTAAGGCCGACCAAGCGACCGCTGCCCAGCCATTTGGCCTGCAGATATTGGGATGACGCGTGATCAGCGCGTCGGGTCCCCTCGGCCGTTAATCTTGGTATTCGTGATCGGGGCGCTGTCTCACTGTCAGACAGCTACTTAATTGTCCTCACGAGGCTGGGTGCACCCCGTTCCAACCCTCACGTCAGTTTTAAAATCCCTGACGGAGCCGGGGATCGAACCCGGGGCCTCCGGGTGAGAGGCAGGCGCGCTACCCCAACACCACGGGGCCGGCTATATTATTATCAATGATGGGTCTAATCTGACCCAGCCGCGGTTTTAGGTAAATCGGGATTTTTTAAACACGGGGTTGCCTCCCCGGAAATAAAAATTATGTGTGGTGGTTAAGGACCCTTATTTATGAAAAGTCATAAAAATCTAGCACTTCAGGTAGAGCCACAAAGAAGATAGAGAAGAAAGAACTAACAGCTGGGTCACAAATGACCCAGCCGCGGTTCTAGTGTTAACCTAGTGGATGATAATTGTGTATGCCATATATACTGTTATATGAGGTTTTGTAGAGCTATGAAGAGTGCTCATGGGAGGGAGTTCCGCATTTTAGGGAAGTCAAAGTATTGTTGTTCTTTTATAAGAAGGCATGGATCATGATGAGAGCCGTTGTATACAAGTAGTCCAGTTCTTGTGAAGTAACGCTTTAGCTGTGTTAACAGGAGGGTTTCAGCGGAAATACAACTTGAGAACGATTGTCTACTCATGTCTATAATACTATTAATATATTTTATTAAACCCAAAGTTATGTAATTACGTACAGTTAACTTTAATTAGTCGACTGTATTATACCGACATTGTAATGAAACCTAGATAAGACGATGTGTAAGCAATATATCAAATCTACGGAACGTTAGAGAAGGGTTATGTGAAATTGAGAATTGTATTGTAACCGAGAAGCCAGAATCTCGAAAGTAACGTGTTAGCAACACCAATTAATGTATATTATTATGAACATATTATATGTAAATGTTCTTTGAAAATGATTTAATTTGTTAAATAATTTAGTAGGATTTATTAATCAATTGTTTTGAAATAGCTTGTGTTTTATGAGCGGATTTTTTGGTAAGAATGATTGTTCAATGTTAAGAGTAAATGTGGAACCGAATTGGTCATGAACAATTGCGGGGTGCGAATGAAAGAGTGTATAAAATTATTTAGGATGATTGTTTAAGAAACAGAGTAGTTATGTGAAATTTTGTAAGATCTAAATGTTAATTTTCGTGTTATTATAAACGCACACACAAGCAGTCTCAATGTGGGCTAGCTAGAATGATTCACCGTTAGAGTTGTAGAACGGTGTGACATAATATAATCAAGTGGACACTCACCGCCTTGTATAAATTGTATAAACCAGTTCCGAGTGTAGAGTGGTGCTGAGGTTTCATTGATGAAACAAGGCCACTGCACGTGCGTTCTACAAACGCAAGCTAGTGAATGAAATCAGGTGTCTGGAATGCCACGAATGTAAGAGCCTTCATTAAACGGTTTTATTTTTACGCTAGGCCTAGAACATGCCAAGATTTTATGCTCATAATTTTTAACACCGCACTATAGTAAGATGTAGCGTTGAAAGAAAGTGTGAATGATTGCGTGTTTTTATTTTAATTTCTATTGTTAAATTAGTTTATTGCTATTTTGTTTATACTAGATTAGTTTACACTATTGTTAATAAATTTTATTCAGTTTGTTATCCGTTGTTGTTGGAGTGTGATTCATTTTAAATATAAGGAGAAGAGTATTGTGGATATATTGTAGGCGAAGCTGAATTCCCAGTCCCCGAGAAAGTAAGTAAAGGTAAGTGCCCCATGTAGTTGGTTGTTGATCCGCAATATTCTTGTAACTGCTGTATGTAAATCCCTAAAGGCCATGTTGGAAGCGATTTCTAATGTAGTATTTGCCGGTGCTGTTAGAAATAGGCAATCCAGCTGGGGCAATGGATATTCCAACAGGATCCTTTCTGGATTATCGGGTACAGTACAATCCCGGCATTTTCCCGAAGACGAAGTGGGAAACCACGGAAACCACTTCAAGGATGGCTGAGGTGGGAATCGAACCCCCTCTACTCATTTGGACCACCCGAGGCTGAGTAGACCCCGTTCCAGTCCTCATACCACTTTTCAAATTTCGTGCCAGAGCCGGGAATCGAACCCAGGACCTCCGGGGCGGCAGCTAACCACGCTGACTGCTACGCTACGGAGGCGACTCTACGATATTATTAATTAATTAAATGTATGTTTTGCTTCTATGAGAGCGTAGTGAAATGAGCGAAGTACATCGATTAATCAGCGGCTTCGGTGGCGTAGTTGGTAGCATGCTGAACTGCTGTGTCCAAGATAGCGGGTTCAAACCCAGCCGAAGTCGTCGGATTTTTAAGAGCGTTAAAAATCCTTCAGTATGCCTTCCTTCGGAGGGGAAGTAAAGCCGGCGGTCCCATGACATAGATTTATGACATGTAACAGATCCTTGCACAGACTAAACTTGTGTAAAGCTTAATTGTTAGGTTAGATTTCGTCAGAACGCTCTATCGAAGTTCCAACGTTAACCAATAAAGTATCATTGATATCTGGTAGCGAAAGTTGGAACTACTTGAAATTGAACGGAACTTGTAGCTCATCCTAATAAGGGTGTCCGCTGGAACCAGCTACAGACTCAGGCGAGCCGAACATGTCCTCGGACACTCCCGGCACTAGAAGCCATATGATAAATAGATAAATAAATAAATCGATTAAAAGTACCAGCACTAGTGGAAAGTAGTCTTTACCTGTCGCTGGAGGAGGACAAGCAGCTAGATTTTCAATAGCGATGTCTCTTGCATCTTTTGGTCTCGTAACGCTGACAGCAACAGCAGAGGACTTCCAACCAGGCCACTATCGAGTCAACGTTGCAGCAGTCAGTTAACACGAGACAAGTAGCGCCCGCTAGGACTATAGTCAGGATGACTAGGTCCATCGAGCCGACCGGACGTCCGTTGGACCTTGCATCCGAATCCTGGGAACAACAATACTGAGGTAAGTACCACTGCACAGTGGATCAAAATCGAAATCTAGGGGGACAAAATTATTTTTACGGCCGACCTTGGCTACTGCGCATCTAGTGTGCGCATAACAAGATCACGTCCCATCCAGAACAAAACTTACTTGAACCAGCTGGCGTTCAGTGAAAGAATTACACGTTTGACATAAAGGGTTTCGGTGCTATCATTGTTTAAAATGTTGGCATTATTTTTCGATGACCCTGTATTAGTAGACAAACGCTGTTTGTATGTTGCAGTTCTAGAATCATCTCAGCAGAGTACTCGTAGACCATTTCTACATATGAGTTAACAATAAGTTCAAGTTGTCCGGGCTTGTTTATGGCTTATTGCTTAAGTGTATCACAGTAATAATTGTAGCTACACCCTCATGGATTATATGGTGGGGGGAGACTGTTTGTTGATGGGATCGTCATTCCGCAGTCTTAGAAGCAGTATGACATTGGGCGTGACATCACACACACACACACATCCATCAGATGAAAAAGATGTACAGTATACGTGTAACATAGCATTCTGATAGTCATTTCAGAATAACTCCGCATATGTGTCTTAATTTCGAAGATTCTGAACTGCAATCTAGAGATTGGTGATTTTCAAGACAGGGGTGCCACATACAGTAGACATTCCACAATTCAGATAAGTCTCCATTACAGATCTCTCAACATATTATTAGTAGACAAACACTGTATGTATGTTGCAGTTCTAGCATCATCTCAGCAGAGTAATCGTAGACCATTTCTACATATGAGAAAGGAGTAAGTGACAAGTGAAACTGTGACTGTGCTTCTAATAGTTTTTCATAATCTGGTTGAAACTGGGATGAGCTGATTCTAAGTTGCGCAACTAATTGGTGGCCCGTCAATCAATTTCTGACGCTTTTTTTTTTTTTTTTTTTTTTTTGCGAAGCTTCATTGTAGAAAACACCTTTTTACAGATATAGGAAGTTGTGAACACGGCAGTTATCTTCTGTGGATGAGATTTCAAGTGTGGGAAGCTTGATTTTGGTAGGGCCTTGTAAAACTCAAGTTTTGAAACGTTGAGGAATAGTTGCTTCAATTCATTGTTACATTGTTAATCAATCAGTTCTAGCCGCAACTCTATTACATAAAACGCATAAACACAATGAGATTGAAACAGTTTTTCACTTCTAGGAACACAGAATAGAAAATATGACTCAGGCCTATGTGTAATTGTAGGTAGTATAATTCTAAACCATGTCGCGGGTCGGATTAGACTAGCACAAGGCCCGCACTTGGCACGCGGGTTGTACTTTGCCCATGACTGCTATAGAGGTACCAAAAGATAGAAAATGCCATCATCTCTTGGGGCCTATAGATGCTCCCAAGTTTGGGATTCTTTCCAGCCTTGGGAATTGGCACCACAATCCCCTCTCACCATTGCGATGAAAGCACCCATTCAATCCATGTATAAGGTGCGTTCAAAAAGTAACGAACCGGAGGCATAATTACAGAAACCAGTACCTGTATGTTAGAAGTATTGGCCCTGGCTGTTGAGGCACTTGTCCCACTGTGACACGAGGCGGTGAATGGCTGTCTCATAAAATTCCCTGGGATGCGATGTGAACCAGTTCCGCACGTACAGCTGGACGTCGGCGTCCGAGGTGAATCGTTGGCCCCGCAGAGCCCTTTTCAGGGGACCAATCACGGCGTAATCACAGGGAGAGAGGTCTGGACTGTATGGAGGGTGGCCGAGAACCTCCCATTTGAATTTCTGCAGGAGTGCCGCGACTGTGTTGGCCGTACGAAGTCGTGCATTGTCGTGGAGCGACCACGGCGTCTATGGCGTTCACTGTAACTCGGCGGTCCTGGGTAATGAGTGCATCAACCAGCTGGACGTTGTCATCGGTAATGCAGGGGGGTGCCCCAGACCAGGCACCATCAGCTAACGACACCCACCCTTCCCTGAAGCGCTTGTGCCACGCCTTGGCCCTTGCAAGGGACATGCATTGTTCGCCGTACATTTGTGACATTCGGCGATGAATGTCCATTCCCCCTACTCCTTCTGCTGTCAGAAACCGAACAACACCTCTTTGCTCTTCGGTTGACGCCTTCATGTCACTGTTAGCAATGCGCCTGGCAGTGTTGGACGAATGATGCATGCTGCTGCTCGCTTTGTATCGTCACGTGACGTGCACGCGTGCCCTCTAGCGACGGGCTGTGACCTTCCACGCACTGGTCGGTACCACACCTCATTACACACGCCACGATTAGCCGATGTCGTCACCGGTTTGCACATTCCAGCCTCCGGCTCGTTCTTTAGAACGCACCTTATATGATTGAAGAGGGACAGCAGTTGTTTTGATACCGGAATCGCAAAAATAATGTGTCAGCTTTTGTTTATGGATCCAGTCCAGGATATGTATCACGGCATAGTGCACGAGCAATTCAAATTAGGTGAATGGTACATTGTAGAATTTTGAAGCAGCGGTGGCAAAGGATAAGCGGTAAGTCTCTACACAGCCACTTCAGTCACAAATCTTGGGTCGTAACACCTCGAGTTGGATACATCAGAGAAGTGGGATTCAATACTGTTGGCAATGGCGAGATAGTTCGTTGCGTCTCCGTGTATCGTCAACGATGCCAAGAGTCCGGAAATCCGACGAAGCTTAGTCCAGACTTGAGACGAAGGAGTATGTAGCGACTCATAATTTTTCCACATCATTTTCTTACTCCCGGATGAGATGTCGGGCTTTAGCAGGCATATTTTGAAGATGATAAGGTTGGCCATGGTATTTTGCCTTTAATAGCGTTTGAAATCACGTCGACGCTCCTTAATGGCTTCTGCAATCTCGGCTTTTCACCAAGAGTCAGGCTTCCGGCGATAGTTGCCGGATGAGGAAGGTATTATTTCCTCAGGAGCAGCCAAAATACCATTTGTTATATAAATTATACGATCGTCGATGGTCTGAAAGATATCAGCAAAAACCGCGTTTGCCGTGAAATTTGACCATGTAGCCCGAAGGAGTAGCCATCGACTAAGTAAGTGGATGGCTTTCTGGATCGGAAGAGCAAGAAAGATTGGGAACGGGATGATCGAACTCCGCTGATTAGGTTAAACCCAAACTGTCCTGTCAGATCACGCTAATGGGTTTGGGAAGAGAGTGGGGGTAGGCAACCTCTCCTGAAATGTTTGTAAGTCACGAGTTGACTGACAGCTACATACACCTGGACCCCCTGGGGTTTCTGTAGCGAACCCGCTGAGCTATGGTTCATGTGATATTTTTTATAACAGATGATTTATGATGGGATGTTGTACCTTTGAACACACCCAGAAAGCCACGTGGAGCTGAGAGATCACGCTATACTCTTTGAAGTAGCGATGAATCGCACTTTTGACTTTGGTGAAATCTGCTAATTATTTATCTGAGGTCTTATTAATTAATTTTTATCTTTCCACAAGACTCAGAATATTCCATTTCGTCATGCTGCATTATTAAAACAATTTGGAGAATGTTATTTTTACTTAAGGTAAGGTAATACCCTTGCAGATACGCAAACAGGAACGTAAGTAGTCGCTCAACGACTTCGTTTTGACGACCTACTTCCTAGAGACACTAAGTGCCTTGCACTACGTCTGGAGAATCCGCCCTGTGTAGGTGTGGAATTGTATTTGTCTTACAAGACGTAGAGAATATCCGCTGTTGAGCGTTGAAAGTGATTATCAGGTGCCATCGAGCACGAGAATACTACTATTCACTGTTATCCAAGCACAGTGAGCTAAAGAAGAATTTTGGGAAATAATCATTGGCAAGTATAGTGAATTGCATGACATTGCCGTAACACCACATTTTGTACCCACGTGTTTGTGGAGGGCCAAGTGCCTAGTGGAAAATATACAGGTAAAAGTGTTACAACTATTATGAATAAGTGTGATTATGATTGTATGACATATTTAAATTGCCAAAGTGAAAATGTTGTTGTTTGAGTCTTCAGTCTTTTGACTGGTTTGATGCAGCTCTCCATGCCTCCCTGTCCTGAGCTAATCGTTTCATCTCTACATAGCTACCACACCCTACATCCGAGGCAATCTGTTTAACATATTCTAACCTTGGTCTACCCCTACAGTTCTTGTCCTCGACCCTTCCTTCCATAACTAAGCTTGCTATTCCTGGGTGTCTTAGTATGTGTCCTACCAACCTATCTCTTCTCTTCATTAGCAGTCGCCAGAAACATCTCTCCTCTCCCACTCGTCTTAATACTTCTTTGTTTGTAACCCTATCTACCCATCTGATCTTCATCATTCTCCTGTAACACCACATTTCAAATGCTTCAATTCTCCTCTTTTCTGCTGCACCAATAGTCCAAGTTTCACTTCCATAGAGCGCCACGCTCCAGACAAAGGCTTTCAAAAATGACTTCCTAATACCTAAATCTATATTCGATGTCAGCAGATTCCTTTTTTGTAGAAATGCTTTTCTTGCCTGAGCCAACCTACTTTTTATATCCTCTTTGCTTCGTCCATCACTGGTTATTCTGCTTCCTAAGTAACAGAAGTCTCCTACTTCCTTCAGCTTTTCACCTGCCAATTTGATCTCCATAGAGGTTTCTGATTTACTTCGGCTGCATTCCAGTATTTTTGTTTTACATTTATTAATTTTCATCATGAATTCTTTCCGTAAGACGGAATCCATACCATTCAAAAACTCATTCAAATCCTCAGGCTTGTTGGCCAAGATGACGATGTCATCAGCAAATCTCAGAGTTGAAATTATTTCTCCTTGAATCTTCACTCCCACTTTAAATTTTTCTCTAATTTCCTTCATTGCTTGTTCAATGTAAAGATTGAAAAGTATGGGTGATAAGTTGCAGCCTTGCCTTACACCTTTCTGAATACCAGCTTCTCTCTCATGTCCTTCAACTCGAATGACTGCTGTCTGGTTTCTGTATAGATTGTATATCACCCTCCTATCCCTGTACTTTATTCCAATCGATTTCATAATGTCAAACAATTTAGTCCAATCAACGTTATCAAAAGCCTTTTCTAAGTCTACAAAAGCCATGAACGTTCTCTTATCTTTCCTTATTCTACCTTCCAAAATCAGCCTAAGACTTAGTACAGCTTCCCTTGTTCCTACATTTCTCCTGAAACCAAACTGGTCTTCACCCAACTCCGTTTCTATCTGGCTCTCAATCCTCTTGTAAATTATTCTAGAAAGGATCTTTGAAGCATGAGTAATCAAGCTGATTGTACGGTAATCTTCACATCTGTCAGCTCCCACTTTCTTTGGTATAGGGATGATTACATTCTTCTTGAAATCAGGGGGTACCTCACCTGTCTCATAAATCCTACACACCAAGTGAAATAACCTGATCAGACCTTCCTCTCCTATGCAGCGTAGCAACTCAATCGGTAAATCATCTATGCCTGGTGCTTTGTTCCTGCTTAAGTCTTCCAAAGCTCTATCAAATTCTGATCTCAATATTAAATCTCCTTTCGCATCCTCATCAATTTCCTCCTCCCTTTCCATTACATGATTCTCAATCTCCTTTCCCTTATACAAACTCTCTATGTAAGCTTTCCATCTCTCAACCTTTTCTTCCCTATCTGTTAGAGGCTTTCCATTTGTGTCCTTAATATTACAGCACTTAGTCTTCTTTTCCCCAAAAGTATTCTTAATCCTTCGATAAGCTGTGTCTACTTTTCCTAATTTCAGACAATTTTCTATACCAGCACATTTCTCTTTCAACCATTCTTCTTTCGCTTCCTTGCACTTCTTGTTAACCTCATTTCTCAGACGTCTGTATTCTGCTTTCCCCTTTTCATCTCTTACATTCTTGTGCTTCCGCCTTTCATCCATCAATTCGAGTATATCCTGAGTGATCCACGGTTTTCTACCTATTCTCTCTTTCCTACCAATGTTTTCTTCTGCGGATTTTGTTATTTCATTCCTCAAAAGTGCCCATTCGTCTGCAATTGAAGTTTGTTTAGGGTTTTTCATTAGTCCTTCCTTTATACTCTTCTTGAATCTTTCGTTTACATCCTTCTCTTTCAGTCTGTCTATTGCCCACCTTTTTGGCTTTTGACTTTTCTTCAGTTTCTTCAACTTTAATCTGCATTTCATTACAACCAGATTGTGGTCAGAGTTTATGTCAGCACCAGGATATGTTTTACAATCCAAAATCTGGTTTCGAAACCTCTGCTTGACCATAATGAAGTCGATTTGGTAACGCCCTGTATCTCCTGGTCTCATCCATGTGTATATTCTTCTATTGTGGTTATTGAATAAGGTGTTAGCTATGACCAACTCATGCTCAGTGCAGAATTCTACCAGCCTGCTTCCTCGATCATTCCTTTCACCTAATCCGAAATCTCCTACTATCTTCCCTTCTCTCCCTTTTCCTACCACAGCATTCCAATCTCCCATTACTATAACATTTTCATCACCCTTGATATACCTCAGAATTTCGTCTATTTCATCGTAGACCTTTTCAACATCCTCATCATCAGCTTGACTGGTAGGCATATAGACTTGTACCACTGTGGTGCAGGTAGGTTTAGTATTTATTTTTGCTACAATAATCCGTTCACTATATTGCTCATAATATTCCACCCGCTGTCCAAGTTTCCTACTCAATATGAGGCCAACCCCTGCTTGGCCATTGTTTGATTTAGTGCTAATGACCCTATAGTCTCCTGACCAATAGTCCTGTTCTTCCTGCCAGCGCATTTCACTAATCCCAACCAAATCCAACCTTAACCTATCCATTTCCCTTTCTAAGTTTTCTAACCTTCCATTTCCTAGCAGACTTCTAACATTCCACGCTCCGATCCGTAGAATGTCAGAGTTCCTCTTTGTCACTTCTGTGATGTTAACCCCCTCTCGAGTAGTCCCCACCCGGAGATCCGAACGGGGGACTAGTTTACCTCCGGATTGAAATTTTACAAGGGAGGAGGCCATCATCACATGTATTTATGCATAGAGAGGTGCATATCCTCGGGAATAGCAAACGGCTGTAGTTTCCCCTTGCTTTCAGCCGTGCAGCAGGACGCAGTGTAGCCATTATTTGGCTTATATTATCAATATCTTAACCGTCTATAAGACTAGTAAAGAATTGATTTATTCTGAAAGACTGCTACTCCCTTTCAGAATAAGTAAAGAGCAATTCTACTAACAAAAATACTAACCTTCTACTGTACTAACAATTAAATACCAAAATTCTACTAACGAAAAAATACTAAAGTTCCACCAACACCAAATACTACCACTAAAACAGTCTGTCACCAGACACACTCACATGCAATCACACATCCCAGTCTACTGAAACAATGAACTATAACTAATAAACAATGCAACTGTTACCAGACACACTCATACACCACAGTCTAATAGAACAATGACATATATCTAATAGACAAACTAACTACATACTTACTGTACTGTTATTTGAATTGACAATATTTACAAAATGCAATTTAGATAGAAAATACTTACAGGAAGAGAGCAAAGATAATGCCAATGGTTATCCTTCGTATAGGAGAAGAAATAATGGACGGATTATTATAAAAACAATTCGAGGCATTGACATTGAAATCGATAGTCGATTCATTGCTCCCTACAATCCAAGAATAATAAACTCGAACCTTTGCTGTCTTATTTCACAAGAACTGATTAATTATTTAATTATAATTTTTTTTAAATATTTTGTTGTGTTTTAATATTATTTCTTTTTCTTTATATGTAGGCTAATTTGATTTAACATGTTAGGTTATAATGAGAAAAATATTAATGTAAATAGTTAAATACACAATCAGTACATTATGCAACGAGCCTATAGTGGCAATAATTAATACACGAGTATGTTTATAATTTCCATACGAGTGTCTTAATCACCATTATAGGCGAGTTGCATACGACTGTTTATGTTCGACGATAATTATAACTATTTTATGTTCGAACATAAATATTCATAAATATCTGTCGAGTTTTCACCTGTTTTATGTACTGAACAGAGCGCATGTTTTCTACTGCACAACCTGTATTTATTTATGATTCGTAGTGTTAACTCGTTCAGCTCACCGAGTGGAAGTGCGATTTGCAGAATGATTTCCAGGTGTAAAAGTTCCAGTCCGTACAACCAACCATACAAGAACTTTACAATAAATTTCAGGTCAAAGGAAGTGTTCAGGCTAAGAAATCTAAAAGACGGCGTACGGTTCTGACCGAAGAAACATTTGACGACATCCGTCATCAGGAAAATATTTATTTTTTATATATTAAAATACCTGAAATATGTGATAAAAAAAAGTAAAAATATTTAATTATAATTTACTTTATTACTGTCAATATAAACAATATGCAATATACAATGTATGCTATGCCTCACTGACAATATACAACGAGATAAACTCTTCAGGTTGTCCATCACAAATGACCGACGATTATCGCGAAACACTTCTTCTGAAGGCGCGATACTGCGGCAATATGTTACTTGCCCTCGAAGTGTGGTGTAACTTGAGATCGCTGTTCAGCCTTGATTGCTTTCCCACATGGTTGGCAGAACAGAACGCCCCCATCAGAAGTAAAATTATCCTTAAATTCTGGAACATACTACTGCAGACGGTAACTTGTAGTTGCTTTTACTCAAGGCATCCCAGCGTTCACAGTGAGTGGGACGGGGCGACAAGTTAAGAAAAACACAGCTGCAAGCTGACATACGCTCTGCATGAAGATTAGATAGCTCACAGGTGTCTTTCCCGTTGAAGTAACACAGAAGAAAAATGCAATAAACTGAAAGATCCAGCATACTGATTTAAAAAATATATAAATATTATGTCTTTTTAGGTGCTAATAAGTGAAAAGCAAGAATTCATGTATTTATAGAAAAAATTATTAATATGTGTATTTACATTTTAAAAAAATTACCTAAAACTGCGAACCCTAGTGATAAGTAGTGTTGTTGGCTTCCACCTCGGAGACCCGGATTCGATTCACGACCCGGATCTCCGGGGCGACAGCCAAACATGCTAGCCGCTACACCACGAGGTGGTCAACCGGATTCTATTCCTGTCTCTGTCAAGAAATTTAATTCTGGTCCGAGGGGCGGAACGGGGTCAAACTGAGAAGAGGAGAGTTCGATTCCTGCCTCAGTCATCCTAATCCTCCCAAATGCCAGGAAGGTTTGAAACTCATGGCCACGGCCACCAACTTCCCAATCCTTGCCTCAATTCACACACACCACAATAAAACGAGGAAATTGACCTTTAAGTCGGAGCTCCTAACTGAAGCAGACTATACTTTAAATAACATTCACATCCAATTCATTGATGAGCCAATAGTTCCCACAAGAGATAAGTGGACACTATAGCCCACTCGCCTGTCACCGGGTTCGATTCCCGGCTCTGCCAAAAAGAAATCTGGCCTGAGGGCTGGGTACACTCAGCCTTGTGAGGCAAAACTGAGAAGAGGCGGTTTCGATTCCCACCTCAGCTATCCTAGAAGTGGTTTTCTGTGGTTTCCCACTTCTATAAAATAAATGTCCGGCTCCGTGGCTAATCACATGTGATGTCCGTAGAAAATTTCACGTTTCTATGACATGTAATAGTGTCCCGCCATTTAGCGTTTATCGCCGAGTGTTATTTCAGAATGACCTATTTCGAAGCCAGCTTTTAAGGGTAATAGGCGTACATTCTATACACGTGCGCCAATTCAAGATTCTGGACCATCCAATAATGCCTAAACAATACAGCGGATACCACCGCTTTATTTCAAGGAGGATAGAATCCTGAAGGGAAACAGCATAATTAGGAACGTTGCTCGACTCCGATGTTGATGTACCATTCGTAGCGAATTCCAAAATTGTGTAGATAATCCGATAGTATAGTTTGAAACATGAAAGGATAATTCATTACTCGTTTACAGCATGGTTATTCCTTATTTTAATCATGTTTGCCTTCTTAAGTTGCGGTTATCTGGTCGAAAGACCTGAAAATGTACATTACACCTGTGGCACGCTCGTGATTGTTCAGTGGCAAGTAGGCCTATGAGGAGGTATTTGTTTCTTGTTTTTTTGTTTTTCGTTTTACTTTTTCAGGTTACCAGTACTTCATTTTCTGTATTTCGTTCTCGAAGACCTCACAAACACCCAGTCACCGAGCCAGGGGAATTAAACTGAGGAGATTAAAATCCTCTTGGTCCGGCCGGGAATCGAACGCGTGTGTGAAATCTGTCTGATAACCTGTGTCAGAGTAATGGTTCGTGTGTGAATTTGTAATTGGGAAAGTGGAAAGGAAGGAAGCTTGTAGGTTTACGTGATCATGAGCCACGGGACCTCCATTTTCCGTGGAATCCGAACCACAGGAAATGATATTTCACTTTGAAAATCTCACCTGCATTGACCGGGAATCGAACCCGGTCTACCATGGTGAGGGACCAACAGCTTGACCGCTGCGCCACCACGCCCTTAATTTGTAATTTGAGCCAAGATTTTAGGTAGGAGGTGGCCGTGGCGTGGTACTATTCCAGCATTCGCCTGGAGTAGACATGGGGGGAAACCACTTCTAAGATGGCTGAGGTAGGAAAAGAACCCATCTTCCTCACGAGGCTAAGAAAAAAAAACGTTCCAACCCCAGACTAGAATTAAATGTATTGGGAGTAGTGATGTGGGACGGGTAAATACCCAATGGGAAGGTAAATATAAATTGGGTATTTACCCGGGTATTTACCCAGTGGTCTTTTAAATACCCAAAATGAGGGTATTTTCAGTTTTTGAGCTCTGTACAACACTTTTTGATGTGTTGGTGAAGTGTTGGACAAACAAGGACTGAAACACAGGTATTTGATGCCTTAAATTGAAATCAGGAACAATACTGATCCTTCAAAAAAAAAATGGATGTCCAGGTATTTTTGGGTATTTATATGTTATGTTTTGACACTGTAACCTTGTCTTTAATTGGTTTTTTTCCTTAAACTAAAGTAAAATATTGAATAAAACCTTTTGGTTGTTTTGTGTTATAAATATTTAATAAATACCAAGATATTGAGAAGGTCGAGTTTTATGACGATGCTGGAAATGAGCAACAAAGATGTTGGAGGGAAAAGCTACTTTTGTAGTAACAAGAGTAAGCTATTTGCATATTAATTGAAAGTGAATGCCAAAACTCAAAAGGTAATAAAATATATTCAATAGAAAGGGCATTTGAAAAAAAAAAGCTTAGTAAAAGTGCTTTTAAGTTATTTTTCATTCAATTTTAAATATTAAAGAAATGTTAATTTTTTAAATCATACTCTAAATAACACAAATGCATGTCAGAAAGTTTTTGTAGTATGTGGGCTCTATAATGGGTGAAGATGTACTGTATGCCAGCAAGCATATGGGTTGGCAACACTGCTTAGCTCATCCTACTCAGAATTCAAACTGACATTGTACTTCCCTCTCATTTTCTATTCTTTGTTTGATTTTCTATTTACTAGCCTTTTTGGTTATTTGATTATTTATTTTATATATGAACTAGCAACCCACCACGGCTTCGCCCGGGAACAGTTATGAATGCAAGGTGATAGGCTACTTCTAACGGAGGTCTTTTAAGATATCCTTGTATACGACATTAGTCGTTTTCCCTCCAGCAGTGAACACTAAAAGGTTTCGGTTTGATGTAACAAGCGATAGAGCCACGTAAAGCTGTCCATGAGAAAAACATTCTCCATTAAGATCAACTCCTGTCACGCTAAGTGTCTGATCCTGTGCTTTGTTTATAGTCATGTCAAAGCAGACTCTTACTGGAAATTGTACTCGTTTGAAACGATCAGGCAAATCTGAAGGAATCATAGGGATTCTGGGTACTAAGACAGTTTCTCCTGTACCACAGATAGTTAAGATAGTTGATTCAAAGAAACAGTTTTTCAAAGTTTTCACTACCAATCGTGTCCCACTGCATAACTTTGGTGGTTGTAAACTACGTAGCAATATAATAGGCACTCCTACTTTTAAAATAAGCTTGTGTGGTGGCAAGCCAGAAGGAAATGAAGAATTTAGGAATTCTGAAGGGTAATGAACAGCTTCTTCACAATCGACTACTGCGTCTAGCCTACTGAGTAATATACTAGAGCCTGGGCAGTGAATTTGGAGAACACCAAGTCATTAGTTTTCACAACTTGTTCGTTTGTGGGCGATAATATTGCACTTTCTTTAAACCATGAATGAGACTTGTTAGATAGGCCATGGATTTGAGGATAAACGCTATCATTCAATTCTTGAATACTGCTTACTAAAGCACAGAAATCGTCACTGAGGGTAATTTTCCCGTCAATGACCGGTAAATCTCCATTTCCGACAAATTAGCAAACAAACTATTATCTTCTGAAGATAAGAGTAGCCTACTCTCATGTTAGTTTTGAGTGCCAATTTGTTATATCTGATCAGATGTAAGATATTTGTAATGAAGCGTACACTTCGTCGGCTCTCGTTCCTCTGGTAACAACTGGTAAGATTTGACGAAAATCTCAGGCGAACAAAACTGTGCAGCCACCCATAGGTGTGTTCCGATATGGAAAAATGAGACTAAAGTTATAAATATTGGTAGATGTCTCCAAACCAAAATTCATCTTGATTGCCAAACATTTGCCGATGGTATTGCTATTTCATTTCAAAAACGACGCATAATTCACGGATGCTGCGTGATATAAAAGTAGCGTCACTAGCACGTGCAGAATTATAAAACAGTGTTAGCTCACATGCGAATTCACATCTACGAGATTAAGGCTGTGTCATATACTACAATTAAAGCCTATAGCATTTGCGACGAACATTATATTTTTGAAAGTGAAAGAATGAATTATTACGCAACTTATTTCACTATCCACGTGATTGGACTATTCTTCACCATGTTTGAGACAGTCATCATGGGCTAATACCATCACGGTATGAGGGTGATGTTTCTACGGGAACCAGCTTGATGATGGAACTTCCAGGACAGCGAACGAGAAGGAAGGAACCAAGTATGCCATTTCCAGGCATATCCAGCATATCCATGACGTTGTCGACAGGGACAGATCGAACCCTGGTCTTTGGAGGAGTCCAGATGGGAATCCTGATGAGGATAATACCGTTCCAGAGAGCCAGAGAGGATTTTGTACAACCCTTGTTGTTGAATAGAGGGCTGAGTGAGAGCTTCTCCATTTCGTGAGTTTTTGGATACCCCTTTCTTGTTCTAGTTTCTGGTGGTATAGTAGTTTAATGTAGTTTGTGAACCAACCGAACTTAGTGTCAGCCATTTTTATAGGTAGGGAATGTAACTAGTTTAATTAGATGTCATTTATTTCAGTTAGAGTGAGACACCCTTGGGTCAGACATTTTGATCAGGCCTGGTGCAGCCTGATGAACGTCGTAGAACGTCAATACCTATCTTTTGCTGAACGTGACCGTAGTCATTTGAGGCTATTTTGTTCAACCCTATTTGGGGTAATTTTCAAGTCTTTGCTGACTTTAGTTATGGCAATCAGATGCCATGATTAGTTAACTGCATTCTTTGCAGCCACTCTTTGTTACACCCCTGACTGTCGTTAGAACGGTCGTATCAGTTAGGTAGTCAAATGTAATTACCAGTTTTGTAACTGCATTATATTTCATTTTGAATAAGCTCAGAAGCTATTCTTGGTCAAGTGTGAACCTAATAATTAGAAGGAATGTTTCGTTGTCAAGCATCGAACCCAGTTCCCAACGTATCATTAAGCAGATCCAGAGTGTGAGATCTGCGTCACAATTGTTATTTTGTTAGTGTCATGTGAAGACACACATTCATTTGACGTTGTACAAGCAACTACTGAATTGTATTTTTGGGAGCAAAGAGCTCCAGTAATAGTAACATTACTATCATTTAGACGTCTTTGGTTTGGAAGACGGAATTGTATTATTGTATTCAGATTTATAGCGTGTTTTTAATACACGTATTCTTCGAGGTTTTTAACCCATGGTAAAGTTTTTATGAAGAGGCCAGATGTATAGTTTTATTTGTTTAAATCGCCGGCCTTGGAGAGTCAATGTGTTGTGTCAGTGAAGCGCAGGAATGTTGTAACCTGCCAGCGACATAAACTGGTTTGTAACCCAGTGCCCTTGAAAGCACGCCTGTTATATTGTGAGACGAAACTACTTTGACAAGAGACAGAATACGAGTTGTATTCGCATTTCCTTTCATTGCAACTTAGCTTATGGAACTCAGTGTCCATTCCTGTTTCTGATCACATGTTTTATAGATTGTTTTTTGTTAGTTAAACGCACTGCTGCGTGTACCGTCGTTGACGTGTACAGTTATGTCAGGTTTTCTATAGTATGTCGAAGGCTACCCTGTTATAGCAGGAAGTTATTGTATGAAGGTATTTTGAGTATGCCTTGTCCGGGATTGTTCCCGTTAACCAGAAGTTATTTGAGGGTAACTGTAGTGTGCAGACCCGTCCCAGAGTTATTGAACGCGAGCTTTGCGCCGCTGGTAACTTGTGTTATTGTGTGTCCGAATTGTTATTGCTCGTTGATTATATTCCGACTGTTGAGTCGAGGCTTTTTGGTGGAGAATGATCTCAGTGGAGACGCTCCGTGCCCAGGCTATTGTCAATATTATTCGCCATAAACCAACGATAAACCTAAACCGACATCTTAATAATAAAACGCATAATTTTGGTAAAACAAAAGCTAACTAACGAATTCTTTCTATCTAACTTTGTTCTTTTGCATTTTGGAACTGATGACATAGCCGTGCAGATGAAGGTAATTTCCTTTTGTGGAAATGACAAGGACAGCTGACACTATTGAAGCGACCTGAAGCATGCGCGAACCTTGAGTTTGTAGCTTGTGGAGCGCAGGCCATGCGATGTTAGACGTAGTCTTAACTACGCAGTCGTCACCGTAACCACACACACATTAGATGACTATGGCTTACAAGGAGTAAACCAAGGTGCAGGCGGGCACTTTAATAAAACTACTGTGTCTATTTCATTACTTATTTATGATGTACAAGTGTATAAATCCTACATGTTACCTTATTGTGTGCTGTTAGCACATAGTTATTAAGCATAATTAAATGGTTTTTTTACATGGCTGTACACTTAGATTTGAATGTAATTGTTTTCTGTTACGGACGTCATTGCCGTAAACTTTGTTAACTGATAGGACTTAGCTAGACGAATTAACGTTAAATGTAAATGTGGAGATGGTATCATCCTAACTTAGATTTGTTTTGCTACCCTGTTAAATGTAAATTCTGATATTAGCTTGATCTTGTAACTTGACCTAGGGACTTGCGTCGTACCATTTTCCTAGCGTTGCTGTTGTTGCTTTATTATTGTGAGTTACATCTTTCGCGAGGGTTTTCCGTAACTTCTCAGGTAGGGACCTGCTCTTTATTTTTGTTTGTTTATTAGCTTGCGGACTAGCCGATTGTAACCCTCCGAACTAGGCTAGGGGCTTGTGAATTTTATCAATAAATTTTCACGGTGTTTTACATAAGTCTGGATGTTTATTTTCTCAGTCTAGTTTTTAAGGTGAACCTTTCCTTAGGCAGTCTATGACCATCGTCACCATGTACCACGATCCCTGTGGACTACGGACTCTCGTGCCGCTTTAGCCTATTTGAAGTTCACCTGATCTTCACGGCAATTAAATTATGTGCTCGACGGGTGAGATCTTAGGGAAGTCATTGCGGTTGTTGGCTATCCTGACAACTCCAACCTTGACGGTCTCAGTAGATATAATCAGTGCAGCGAACATGTTATCCATGTACAGTCAAAGAGTTGGAGAATTGAGAATTATAGGAAACTATAAATTTCATAAGTGTGAGTTGTCAAAATGGGGCCAACAGTGGAGGTGTCAAGGAATGTTCTGCCCATTTATTTACAAATGGTGGTAACTTTCTGTTATGTGGGTCTCACAATCACGAACTATGTACGACGATTTATCAAGAATTTATTTCGAACAGTGTAAAAAGAAATGTACGTGACAATATATTTGAACGGCCATCGAAGTTGATGAGAAAGGATATACTTGCTGCCCCTAAGCACTTGTCCGATTATTTACTATCAAATGGCATAGAGAGGATTTAAAATAATATTGCGACTGAGAAACTTACCACCTCTGCCTCAAAATAAGCAAGAAGTTCATGATACTCTAGCCATTATGGACATTCGATCGAACTTAGAAGAAAATATAATAATAACCCCTGGCACTACAGCCCGTGAAGGGCCTAAGCTTACCAAGAGACCGCTGCCCTGCCATTTGGCCTGCAGATATTGGGGTGACGCGTGATCAGCGCATCGGGTCCCCTCGGCCGTTAATATTGGCTGAGTGAACCCCGTTCCAGCCCTAACGTCAGTTTCTAAAATCCCTGACGGAGCCGGGAATCGAACCTGGGGCCTCCGGGTGAGAGGCAGACGCGCTATCCCAACACCACGGGGCCGACTAAAAGAAAATATGCTTCTGGTAAAAGACAGAGAGAATAACATTATTATGTTTTCTACTGCATCAAATTTGAAATACTTGTGTAAAAGAGAAACTATTTTTATAGACGGAACATTTAAGTATTGTTGTTTGTAAATGAAGAGAAACAGGATAAGTTAGCAATAAACACGCCAGATGTTCGTATGAGCCGACTCAGATGGTGGGGTCATGTGAAGAAAAAGGGGAAGGAGAGATTACCTAAGAGGTTAATGAGTTCGGCTGTAGAGCGTAAGAGAAGAAGAGGTAGACCTAGGAGGCGATTGTTAGATTCAGTGTTTAACGATTTCAATGTAGAGGTGTAGAAGCAGAGGAGGCCGCAGTGCTAACTGCTAATAGGGGATCATGGAGGTGACTTGTTCACAAACAGAGCCTTGCAGACTAGACTATAGGATTGGGAAGGAGGTGGCCGTGACCTTAAGTTAGGAACCTTCCAGCATTTGCCTGGAGTAGAAGTGGGGAAACCACAGAAAACAACGTCCTGGATGGCTCAGGTGGGAATTGAACCCATCTCTTCTCAGTGTTTCTTCGCGAGGCTGAGTGTACCCCGTTCCAACCCATAGACCAGAATTAAATTTCTTGGCAGGGCCGGGAATAAAACAAGGACCTCCGTCTAAAAATAACGGAGAGCTCTCAGTATTAACGTTGTAACCTGTTTTAAAAGCTTTAAAATGATATAGACTATACACTAACATTTTGGTTTTCATTATATTAATCTCAAATTATAATAGCCGCCTTGTCAAACACTTAAAAGACGTTTAATATTTAAATTAATACGTACATGTTTCGGTATACAATGATAATCGTCAGCGTAGATTGAAATAATAAACGAATCTTAAAAACTATGTTAACAAATGCCAAAGTGAAAATGGATATCTTTACAAAGTACACATTAAAATTTAAATAAAATGAAAGGTCACAAAACACACAAAAAAATACATAAACGAAACAAGACTAAAGTTAATATAAATCTACCTTAATAGATTGTCTACATTATACTTCTTCATTATGGTTCAATATAATGAATCGGATCACCTGTTGACTGCAAAAGATGTTTTTTCCACGTATAAAGAATTGGTGAAATGCGTAACAATTTTTGACTGATAAGGTCCTCTAACCTTGAAAAACGTTCTAGTTGAACCCCAACTTTCTATATTAGGCCTATATTAGACTAGATTTCTTCAATACGGCTCAATAATAATATATTGCTTGCCACGGTGGGTGAGTGGTTATAGTGTCGGATTACTAACCCCAAGCTTGCAGGTTCGCTCCTGGCCGTGGTAAGTTATTTTTGAAAAGCGGAAAAAATTACGACATGTCATAGGATGTTGGCATGTCAAAGAACCCATTTGAATTCAGTAGGCCGTGTTCATAATGACAAAATTAATCTCGGGATTTTCCGCCAACACAGTTCCTCATTTCTCTACTAGAAAAAGCTATAGTGTCAAGGAGCTTAGATATCTAACCTTCTTGACTTTCATAGTGCTTCGAGGAACAACAAAATTCGACATGCAAGCTACCCTCTGGGTGTCAAATAACAAAGCTTGCACCCGGCACCCGAGGCCGTTGTGTGCCCGTCAGAGGAGCTATCAGGGTTGCCAACTGCCGAAACGACATCCCTAACACCTCACCTGTCGGACCCATGTACCATGAGGATCAGGTGAATTTCTTATAGGCCATAGCGGCACGAGAATCCATGATCCAGAGGATCCGTGGTAACATGGTTGCTAAAAAGGTCATATGCAGCCCAAGAAAATACACCTCCTAAAGCTAGACTGAGAAGTAAACTTCCAGCCTTAAGTAAAACTTGTAGAAATATTTAATCAAAATATTCAGACACCTGGCCTAGTTCGGAGGGTTTCTATCGGCTAATCCGCAAACTAATAAATAAACAAAAATAAAAGATCAGTACCCTACCTGTAAACTACTGTAAACCCTCACGAAAGATCTATCTGACAAAGTGAAGCAACAACAGCAACACTGGGAAAATGGTACGGCAATAATCTTTAAGTCAGGTTACAAAATAAGCTAATAACGGAATTTACATTTAACAGGGTAGCAATAGCAAGTCTAAGTTAGGATGATACCATTTCCTCATTTACATTTATTTTTAAATAATCTAGCTAATTCCTAACAATTAATACAAAGTTTACGGCGATGACGTCAGTAAAGCAAAACAGTTAGTACAAATCTACATGACAAGCAGTCAAAAAAAAACATTAAATGCCCTCTTACAATCTAAGAAAAAGGGTAAACATGGGGTTATCATACACTTGAATAAAAATAACAAGACCATAAACAATATTATTCCTGCCTTCGCCCTGGGTTACTCTTTGTAAACCAGTGTCATCTAGGTGCATGTTAATTACGGTGGCGATTGCGTAGTAAAAACTACGTCTAACGTCGCATGAGGCTCACGCTCCACCAGCTACTGACTAAAGGTCGAGCAAGCACTCCGTCGATAAAAATTAGTGTCATCTGTCCTAGATTACTTCCACAAAAGAAGTGTGCACAAAGCAAGTGTCAGCCAGCAGGTCCAAAATGTAAGAAAATCAAGGTTAAATGCTATAAATAGTTAATTATCATCAGTTTATAATAATGACGTTTTTGTTAATTAGAATCGTTGGTTTAGATTATCGTTGGTTTATGGCGAATAGGCTGACAATCCTGAATACCTTGGGCTCAGCAGTAGCAGTCTCGTGCGAGATCAATCTCTGCTATAAAACACCGTCAACGAGCTCTCCCGCTCGGACATAACAATAACACAGGTTATTAGTGGCTCTCGGCTCACTTAATTTACCTCTGGGTAAGGCCTGGCATGAACATCAGTTACCTCCCTACAATAACACAGTCAACAGAATCGAAGTCTGGACACACATAAATATAGCCTCTATACAGATACCTCATCTAGCCTCTTAATTTCAACAAATAAACCTTAATATAACGTGTAATCATTCTCAGATCGAGAAGAAAGATAGTCGCTTCAATAGCGATGCAAACATATGGCTCTTGCCATTCATCTCAAAGTAGCAAAACATCTGATTATTACAAAATGGTGGCCTGTACATTGACCTACATATGAGACACATCATTTAAATGATAGTAATGCTATAAGCATTGTCAACGAGTCTGAAAAAGTATGTCCCACTGAGTGACTGGTGCTCTAGTACATTGCATGCTGGGAACTGTTACCACCTGTCCATGATTCGAGCTAACCTCGCTACTCACAATCATCCACACGGACAGTTTAGAAAATGAACAACACTGAAAGCAAGCAGATTTCTCGCAGAAAGTCCTATCAGAAAACGGGCCTTGTTATCATGTCCCAGATATAATACGAAATCACATAAGCATTAGGCTTAAACTCACGTCTCAAAACTATCCACAAAGACGTGGCATGTTTGTAAAAGTCAAAGAAATGAAAAATACAGATATTCCACTTAGTCTGAACCTCTTTGAAATGTGCAGATATGTCAGTTCATAACTGCTCTCTCTAATCATAACCATAATAATAACTGTGTCGAAACACTTGACACGAAATAAACATCATAAAAGCGCAAATCTTACAATTGCTAGGTTTGCCAATGATATGGCATTCATTACAGGGTTCGATGCTAGATTGCATACAAAATGTAACACCCTGAATGTGTTCATAACTTGAACTGGATGGCTTCATAGCCCATCAAAATGAAAATGACATTGAATTACAAAACTGATAGCTTCAGTAGGCTATCTAATGATACGGACTGTTCTGACTAATCAGTGGCGTGACAACATTTACTAGAAAGGGGTGTTATAAAAATAACACTGGCCATGACGTCTGATCGTCATCCCAAATAACTGTACACAAAATCACCCACCTAGGTTTGAACAAAACGTAGTAACAAATACTACAGTCACTCTTAGCAGGGGTAGAAATAACATCTTAGCGATGTCCATCAGAATGCACCGTGATCGAAAAGAAATTCAATCACAACGGGTGACTAACAAATCATTGAAAGTGAACTACAAGTATTAATTCTAACAGTACAAAACCTACCTATGGCTTGTCAAGGAGTTCGGCTGATTCTACAATAAACTACAATAAACTACACTAAGCTACACCACAATAGAACCTCACAAGGAATTAATTATTCGGACTCACAAGAAAGGATGTCTACATTAGAGCCGGGCAAATTTGCTCCAGTTCCGATCGGGATCGTAAGTTTCCGCATGGCTAGTATCGTCCCCCACCAAGCGCACTCAAGGCCAGGTCTCTCCGCTGAACGAGAATCTTCAGTTTCGATAATACCGGTACTGAATGGGAGTCTCGATAATACCGGAACTCCTTTTTTCTCGGCGTTATCGACAGTATCTATTTAAAGGAAAGAGCAGACTCACTCATACCGCTGCACGTGTCACTCAAGCCGCTGCACGTGTAAAGTCAAAGCCTTCTGTAATAACTCCGGAATCGGAATGTAAACCATTCCTCGTTCTTACATTTGACGAATTTAAAGCAGTATGAAGTGATACACCCCAGGAAGATCACATTGAATTGAGTTCGCATCTGCCACCTCCCTACCACTCCTACCCTCAGTTACAAATATACACACACTACTACAGACACCATAATAACACAGGTTATTAGACAAAGTTGACCCACAATAACACCAAAATGATTACGATGTTGTAGCCCCTAAAGTAAAATAAACTCAAATAATTGGCGTAATAGAGAAGAGCTACAAGAAAGTCTCTCGTGTATGACTCATGAATTTTTAGCCCTACTGACAAGCAATTTGCTTTAAAGAATACTTTCAATCTTCTTCTCCACCTTGTAACTGGTTGTTATTAGAGGCAACTATAGTGCAAAAATTGGCTGCGATGGTGAAAATACACTTGGAAAATATTACGCTGAAAAGTTTCAACTAATTTCATCTACTAAAAACTCTGATTTTGTGCTTGAAAACAATACAAGTTTGTGGCATGCGGTGTATTAATCATGTCAGTGCAAACACCTCACTGATGTGTCCATAAATGCCAATGATATGACAGTTTGAGTGAGAATAGTGCGACGGGAGTTGCACTGAGAACAACTCATTACCGCGGGAAGTCACTTCGTCCGATACTCCAAAGTCTCGTTCGATCACAAGGCTCTCTACCCATGATGCAACGTGTTAGCACGTGCGTAGGAACGCGATTGTAATGGCGGTGGTTTAAGCATATTGCAAAGCCATTATGACGAAAGATAAAATCAATCTTATTCTTGAAAGTGAACATTATTTTTTCGTATGCCCGACGACTAGAGAATATTATTCAAACTGTTAGGAGCATTTGAGATAAAGAGAGTCAGGTATCCAACGCAAAAGTTTTCACTGTGTATGTTTGTAACATTTTCCCTCAGTGTATAAGAGTCTCAATGGCTGAATTGGTTACATGCTGGACTCATGAGTGGAAGGGCCGGGGCTTGATACTCGGTAGGGGAAGTAATTTTAATTTTTGTTTTGTTACATTTTATTGTTTATGACGACCACTTTACCAGTATCTTACGGTACTACAAAACAGATACGACAGAACACAGTAGCGAGTGCATGAATTTTCAGGTTTTATTATGAGAAAGTTTCATACGGTAGTGCTTGAATGTGGCACTACACGAAAAGATCTTAATATGTAGCCTACACGTCAAATAGAATTTTCTTTTGCTGAAATTTAATGACCAAAATATACCGACTGACGATCAAAATCTCCTTCCATAAGTTATTAGGATGATATTCTCAATATACCTTGGGTAGTCTGTTAATATGATATCGTTGAAGTTGAGTGGATTCTTCCAATTCGCAGACTCCAGTCAACGGAATGAACAATTTGCATTGAATCCTTACACAAAGAAGCCTCAGTGCCTTCAGGCAGCGCCATATTGCCCAAGCGAGAACGAGCGATAATGTCGAGAATAATCGTTATCGAGCTCACATTATCGGTAATACCAGTTCCGGAACCATCATTTCCGTTTTTTATTCTCGTCCAACGAGACCGATCGGAACTCAAGAGCTTTTTGCCCGGCTCTAGTCTACATCTCAGTCGTTCCAACGACCTGAGGGATACAATAAGGCTTTGGTCTCCGGACAAGCGTTGTCCAATCTGGGCCTCCACACAGCCTCTATCCATCTCCACGGCCTTTATTCGGCCTCGTCGTTGTCGTGATGATATGACCAGACTCCTCCCCAAAGTCGTCATTTTCCTTGGCTTAGCGGATGCTTAAGTCATGGTTCTCAGATTTTACTTGCCCACAAATCACGTGGCATCGACGTTGTGTTTCACAGAAAAGGATCGCACTTGCGATTAAAGCAATATTTGTAGTTTTGAGTGTTGAAATGATTCACTCGGTTAATGATAATCTCACAGTGAATATGTTTTATCGCCACTTGACGTTGTCGAAATACGATGTTCGAACACGTGGTTGAAAATATGGTGTTCCACAATTATAATCACTTTTCCAAAAATGCACAGTATTCGTAGCACAAGCCTTCTCCGGCTGTAATATTCACTAATATTATGTACTGTTCGTAGTTAAATAATGTGCGATGCACTAATATTGCTTTCTTCGCCTTCCAGGCGGACTATTACATCGTCTTTTAGACGGACTTGACAAGAACAACATCCAACTTGGATGGTAAACCAAACACATGTGATAAGAGCTCAGTCCTGCGCTGCGTGAACTTGTGAATACACTAGTCGTGCAGCGACTGTCTAGTTACGGTTCGCGTATTTGCGATGTTAATACCTTACCAAAAGCAGAAATAACATACTACAGAATGTTTCGGTGATACAGAATTACAACATGAGAATATCTGAGCTTCGTAGAAAATAGAAGTGTCATAATTTAGCCTCAGATTATTTAATAATGGTTTTCTCCATAGTCAAAAGATAAACCATTTATAACTCCAAAGAATGTTAGCATGTGGCGACAGCATGGTCGGTCAATGGGTACGTTCTAAAGTGATGCATCAAAAATGCGTTGCGATGAAAAATATCACATGAACCAGTGCTTAGCGGGTTCAATATGATATTATTATTATTATTATTATTATTATTATTATTATTATTATTATTATTATTATTATTATTATTATTATTATTATATTGAAACGGATGCCGCTGATGGATGCTATGGGATATTGTTTCCAGCTAGGCATACTGATATGGAACAATGCGTAAGATTTTTGAAAGCATCTAACCTTATAAAGAGTCCTGTTGAAATATATTTGTGGTTACAATATGTTGTTTCCAGATGGTCGAACACCGTAAATATGTTTTATAAATGAAAAAAACATCTAACTAACTAACTAACCTCGAATAAAACCAGAGGATCCTACTTCTATGTTAGCTCTGTAGAACTAGCTGTCCAAACGGGTGATTTATTTCATATCATAATTCAATTTGCCAAGTATATTTATAGGTTGAATGAAATACTTGGACATTGATGGGCCAAATATATGGATTAGTCGAGAATAAACTCAACTATCTTCAAGAAACAGTGTGCACCAACAAGGAATATGCAAATGAACTGTAATGCAATGTGACAATAACAAGGTTTCATTTAGGTATATTGCCACTAAATGTAGTTTAGTCGAGTGCGGTGACAAATTTCACACCCCACCAAAGAAAAAAAAAATAGCGGTTGTTATATGAAATATTAGTAGAATGAGTATTTTGGTTAGTTATTGGACTAATACAGGAGGTACATTTAAACACAATTCCCCCCACCATGATCGTTTCACTTTGATCCCCCAATTTACACATTTGCAGACTTTAAGAAATCACCTTCTGGTAAAAGGTTATTTTTATTTTCTTAAGACTTAACGATGTGTCATAAAATTTCTACATTCAATTTTGTTCTTATAACAGTACTTCGTCTTGATTGAATGAAAATACTAAGAAGATGAATCATACCGTCAAAGTTTTAACGTTAACTCCACGAACTGTCAGTGGAAGTAAAGCTTTTGTCTGCAGTTTTGCACCTTGTAGCAGAATATCGTTGTAATGCTCATACTGTTGGTTATAACTTTCATATGATAACATTTTTACAAAGCAACAACATATAAATTAAAATGTGCATATTGTATAGTACGCCTAGAGACCAAAGCCTTTTTGTATCCCTCAGGTCGTTGGAACGACTGAGATGTAGACATCCTTTCTTGTGAGTCCGAATAATTAATTCCTTGTGAGGTTCTTTTGTGGTGTAGCTTAGTGTAGTTTATTGTAGTTTATTGTAGAGCTCGGTATCACCCATCGGGAAGTGGTCACGATTACGAGTACAATAGTCGTCGTGCACATCCCACCGTAGCAAGCGAACCTGAGCAAGACTGCACAAGGTGATATCGACATGCGAGAAAGTGCCAAATGCTACAGTCCAGCTGCCTCATCTGCTTCTCAAAATATTTCCCTTTACCGCTAGAGTATGCGGAATCCTAGATGATTGTGGACATTGACATCTCCAAGAAGGGGAAAAAGAGGGGAAAGCTGAGCGACTAGATCCACCAGTTAGTTAGTTATTGTTATAAGGGTCGGAACTACGAGGTAATTTGCCCCTCTTAACACAGATTAAAATATAAAAATTTGGAATGGAATTTAAAATTTAGAGGTGGATACCTGAATTTGAAAAGACCGAAAATTAATAAAACAAAAAATTAAATAAAACTAAATTCTTCTTCTCTTCTTCTTCTTCTTCTTCTTCGCGAATGGGTCGCTTAGGACCACGCGAAATCAACACTTTCTAGCCATCCTGTTGGCCCAGTATTCCTTCATTCGCAACGATAGGGTGTTCCCGTTGCTCTGACCATCGATGTTGTGTAGTCTTCTTCTCTTCTTCCTCGAAAGCCCGCGTCTGAGTGATTTTCCTGATTTCCTTCCGGTCATGTAAGTTTGGTATCCTAATTCCTTTAAGTCTCTCTCTGTAAATTTATACCAATTCGGTCTAGTAGCCATGTTCCTTAAGAAAGTATGTATTTTGTGTGTCAGTCTGTTCGGGTCCATTCTTTCTATGTGTTCCATTAATTGGATTATTCGCATTCACATTGTGTCTGTGATTTTGGAAACTTTTTTTTATATTTCTGTATATGGCTTTGAATAATGTACACCATCTTTTGTTCTCGATCCAAGGATTTTTCTCATTATTTTACGTTCCTTCACTTCTATTTGGTGTTTAAGGTTTTTTTTTTTGTTGGAGATTGAGTGTCTCTGAAGCATAGAGAGCTTCAGGTTTGATTACAGTTGTATAGTGGCGAATTTTGCAGTTCCATGAGAGACTCTTTTTGTTATAAATATTTGTTGTTGATTGAAAAGCAGTTTCCATTTTCTGAAGCCTCGAAATAATTGATTTCATTTCGTTACAGTGCTGTAATCCATTCACCTAAATATTTAAATTCGTTTACTCGAAAAATTTTGTTGTTGCCAATTTGAAGTTCATTTGATGCGGTTTTGATAAAACTAATAATTATACAAATAACAAAAATTACGGAAAAACAAAAATCATCATTCAAAAACGAACAAGTCGTTGAGTCAATGTTCACTGGAAAATTTAGATTGCTAGCCCTAACCCACTCTCACTTATAAAGTGGATGACGAGATCAGCAGCCACCGCGTCATCGGCTAATATAAGTTTGAGTGACATCTGCAAACCAAGGTTTCTCGTAAGATAGCAAGATCCACACACTCGGTTAAAATGTGGGACACGGTGAATACGGCTCCACAGGTACAAAGCTGGTTGTAATCAAGCTGAGAGTCTGGTGAGATGCACACTTTATAAACTGTTGCCATTACTAGCAACGTAGTACGAACTGCAACGATTTGCAGCTGAGTATAGCTAGCACCTTTTCACTTCTTCTTCCGAAAACGTTTCTGCTTATGCAGGTCGTTCACAGAGCCTCTTCCAACCCTCTCTTCTCTCCAATATTCAGCATTTCCTGCCATTGTAGGTAGTCCTCTCCGGTTCACATCATCATTCTCTTAATCTGTCAGTCTTGCCAGTGGTCTTCCTGTAGGTCTTCGTCCAGACTCTGACCAATCCAAAGCTCTTTTTGGTAGTCTCTCTTTACCCATTCGGTGTACATGTCCGAGCGATTTCAACCTATTCCTCTCCATTGTTTCTTTTAGGGGATTGACATGAAGTGTGTACCTTTTCACTAAAGCGACTAAAGAAAATGGAGACACGAGCCCCGTTGGATTCAGTTGAAGGCGGGCTTTACTACTGTATATTACCGACCGAGGCGAGTTGATGCCAATTTGCATCTTTTCTACAGTTGGACTTCCTCCACTGGTTTTAACTACAAGCATGATGTGATAACTTACTACTTTTTCAAATGTGTGATTTAGCTGGACTATCCACTTAAGATCTTTTACCGATCTTTTATGTTTCGCTATTGAGACATATTTTAGCCAATTATGGTTCATATTTCGTTCTCCTGGAGAGACGAAAGTGCTACCAACGTGTGTGTGTGTGACATCTACAACTTTCGACAAATTGAAATAAGCCTCTCGGTTAAGGAACGGAACTAGGAGGTAATCAGCTTTTCAGTGTCAGAATTCTTCACTCAACCTAAAAGTAGCTTGCCGTATTTTTCTTTCTGGGTTCATCTATTGGCCACTCAAATTTGTTAAGGGATCTTTAGCCTCAGTAGTGCTGTGTCAATTTCTATGCTTAGACTATTAGAAATTCTCTCTAGTTCTTTGATTGGAACTTGTTCTTCAAATATTTATAAATTTCTACATACAATGGGACCTGCTTCCCTACTAATTGTACATAATCAATGAGACCTGCTTCCCTACTAATGCACATTGCTTTATAAATGGGGCCTGCTTCTGTACTAATTGTACATTGCTTTATAATCAATTGGGCATGCTTCCCCACTAATTGTACATTTCTCTATATTTAATGGACTCTGTTAATTGTAAATGGGTATTGGGAATATCTCCCTTCTTGAATATATGGCAATCACTCCCCAAACACTGTCAAATTGTTAATAACATTTTTAAATTGTAATGGTTCTGTACCCTCGAATGGGATTATTATCACTTGTTATTCCTCTTAAGAACTTTGTTATTTTTGAATTATAAGATTCAAATTCTTTCCTATTCTCTGGTATTGAGACTGAAGTTAAATGGGCTATTACTTGCATGTCATTATTTATGAATAAATTCAACAATATTATCAGCAACTTGTTCTTCCTAATGTTTCACCCAAAACCGTCGTTCCCTTTTATCCTCTTAAAGTTCAAATTCTTTCGACTTGGGCGTGTCTTCAAGTTCTGTCTGATAAAGGATTGCATTGACTGATCGCCACCACGGATGACTAGATCAGCGGCCACCACATCATCGTCTAAATTTGAGTGTCGTCTGCAAACCAAGGTTTCTTCGTAGGTCAGCAAGATCCACACACTCGGTTAAAATGTGGGCCACGGTGAATACGGCACCACTGGTACAAAGTGGGGGGTTTTCCCTTTGCATTAGGTACGAGTGGGTGGATCTTGAATGGCCTATCATTAGCCTACAAAAATTAACGGACTCCCTCCGTGACTGGAAAGAGTCCGTCACACGCGATTAGTTCCCTTGATCGCTCTCTGACAAGGTTAATCTTTGCCAAAGAATATTTGTGTTTTTCACTGACCGGTTTGCTACGTTCTAGTTTCTGTTTACTCGGCTTGTGGTCTCTTCTGTTGTGAGAAATTGGTGATCGTGGATTGCCCTACCTGGTGAAACACACAGGAACTGTGTGTCCGGAATATTTCTTCTTCACTAATTCCATAGTATAGGCTCATTATTGCTGTTATTGTTTAAGTCTGGCATCTACATTGTGGAGGGCTGATTGTGAGGTGTTCAACACTTAAGTTTGTAGTGTATTTCACAGTTGTCATTTCATCGTTTTTACGATATCCGCATCCTTTAAAGCGTATTTAGTTCGACATTGTCTGGCTGCGTGGTTCGCCTGCTGTTCCCAAGGTTGCTGCCAGTTGCGAGGGAGCCGTGTCAGAAGATTTACAGCAACATTAAAAATCCCCTTCCGGGCAAATCTCTGGCAACCCGGCGTCTCAAAAGTCTCAGTAGTTGGTTTAGACGTAAAACCAATAACATTATTATTATTATTATTAGTTTGACATTAGAATTAGCGTATGGGCAGATGACCTCGTAGTTACGCCCCTTAAAACAACAATAACTAACTAGCATTTTTCAAGAAAATCAATTCTGTTTAAAGCACAGCAGTAAAAAAAACGCGTACCGGTAATGTAGAATATAAAATAAAATGTTGTGAATTTGCATTTTCATAAACCTGAACAGTATATCAATAAGGCAGAGTTATGATTGATTCTTTAAGTTGTTTTTTTTTCGACATCGTGGGCATGTATCTCCGTGTAATTGTGTGTGTGTAGAAGCTGTCTGATAATAATCTGTGTCGCTGCGATGTCTGTACTAGTGTGTGAATTTGTAGGATTTGGATAAGAAGCATCCGCGGCCGTAGGTTAAGTACCATCCCGAAATTTGCCAGGAGTAGAGGTGAAAAACCACGGAAAATCTCTTCCAGAATGGCTGAGGTAGCAATAGAACCCACCTAACCTCAGTTTTGTTTCAAGAGACTGAGTGTACCCCGTTCCAGCCCTCAGACCAGAATAACATTTCTTGGCAGAACCCCAAATCGAACCCGGGCATCATCGGTGACATGGATCTATCTTTTCTTGTACCTCAAGACATTTCTATTCTCCAGCGAGCATTTTCACAGTGAATGTCACACGCTGGATCCATTCACAGGCGACAGACTTCTACGGCACAGGAATACAAAGTTGATCCCATGCCATTACAGGTGTCTCAAATCTGGTGGTGATTGTGTCAAAAATAGCTCAAACATTGTTGTACTGGTGACAATATAGCAGGTTTGCTCCTGACCGTGGTAAGTGATTTTTGAAAGGCGACAAAATTCACAACATGCATGTCATACGTTGTTGGCATGTTAAAGAACCCATTTGAATTCAGTAGGCCGTGTCCATAATGGCAAAATTAATCTCGGGATTTTCCGCGAACACAGAGTTCCTCCATTCTCTACTAGAAAGCGCTATAGTGTCAAGGAGCTAAGATATCTAACCTGCTTGACTTGTATAGCGTTCCAAGGAACGACGAAATTCGACATGCAAGCTGCCCTCATCATCATCATCATCATCATCATCATCATCATCATCATCATCATCAAAGTCCCTCTCCAGTCACTCGGGTGTGGTTTACAAGCCTCCTCCACTCCTTTCGGTCCTTCTATTTTTCCTGTTCCATCACTTCTGCCACATCCAATCCAGCTTCTCCAATGTCCTTCAAAATTTGTTCCAACCACCTTCTTCTCGGTCTTCCAACTAGACTCTTTCCCTTGACTTCTCTTTCTAATTCCCTTCTTGCTGCCCTCTGGGCGTCAAATAACAAATCTTGCACCCGACACCGGAGGCCATACGATATTATTATTATTATTATTATTATTATTATTATTATTGCAACTTGTTGCCAAGCAACTTCATGTTAAATCCAGTCAGTGCTTGGTATTGGTATCCTAGAGTATTTGCTAACATGTACCTGTTGGCGAAACTGGCGGCGGTGAGTCCCTGCGTTTAGGAGACTTTAATGGGCTTCTGTCCAGTGTACTTTTTAAAACCTTCTTGATGACCCCTCTGAAGAGAAAATATGCAGTTGCTTCAATAACTACAGCGATTGCAACCATTGCCATTAACATAGGCATGGCGACGGGAACGACGTTCACGACAGTCACAGACCTTCTCCTTTTTTTCGTCTGGGCAGGGGCTGCAGAGCTCCTCCTTTCCGAACTTGCGCTGCAAAAAACATTACATTATTGGTAAAGGTACATGGGGCTGGAAGGTATTTCCTGCATTGTTAATTTGTTAACGTTATCTCTTAACCCCCTTGGCCTTCTCCCACCCCCCTCCGTATTGTGGTGCATTGCTTCCAGTTCAGTGCTGGCAACGGGAGGTGACAGCTGCGCGGAAACCGACCACGCATTGGTGTAATATTTGGAATACACGGTCAGTCAGAGTTAGCTTTTGCTGCTTTTTGATCTATTTGTTTCATTTAATTTCTTTTTCCCTGTTCGCAGACACCAACAGTGATTCCTTACGTTATATTTTTTCCGGGGCCTTGCTTATGTTCTTTATAAGTCTGTTCTAGATATATATCTTCCATGGACAACCTAGCGGCATCTGGCAGCTAACCTCTGAAGTTCCTCAATATCTCCATGCTCAAGAGGACTTCCTTACCAATCAAACCACCAGGCTTCGTCGTTGTCGCCAGCTAACATCTCCTTGAAGACACCGCTCTAAGAAGAAATCTATGTTCTTTATAAGAATTGTATTTTTCTTATGTTGTATACCATGAGGTACATTCTATTGTCTATTACCCCCACCCTTTTCCGCCTCCTTGGTCCCTTCGTGCTTCCTTGAGCCACTCTCACTTTTGCGTCAGACGTCAAACATACAGTTGGGGCTCTCTCACGAGCTTGTCTCATGTGCTCGAGAGACATTTTAAATCAGACGCCATGTCTGCATTTTAGATCAATGGTTACAAGGAACCATCGCCTACTCTACAAAAATGAGCTAAGTACAAAACTTCAATGTTTTTAAACATATGTTAGTGCTTTTAATACAATTTTATAGACGGTGTGAAGAATTGCAAACTATTGTGCAATAACCTTCTTCAAGATAGTTTTTCTTGTCATGATTTAACTATCTAAGCTGGCTTTATAAAGTGAAACCCAGTACTTCTTGTACTAAATGATTGGGATTACCTTCCCACTACGAGGGATTTAATTCATACTACCCAGTGTCTATAAAAACTTAGCTTTTTCCTCCGTGGGACCTCCCTTGCCCATTTAACTGTCATCATGGTTCTGGAACATTCCACATGAACCAATATTTCTACAAGTAAAGCAATCTAGTATTTTCCACTCAAATATGGGAATGCTTTTCCTCACTGGGGAATTAACGTCACATTTACTGCTGTTCAAAACCTAATTTGCTTTCCACCGTGGGAACTGTACCTCATCATTCAACCGCAATCTATAAACTTTCCAACGCAATAAACTTGTTCAAGCTAAAATTCAACTAGTGATCTCCATAACTACAATAACTTTTCTCTTTACAAACTTTCTGTGCTGCGATAGTGAATTTTTCAAATCCATCAATTGACTATGGCGCAAAACAGTGGCCGTTCAACTACCAACCGCGTCGTGTTCGAATGAGAGCAATAAAATTGGCCAGAACATTATATTCCCATTCTCCTTTTCCAAACACCCTCTACTAACAATATTCAAATTAACTTATGTACTTAGTTATTTCTCTATGAGGCCTTGCCCTAAGTTTGGCGCCCTCCCATTTTTCTCCATGTAAAATTTATTCACTCTGCGAAAATACAAGAAGTTTTAGAAACTTCTTTTTATTCTTTCTTTTTTATCCTGCTAGTACAGGAATTATTAACTTTCTAATCATTAATCTTTTGTACTCAATCTTTTCTCTCCAGGATTCGTTATCACGTCCTACACGTTGTATGTTTAATATAGTAATTTCTGTGTAAAATAGCGGTAATTTCCGCTTGTTATTTTTCTTCTTTCCTGTAACTATCAGGAATTCAATATATTTTTTACAGCCTTTTCGATTTCCATAAAGGGATTCTAAAAGTGCCTATATTGTACCTGATCTAATTATCAAAGTTAAAATTGCTTCATAATTGTTGTTACAAACGTTAAAGTTTTTAATCTTGAGCACATATTTTGAAACCTTTGTATTGTGCCCAACTCTAGGAATGGGTATTTCAAGATTCAGACACCTAGATATCAAGGGAAAGGCTACAGCCGCTTTTGAAAGTTGAGATATTTGAATATCGCGCTACATTGCTTCCAGAAGGAAGTGGAAAGAATTTACAACCAAGAGCATGTCAAGTGACGTAGCGAGTAATAGCAGAGGTCGAGACTATTTTTTGATTAAATAGTTAGCCATGGAGTAGAGACTTGAGACTTGGATCAGATTACTGGCACGGCCAAATGAAAGAGAATTCACTTAGTATCAAGTAAATCGGACCAGGGATACCAGAGATATGAGGATTTCTAGATTTCAGCGTGATGCGGCGTGACCCTGACCGTTTTGAATAAAAGCCGGCCGGCACAGGCATCATTAGCTCACTTCGAATCAAGCTCTTGCCTAGCAATGTGCTACTACGCTGAGCCAAGGCACATGGTTGCCGGATCTACGCAGAAGTTATTTTCAAAGTTGTGATAGTCACAAAAGTGCTGCGTTACAAGTGGAACTTAGTAAGTTTCCGGCAGGGAGAGAATCACTAAGGTGATAGTTATTTTTCGACGGACACTGGTGAAATATTTTATTTCTACATGGACATATGCTAGACTTTGTCTAGAAAGTACTTTGTCACAGTCCAGTAATAATCATTCAATACTTGGATATTTTTGTCCAATTTAGTCAGTTTCATAATTGTAACTTAATAACCACTCCGATCTATCAGTATACTGAAGACCAGTCTATCACGGTGTTGTTCATTAGCCAACGCAGGGAAACTACATGTTGCTTCGCGCATGGTAGATGGTGTGAAGCCATGCCCAGGGAACGATCTTCAGAACAGCCGTTGATTGGTTTAGACTGTCAGTGTTTTCTTGTACTGAAAAGATTACCGTGAGTTATGTTACAACTGACATATTTGAGAATAGATCACTTAGATCTGACCCCATTTAAGCGAAATGCTATGGACTTAATAGAAGTCAACATTAAAATGGATCAGCAGTTACTTCAAACTTCAAGCAATATCTCCACTATGTCGTGTTAGACAGATTGTGGGTATATAATGGCGGCCGATACAAGGATTATACGTGCTTGTCCGACAGGGCATGTATCTGGATAAATCTGGTATAGACCAGGTTCACTACGCTTCAAGACCATCAAGAAATTTAAGCCACTTTTCGACCTTATATTATGCCTAGCTAATTGGAACAAACTATTTTTCTGCAGATGACCAACACATTTATTTTTCTTCGTATTTAAATCTTGCAATGATTTACGCAAGACATATTAGAGTTATTCTGAGTATTTTCAGCACTCAGAACAGTTTAGGATCGATGACCGAGCAGAACGAGCATTTATTTGAATATTTCATATTTTTGGGAAATCACGGAAAACAACCGATGTAACTGTAAAAGTTAATAATTATTTTTGTTAAGAGATGGATATTTTATCCATATTCGAAGAATCGAACATGTGGATTCTCACATAATGAAATAATAATTAAACACATTTAATATAACTAATAATAATAATAATAATAATCCACTAATAATAATAATAATGATTTTCATAATTTTTCTAAATAATTCTTGGATCTTATATTTTCTAATAATCACATTTATTGAGAGAGAGCCTATGAAGTAGTTTAATCATTTCTAGTTTGGAACAGGAGATTTTCCGAAGGAGAGTGGTTAGCGCAAGCCCGCATTCAACCAACATTACAGTTCTGGTTGAACAGTTAATATTTGCAATGAGCAAAGTATATTTTTCAGATAACACGGAGAGGCATGAAACGGGAAGCAAATGATATTTGTATCAATTAGGATATTTCTGTATTTATATAAAATCATGACGTAAATACACATTCGAAAGTGAAGTAAAGATTATCATAAGTATGGTAAATTCACGGGTTGAACTGAATGGTAAAATAAAAAAACTTGTAAGTTTATTAATCTTCCAGTGTTGATAACAAGCAGAGGCTTGATTTATTGTATAAATTTTGGGAAGAAAATTTATGTGTGTGGAGTAGTTGAAATGCCATTCCCAGGTGCGCATGTTTAAGTCGCAGGAATGAGGAGGTTTTTATTGGAGCATCAATCAAATAGCAGGTTCGATGACTCAGTGTTAAAGGAGTATTGGAACTACACATTGCGTCGTATGAATGACCCGAAGGTTATTTCTTAAAAAACCATCAGTTCTTATTTCAACCTTGTTTACGGATTCCATTTAGACTTTGATTTTGCTAGAACCCGGGTTTTGTCATGATAGTATTTTATTCTTGTTCAGAGGAAGACCTTTGCCGTTGTTGTTGGAATATTGTGTTCTTACACAAATAATAGAATGGGCCACTGCCAATTAAAAATAATTCTATAACCACGAATAATTTGAAGGATGTTTTCAATCCTAGTGCCATGAACTAAATGAATTTATTATGAAGCTACAATTCTTATTTCCGCATTCTGTCAAAGAATTGCAAGTTGTGAAAGTTACTAAAATGGCCACAAATATAAATATTTTTCTTAATGATGATTCCAGGTGGAAAATCGAATAGTTGAATGGTCCAACAATTTATTGATCAAGTTGATGATTCAGAAATCACGTATTTTGTTAGGAACTTGAAGTTCATAATCGAGTCACTTCTCGAAATGTTTAATGTCAGAAGAACAATTAATTTTGTTGTGCTTCGCACAGTTCTTCGATGCTATGCTCAATGGTCAAATACTTTTCAGCAGTTGTTATCAATATGTGTAAATAATTTGTGTTGATTCAAAGATAATAATATTTTTGACAATAATTGTTTAAACTGGAAAAACAAGTGAAAGTTAAAAATTCTATAAACAATTATTCTACGAGTGTTAATATTATGTAAAAAATGCAACCAGTGAACTACAGTATTTCCAGTAAAGACAATTAAATTTGAACTGGATTTAATCATAAATAATGGATTTAATTTTGGAACACAGTCTACAGGACTAATAATCAGACTTGTGTTTCCAAAGATAATTGTCCAATGTGTTGGAAAATTTCTGTACATTGTGTAAATAGTGATGTGGGTCGCCACACGTGAATGATGCCGCTTTTAGCATCTTATTTTTCAGTCAATTTTAACTTCAGAATAAAATGAGATAATTTTACATGATGTGTTATGCCCAGTTGAATCTCTTTCTATCCTTATTGTTGCATTGAGCCAAAAATCAGTAAAGCATTTTTTTTCATTTGATGTCGTTTTTGCGATTAGCTTTAACCCATCTGGCGCTCCGGGATATTTTGACTCTCGTGCTGACTGATTCTTGGTAAAATGCATATGTGGTCGTGCGGACTCCGGTCTAAACGGGCACACTATAGGTGTAGTGCTTTCACAAGTTTGAAACTTGCCATTGAAAATTGTAAACTTCTCATAATTAGGTCTACGATCTTGACATTTTATAGCTCTAAATTGTTATTCTCCCCTTAAAACCAAAATCAAACTTTAAGTATTGTTATTTAGTTTACCGTTTGAAATTGTTTAAATAAATCGTTAGTTTTCTGTTGTTCCTTATCTTTATTGTTAGAATAACGATTAGGCAGGTCCTTCACTTCGCTGATTCTTCCTATAGGCTTAAGCCCTCTTTACGAAAACGAATAATCCTTCAAATAATAAAGTCTTTCCTACTTGTTGCATTTAAACTAAAATTTCAAGTAACAACATTTTCAAAGTTTCTCTTGGTTTTCTTAGCCAATCCTAGCAAGCCATTAAGGCAAGTACAGCTAGCTCTGCAAGCTTCCTACTTGTTGAGATTTTTCCTCTTACTTCTGGTTTGTTTCCAAAAATTTTAGTTTTGTTTGAGTTAGGTTTGAGGCCCTCCTCTTTTCTAAACTTTTAGTCGGCATCTTGCTGGGTTAAAGCTTAGCCTTTCTTAAGTACCACAATTGGTATTCTTCTAAAAATTGTCAAGAAAACTAGTAAAATTATTACAAAAGGCATTAAAACTGCTTTATCGCTTCCCTCTCTGGGAGCATTCGGTCGTTTGCCAGAGATCCAACAGTGCCCAGAAATAAAATTATTATCCCACATTCAAATCCTTCCAGCTTTCTTGAATGCATTATAAATCCTAATCTTTCTAAAGGAAAAGTTAGTACTTTCTTTTTTCTCGGCCCACTTTGCCTTGCCAGAGTGTCACCCGTCCCCACAATACTGAAATACAAGCTTGGGAGGGAAAGTGCAATCGCCGAGCACTTGCAGGCCACCTCAATTCACGCTACGCTCTCCGCTTGCCTGAGACAAGCCCCCACTAGAGTTAGGTTCCTCTTAAATTTTGTGCAGCGAAATTTCATTCCATACATTATTTTACTTAAATGTGTGTGGTGGATTCTCATCCTATCTACCAATACTTGTTCTCCACACCGAAACCCACTTCCTTTTTTTTTTTTTTTTTTTTTTTTTTTTTTTCATCATCCCTTAGGTAGAGTTAGTCCTGAGCTAAAACCTACCACGCATCGCTCAAACAGCTAAATACACAATCCACAATAACCAATCACATAAACACACTAAGCAAGCAAACTCGAAGGTCGGCCACTATCAATATGTCAACTAAAAATCACATATCTTGACTATTTGTGCTAGTTAAATTACTACTGCAACTAAATAAGTGTATATATTGTAAATATCATAACCCATACTTGTAGACATAGATTTAATAGCCTAAGTCGCTTGGCGATCGAAACTGGTCATCCAAGTGTATTAATTAATCGCATGTTTTTTTTTTTGTTTTTTTTTTTTGACCAGTGAACCACCCATCACAATTGGGTACAATCGTTTTCACCTACTAGAAAACATTTCGATTACTAAGGCAACACTGAACAAGAAGAACTAAACAGTCTATTTTCATATATCCTACTTATATTAATTGCCTCTATCAACATACAAGTTTTCAGTTTGATTGCTGTAATAGATGCGTAGATATTGAAAACCGTCTAAATATTTCGGATGGTCACCATGTTGGATTTTCATATATAGGTCTTAGAGTTATGTACTATTACATGAAGATTATTGTGTAGGTGTTTTATTCAAACTTCAATCGCATGATCAGGACACAAGAAACAAAAACGAGATTTTATTAATTCACTCAGCCGCCATCTTGTGGTTATGAAAAGAATTTAAATGAATTATATGCCAGTGGATTAAAATGTATATAAGCATATACCGTATCAAGTTTCACTGCGCTCGGATGGTTAAATCACAAGAAACGTCCATTTGAATACTTAAATTTCGCGTCGCCGCCATGTTGGATTTGTGCTCACTAGGTTATTGAACGTCCCATAGGTGAACTTATGTTTATAACCTCTATACACATACAAAATTTCAGTTTGATTGCTGTCATAGATTAATAGATATTGAGAACCGTCTAAATATTTCGGATGGTCGCCATGTTGGATTTTAATATATGTAGGCCATTGAGTTATGTACTATTAGATGAGGATTATTGTGTGCGTTCATTATTCAAACGTTGATTTCAATCGCATGATTAGAACACAAGAAATAAAAACTTAATTTTGAAATTTCGCACAGCCGCCATCTTGAGGTTATGTAAACAATTGGACTAAATTAGATGTCAGTGCGTTTCAATTTGTATAGTCATTTGCTGTACCAAGTTTCACTGCATTCTGATGGTTAAATCGCGAGAAAAGTCTATTAAAATGTTTCAATTTTGCTTGGTTGCCATGTTCGTATTGTAGTTGACAGGTTATTGAAAGTCACTTAGGTGAGCGTCTAGTAGTGTCCTTTATCACCGTACAAAGTTTCAGGGTGATGTGAGTAATAGTTTCGGAGATATACAATGCCGGTGAAATATTTCGCACAGCCGCCATGTTGGATTGGTGAGGCATAATAAAATTTGAAGGGCACGGTCGGGGTCGGCCAAAATAGTGCTATGTCCTTACCGAGTTTCATTGAAATCGCTCAAGCCGTTTAGAAGTTATTAGGGACACACACACACACACGGACGCACACACATACACACACACGCGCGCGCGCGCGCACGCACACACACGGACAAAAGGTAATCTCATAAACCTTTTTTTTTTTTTTTATAAATGAAAATAGACTAGAAATGGCTTCCAACACGATAATAGTGAGGTAATTTAAAACTACTAAAAGCTCTCCGAAGGAGAGAAGGTTGGTGAGTTTGGGAGATTCTCTTTCGGAGTTGGCAAAAATAACCGCGACGACCATACCGTTGGTTCATATGCCGGCACACCCCTACACCAACAACGCAACGGTCTATTGAATGTCCGACCAACACTCATCTCCAAATCTTAGATGAACCGGCCACGGCGGAACTCTATCCTCGCTGGCATCGGGAGAGCATGTGTTCGAATCCCACCTCGGCCGTCCTCAAAATGGTTTTCGAGGCTTCCCATTCTCACTACAAGTCAAATGTCAGGATGGTTCCTTTCATTAGGTCCACGGCCGATTCCCTTTCAAAACTCCATTCCCTGACCCATTCTTAAAAATAAATAAATAAATGGCCATTGGCTTTATTAATAAAATTGTTATCAATCTTACAGTACATGAAGAGGGCACAACAGAGCGACTCATCGAAAATGAATGGCTAATGAACACACCTGCCCGGAATGCAAGTGTTCCAACCTCGATTACACTCATTAATTCTTACTCAAAAGAAACGTTGTAATTAGCTTATGAGATATCCGATGACTTTAAAGTCATTTCTTCAAAACCCCGCGGTTCACAGTGCGGTGTAGGGGAGGTTGGTTGGTTGGTTGGTTGGTTCCTTAGTTTAGGGGCTGCGACAACGCTTCGGTGGCGTAGTCGGTAGCATGCTGAGCTTCTATGCCCAAGATCGCGGGTTCAAATCCGGCCGAAGTCGTCGGGTTTTTTAAGAGCGTTAACAATCCCTCAGTATGCCTTCCTTCGGAGGGGAAGTAGAGCCGGCGGTCCCATGTCATAGATTTATGGCATGTTAAAAAACCTTCCACTAATTACAACTGTGTGAAGCTAAATTGTATAGGTTAAGAATGTAAACAACGCTCTTAGGTTGCTAAGTTTGTTGCCAAGAGCCGACTGCGTTGGCGTCTGGTAGCTAAGTTCTGAACTAGTAGTCGTTGACGGTGGCTTTGGGAGGCAAAAGTAGGAACTATTTGAAAAATTCAAAAGTCTGCAGTCCTTACTTGAATTAAAAGACAGATAACACACACTAATACAGTCATCACAATTAACGCCGGTTATCAGACAGATTCTACACACACCCAAAGTACACGGGGCTACATGACCGCGTTGTCGCAGCCCCTAAACTTAAGAACCAACCAACCAACGCGGTCATGTAGGCCTAGACTCGTGTACTTTGGGTGTGTGTAGAATCTGTCTGATAACCGGTGTTAATTGTGACGGCTGTGTATCTGTTTTAAATCAAATAAGCACTGCAGCAAATAATTCCAAGTACAGTAGTTCCTACTTTTGCTACCAAATGCTACCATCCACGACACCTAACTTGCGGACTTGGCTACTAGATGGCATCGCAGTCAGCACCTGGCGGCGAACGTTGGGACTAATAGAGCGTTATCAACTCTAACCTACAAATTTTGGCTTCACACAAGTGTAGTTAGTGGAAGGTTCTTTTTCATGCCATAAATCTATGAGATGGGACCGCCGGCTTTACTTCCCCTCCGAAGGAAGGCATACTGATGGATTTTAACGCTATAAAAAATCCGACGACTTCGGCTGGGTTTGAACCCGCGATCTTGGGGATAGAAGCTCAGCATGGTGTAGGGGAGGGCGTGAGAAAATGACCACCCCCACTTGGCATCATGGGCGCGTGCACTCGCGGCTCCTAGTTCGTGTTAAGCGAGACCCTGCCCTAACCTCCACTAGGGTAGTGATGAAAATCGCTTAACACGAACTAAGAGCCGCGAGTGCACGCACTCATGAAGCCAAGTGGGATAGCAGCCTTACAGTCATTCTACTGGCGTGGTAGCACAGTGGTCAAGCTGCTTGACTCTCATCAAGGTGGACCAGATTTGATTCCCGCTCAATGCATATGAGGTCTTCGAAAAGGAATGTCACGTCCTGTAATTTGGTTCCGCGTAAAAAGTAAGTCCCGTGGCTCGTTATCACGATATTAACGGTCACTTAATAGCCCACCACCACCTTCTTTCCTTCCTACCTTCCTTCAACAGTACGGTGACTATTGGACAAAATCAAGTGTGCCAAAACGGTTGAAAACTGAATGCAGGTAATCAATCGTTTTCCACAAATAGCAAAGTGGTTTTTTTTTAGCCTATGGCTTTTAGTGCCGGGAGTGTCCGGGGACATGTTCGGCTCGCCAGAGTTTGTAGCTTCTTCTATGCGGACACCCATGGGGCGAGCTACAAGTACCGTCGCATGTGGAGTGTTATCTGGGGAGGAAAGTGTGATTGTAAGGACGAGGAATTGGAAGAAAGCGGCTGTGGCCTATAGTTAGGGACCAACCCCGGCATTTGCCTGGAAGGAAGATGGGAAACCACAGAAGACCATCTTCAAGGTTGCCGGCGGGGGGATTCGAACCTCATCGCCTCCCGGATGTGAGCGGCTGCCTGCAGCCATGCCGTAACGACCACGGCTAACTCACCCGGTAGCAAAGTGATGAAGAAAGGATGGAAGCTTTCAGTTTTAAGTGACCGATAATCTCGGGATCATGAACCTCGGGACCTCCATTTTTACGTGGAATCTGAACTACAGGACGTGATTTTTCACTTCGAAAAAAGGCGATGAACATAGTCAGATGTGTACGCCGTTGCGGTGACGTCACACTTCAAACAGTTAACGAGACAGCAACAACAGAGATAATGTCTTGTTCACTGGCCCTTATTGCGAGCAAAGTGGCTATGTACTGGACGATCCACCGTTTCTAATATGTGCATCGGGGTGAGTATTCTATCTTCGAATGGTTGTTTGTTGTTTAAATGTTTGCTGAGGGGTTTCTCAAAACGATAGCAAAGTATAGCTCTAATTCTTGTAGACAGATGTTAAGGGTGCTGTTATTTAAGCATTTATGTTAGTTTCTGCAGAACCGACAGTAGTGGCTACGCTGGCTAAAGCGCAGCATTAGGTCATGGGGCCAAGCTCTCTGCTGTCTCGGCAGACGTGTGGGTTCGAGCCCCCACCTTCGGCCGTCCTTGAAATGGTTTTCCATGGTTTCCCATTTTCAACATCAGGCAAATGCTGGGACGGTACCTTCTGACAGGCCACGGCCGCTTCCTTCCCTATCCTTGCCCAGTTTCATTCACCATCATTCATTTCATCTCTCATTAACTCCTCTCATGAGGTTGGCGTCAGGAAGGGCATCAGGCCGTAAAAACCATCGCCACAATGACTTCCATCGCATCTCATCCCCGACCCCGTTGGAGAATGGGAATAATAAGGGGTAGACATACATACATGTTAGTTCCTGCAGAAACCTACAATTCTTCGTAATATTGTAGTCATTATCTCATAGTTTCCAGAATATGTACGATGACTAATCGGGTGGTGTTTCAGACATGGTTTTGAAAATCACATGAGAAGACGACTGTAGCGACTATAGTCGACCCATGGACCCATTTCAAACGGGATGACTGTTCGGAAGGCATTGTAACCGCAGTTCGTGATTTTTTAATTTATTGGCTCATAAAGGTTAGAATTAGACTAAATCACATCAATTAAATTAATGATCGTGTGGCCTCTGGAACGGCCGAGTGCAGGTCTTTCTAGTTAACGCCCGTGAGTGACCTGCGCGTCGTAATGAAGATGAAGTAATGATGAAGACGTCACATACACCCAATCCCCGAGCTCGGGAATTAACCCCAGGAAATTAAAATCCCTGATGATTCGGTCGGGAATCGAACCCGGGACACTTTGAGTCAAAGCCTAGCGCGCTAACTAATTAGTCACATCAACAAAAGATATGTACCGGTAGTTTATAAAAACTTAATTTCGTTTATTTTGATTTTTGTACCATAACTCCATCAACGCACAACTCTGTACGGCGTATCCGTGTGCATTAAACCAAGGGTCTGAGGGTTCGAGTCCCGGCAGTCACAGCGGCCATCTTGAGTGTGGTTGTCCTCTTCTTTGCTCTTCCTTCAGGCAAATGCAAGTGGAAATTGTGAAACAACGGTCACTCCTTTTCTTTTCAAGCGGCTTCAGTGGCGTAGTTGGTAGCATGCTGAGCTTCTATGCCCAAGATCGCGGGTTCAAACCCGGCCGAAGTCGTCGGATTTTTTAAGAGCTTTAAAAATCCCTCAGTATGCCTTCCTTCTGAGGGGAAGTAAAGCCGGCGGTCCCATGTCATAGATTTATGGCATGTTAAAGAACATTCCACTAATTACACCTGTGTGAAGCTAAATTAACTTATAGGTTAAACAACGCTCTTAAGGTTCCTACGTTCGTCGCCATGAGCCGACTGCGGTGGCGTCTAGTAGCCAAGTTCTGAACTAGTAGTTGTTGACGGTGGCGTTTGGCGGCAACAGTAGAATACTTGAAATTCAATGTCTGAAGATAATACTAATATAATATCGTATGGCCTCGGGTGCCGGGTGCAAGCTTTGTTATTTGAAACCCAAAGGATAGCTTGCATGTCGAATTTCGTTGTTCTTTGAAGCACTATTAAAGTCAAGGAGGTTAGATATCTAAGCTCCTTGAACACTATAGCGCTATCTAGTAGAGAAATGAGGAACTTTGTGTTGGCGGAAACTCCCGAGATTATTTTTGCCATTATGAACACGGCCTACTGAATTCAAATAGGTTCTTTGACATGGCAACATCATATGACAAAGTGTCTTAATTTTTGCCGCCTTTCAAAAATCACTTACCATAGCCAGGAGCGAACCTGCAAGCTTGGGGTTAGAAGACCGACAGGTTGACCACTCACCCACCGTGGCAAGCATTAAAAACAGATAACTCACACCCAAAGTGCACGGGGCTACATGACCGCGTTGTCGCAGCCCGTAAACTGAGGAACCAACCAACCCTTTTCTTTTCGCTTTCATTTCGATAATATATGATTTTCATACCTTATTTCAACTTCTGGGGAGACATTATGAATTGTAATTATTACTAACCTTGGACACTGCTGCACCGACTGTACCGGATATGTGTGCTAAATCACGTAAATATGTATTTTTATTTATTGCTCCTTTCATAAAGGCAGCCATGTTCGACAGCGTATTTAGTATGTAAAACTGCCGCCAAAGCGCTCACAACGAAGTGCACACATTGACGTCACTAGTTGCCAACATGTCCGATACAAAATACACCACAAGACACACGTAACGTTCTAGCAGGGCACGGTAGACAACAACAACAACAACAAAAACTATTGAGCTGGACGCGTTAGACTGTAACCATTGTCAAAAAACATTGAATTGGACGAAACGAAGGTTAGAATGGTGCAGGGTCGAGGTTCGGTCTTGGCTGCGCGAAGCTAGCGGGGCACCGTTGACAAAAAAACATTAATAATAATAATAATATCGTATGGCCTCGGGTGCCGGGTGCAAGCTTTGTAATTTGACACCCAGAGGGCGGCTTGCATGTCGAATTTCGTCGTTCCATGGAACGCTATGAAAGTCAATGAGGATAGATATCTAAACTCCTTGTCACTATAGCGCTTTCTAGTAGAGAATGGAGGAACTTTGTGTTGGCGGAAAATCCCGAGATTAATTTTGCCATTATGAACACGGCTTGGTTGGTTGGTTCCTTAGTTTAGGGGCTGCAACAACGCGGTAATGTAGCCCCGTGTACTTTGGGTTTGTGTAGAATCTGTCTGATAACCGGTGTTAATTGTGATGACTGTATTAGTGTGTGTATCTGTTTTTTTTTAAATTCAAGTAAGGACTGCAACTTTGAATTTTTCAAATAGTTCCTACTTTTGCCGCCAAACGCCACCGTCAACGACTACTAGGCCTAGTTCAGAACTTAGCTACTAGACGCCACCGCAGTCGGCTCTTGGCAACGAACGTAGCAACCCAAGATCGTTGTTTACATTCTTAACCTATACAATTTAGTTTCACACAGATGTAATTAGTGGAAAGTTCTTTAACATGCCATAAATCTATGACATGGGACCGCCGCGCCGGCTTTACTTCCCCTCCGAAGGAAGGCATACTGAGGGATTTTTAACGCTCTTAAAAAATGCGACGGCTTCGGCCGGGTTTGAACCCGCTATCTTGGGCATAGAAGCTCAGCATGCTACCAAGTACGCCACCGAAGCCGCCATGAACATGGCCTACTGAATTCAAATGTGTTCATTAACATGCTAACAACGTGTGACATGCATTCGTGATTTTTGCGCCTTTCAAAAATCACTTACCACGGCCAGGAGCGAGCCTGCAAGCTTGGGGTTGGTAGTCCGACATGTTAACCACTCACCCACCGTGGCAAGCAGCAAAAAAAAAAAACATTGAGTAGTACCGTAAGCACGGGGTTGGCAATAATTCATGCGGGTAATGGCGGACACAGCTGGAATTTCATCTACAGTATGTAAGTCATAAACTGACTAACTACAGAAGGTTGATAGACGGATTCTTCGCACAATAATCAATTAAAAACACCAGGTTGAGGGCCCGTGGAGACTTATGTCCAATTCGATACTTTACAAGGAAAATGAATCTATCATTGACACGATGCCAAAACGAAGTATTGCGTTTTTTGGACACATATCCCTCTTGCCAAATACTAGACTCCTGAAACAACTTTTTGACTTCTTTTGTAACAGTAAAACAAAAATCACATGGTTTAAAGAAATACAAATGGATTTAGACGAATTGAAAATTACTAAGCATCATATTGAAAATAGAGAGGAGAAACGACTTCTGAATAACAATTACACTCGACTAGCAATCAAAATTTCACAGCGTAAGCAATATGTTATATCAGCAGAACAACGAGCTGCAAGAGCTTCCAGAATGAAGAAGTATTGGGAAAGGAAAAAAATTGTCAAGAATAAAGAACTGAACTTAGTATTTGAAGACTTTGTATATAAGGTTTGATTTTTGGTGCTCCAATGTGAGCGTAAACAGTGTGAATAAATAAATATAAGTATAAATATAAATATAAATTACTATATCATCTCCAGGAGAGGCAGATGACCTCGTAGTTCCGCCCCTTAAAACAACAACTAACTAACTTTCACCTCCAGATTTTTTTCCAGACCGTGGTAACGTTCTCGCCAGTTCTGCCCAAGGTTGCAGGATCGAATCCTGGCGCAGTCAGCTGGCATTTGAGGGCACGCAAATGCGAGAGAGCCGTGACAGTAGATTGAATGGCACGTTAAAGATCCCCTGCGGGGCTAAATTCCGGCACCCCGGCGTCTCTAATAGCCAGAGTACTTAAAAGGGACGTAAAACCAATAACATTATTATTATTTTTCCAGACTATTGCTACAGGTATTTTGGCTCATTTTTGTACTCAAGAAAACTTATGAAGGAGTGATCGTTGTTTCACTTTTACTGAGATTATACCTTATTTCAAGTCCCGGGGCACCTATCTCTATCCTTTACTTTAATCATCGTTACACACACCTCTGCAGCCACCAGAGAAAGAAGGGATACCATAAAAATCCAGCACACGCCCAAATATAAGGGACTGGGATGTCCCTAGCCCCTAAAATGAACCAATTTTAGAAGGTTTTGATGTTCTGCCTCATCAAACACTATTCCCACCACAAATAATAAATGCTAGTAGAAAATCAATTCTTAATAAGATATGTCGTAGAATTGTGCCATACTGGCCGATCTCAGACAGCAGTTAGTATCAATGTAACATTAAATATTTAACAGTTGGCCAACTCACCTCAAGAATTCATCACTAAAATTTTGGTATAAATTTCATTTTTTCATAAATTATGGGTGCTCGTTTGTATCCATGGATATGCCACAACACTGATTAATTTCTACCCAATCATAGTTGTAACGTGCGAGTGTCAGAAGTAATCATAATTAAATTTGCACAGTAAACCTTCTATTATGTCCTCAAACATTTGCTACAGACGTTTTAATCAGCGATTGTAAACTAATTGAGAATAAACGAACGAACTTTGGCGAATAATAAAATTAAAATCTAGTTGTCAACGCCGATGACATCAGCCTCAGGGATTGTTTGAAAAACGATTTCTTCTTCTTCTTCTTTATGCGCCGTCTCCGCGTCGAAGATTGGCGATCATCATTGCAATCCCTTGCTTCGAGGTTGCCGTTCGAAACAGAGATGCTGAGTCAAGTTCAAACCATTCCCGCAAATTCTTGAGCCAGGAGATCCTCCTCCTCCTTGGTCTGCGCCATCCTTCAATCTTGCCTTCCATGATTAGCTGCTGGAGTCGGTACTTGTTATTTCGAATCACGTGGCCAAAATATTATAGCTTCTGTCGCTTGATGTTGTAGAGCACCTCCATCTCCTAGCCCATCCAATCCAGCACCTCGGTGTTTCTCACCCTGTCGGTCCACGATATACGAAGCATGCGACGATACAGCCACATTTCAAATGCTTCCAACTTCTTCTCCAAGGTTTTGGTTAACGTCCACCCTTCGTGTCCATACATTAGTATGGGAATTATGTAACACTTGAGGGCAAGTAGTCTCGTTCTCAGACTAAGATCTCGGTGGCACAGCATTTTCTTCATTTTGATAAAGACACCCCTGGCTTGCTCAATGCGAGCTTTGATTTCATGGCTGCAGTCCCATTTGTCATTCAGGTAGCATCCTAGATATTTATACGAATGAACTCGTTCGATGGCTTTATCAGTAACTGATAATGTGGTATCAATTACTTCTTTGCTGACAACCATGAATTTTGTTTTGCGAATGTTCATCCTTAAGCCATAATCATTGCTAACTGCATTCACGCGATTCAGCAATGGTTGGTTAGGACTGTGTCATCTGCATATCGGAAATTATTGATGACTGTGCCGTTGATGACAATGCCTTGATGAAACCCATCCAAGGCTTCCGACATGATTGCCTCCGAATATAAGTTGAAGAGCATTGGAGACAGCACACAGCCTTGTCGAACACCACGTCGAATTTTTACTTCATCGGACAACATATTATCCACCCGAATGTTCGCTCGTTGATGCCAGTAGAGATTGGCAATGATTCGTACGTCACTAAGACGTCAAAAAGACTGCCCTGTTTATATGTAGAAACCCCACGGCATAGCCATATGCGTTAAGTCACACACAACGTCCTCGACGGGGAGCTGCAACAAGTCCAGAGATTGGGGCTTTGAATCCCGGCACTGACAGCAGCTGTCCTGCGCAGTGGTTTTTTTTCGCGTTTTTAGACACTCCCTGCAGGAAAATGCTGGGATAGTAACCTATTTCAAGTGCCAGGGCACCTACCCCATCGCTGTTCCTAATCCAGCCACACAACACAGAAACACAGGTTATCAGACAAGTTCAATATGCACCCAAGTACACGGAGCTGATGACCAAGATGTGTAAATTATAGACTATACTGTATGCATCCCCCTGTTTGTTTATTTTTTGTTGCGGTTGCCGTTCCTATAGCCATGTCTCACCCTTGTTAAACGCAGTAGACCGGCACCGTTCACTCTGACAATAATTGTCACTTCTCAAGCTGTAGACCTCAGTAAATTACAGACGTCCCCATATGCTGTCAAGATTTGGAATACTCTCATGACTTTTTTTATGATTGGACTGTCAGATGCTTGACATATTGTCATTTCTATTTTGCAACGATCTTTTGAGATCGTATTTTAGTACGGTATGTTTTATTAACTTGGGAGATTTTAATATTTAGTCCAATCCCAATTAAGGGTACGTACTTCAATTTAACTCAATTTTTGTTTTGTTGTATTGTTTTAGTTTTAATCAACTATTGTTAAACATACCCATGTGTGTTGATTGTAGTCAGCCCCTATGATCTCAGGAAAGAATACCTAGGATAGTTTTAAGGTTAAGCTAGTGGAATGAACGCGTCCCATAGAAGAGAGTCCTATCCCAGAAGACCCATTGCTGAAGGGCACAATATCTAACATGTTAAGATAAAATAAAAATAAATTTAAATATGCTAGAACCAAGTCCACTAGGTGACTCATGTGGTGGATGTGTGAGCGGACCTTATACCTGGCTCCCAGCCTCATTCCCTGTTTGCTAAAACTATAATCTGAAGTAAAGGCGGCTTCGGTGGCATAGTCGGTAGCTTGCTGAGCTTGTAAGTCCAAGATCGCCGAAGTCGGTGAATTTTTTAAGAGCGTTAAAATCCCTCAGTATGTCTTCCTTTGGAGGGGCGGCGGACCCATGTCATAGATTTATGGCATGTAAAAGGACATTCCACTAACTACAATCGTGTGAAGCTAAACTTGTAGGTTAGATTTGATTAACGCTTTCTTAGTTCCAACGTTCACCGACAGGTGCCGGTTGCGGTGGCATCTAGTAGCCAAGTTCACAGCTAGGTGACGTTGACGGTAGCATTTGGTAGCAAAAGTAGGAACTACTTGAAATTGATCGTCTCCCGTCCTTACCTGAATTGCAGATAACACACACTAATACAGCCATCACAATTAACACCGGTTATCAGACAGATTATATACACACCCAAAGTACACGGGGCTACATGACCGCATTGTCGCAGCCCCTGAACTGAGAAACCAACCAATAAATCTGAAGTAAGCCTGCTTTCCAGGTATTCCATTTTCTGGGAGAGGTTTCCTGCAGGCTTATCTGTATACAGAGAAACTATTAAATTTTATAAACAACCACATAATTTAACCCTTCCAGAGTTACTGGAATATGTTTTAATATTCTTCGAGTGCTCATGTTTTTTAAAGATTTTTTATGATACGATTATTATTTTTACTTTTCTATATTGTTTGGAAAGATATTTTAAAAGAGGAAATCCGTACAAAATCTGGTTCAGTTCAGGAAAATAATGGAATTTACATAGAGGAAAGAAGGCCGAGCTTGTACTACACTTGTATCTGCATCACGACTGCTCGCATCTCCATCAGTTTCATTGTTACCCTTAACTCTTCAACGCGCTGTCTTCAAAATCACTGTAACAACTATCCCATTCGTCGAAATACCTTCAAAACGTTGCCAGATTTTATTGTACGAGCGTGCCATTACAATCGCATTACATCTGATATTGTCAAATTCAAACAGTCTATCTAAACAAACCTGCAAAACGTAATTGATTCACGAAATCATTTCCTTTTCCAGTTGCGTTCGTAAAGGTTGTCTAATACTTCCTGCCACCTACGGTAATTAAATGTAATCTGCGGAATGTATCTCGGATGTATGCGCTCTAACCATATCTCCCTAAAATGGCTGTAGCGTCTGTACTGGTAGACCGAATAATCCCACCAGCGAATACAAAAACATGTTCCAAATCCAATCAGAGAGGGAATTACATTCCGGAATATATCGTAAATGACACATAAGACAAAGGTATTAAGGCGGAATATTCCGGAAGAGACACGGTAAGGGTTAGACATGAAAATGGAAAACCAACACATAAATAAAAGATGGGAATCTTGTAAAGCACTTGCTGGAGAAATGTCAAATAACAATAAGAAGCATACATCACCGCCTAGCCACCTAAAACCCGTTCTGAAGGTTCTTACCCCGGCCGTGAAAGCCTAGACCAGCAAATTACGAATTTTTCACAATAATACTTTAGTTATAGTTAGGCTAGTTATTGTTGATTTAAGGGGTGGAACACCGAGGCCAAGATTTGTTTTTTCTTCAGTCTAGTGAGATGGAAAATTAAAAAAACACCCATTTAATTAGCCTAATTTTATTTCATATAGGCCTACTCACTTTTAATTCTTCATGAACATGCACTACAATTAAAACAGTTTGTCGAGTGCTCAGCAAACGTTTATTTTGCTAACCATGCTGTGTTAAATGCGTGCATTTTGTGAAAGAAATGGTATGGAAAATGACTTCAGATACGTACCGTTAATGAGTTATGTTGAATGCGCAAGAGTTACAATGGGGTGGGGAACCTACAGAATTGACTTTGACCTTGAAGCAGGCCTGGCGCCTTGCAGTTTGTGTTCACAGAAGGAAATATTATGCACTAATATGACAGAAGTGAAGAGAAAAGAATTTGCCAGATTGTTAGATTTCAACAACAGATTTCCTTGTACGTTGGTTCTTGGAAAGTATTATTGCAAACTGAGGCTGAAAATTACTTTATAGCCGAGTTGTCGCTGAAACCGATGTCGTAATAACAAAGTTAAACTGTATTAACTGTATCAACATGAGAGGAAACTGATGGTTGGTATTCCAACACCAGCCGTACTTTTCACTATGTGGCGCCATGAAAGGAGACAAAAGACCTGACCAACTTACCAGCAGTATCGGTTTTATTCCTGATATCATCGGTTTTATTCCTGATATCCACGGTTTTATTGCTGATATCCTCGGATGTATGCGCTCTAACCATATCTCCCTAAAATGGCTGTAGCGTCTGTACTGGTAGACCGAATAATCCCACCAGCGAATACAAAAACATGTTCCAAATCCAATCAGCGGTAGGGCGAGAAGTTCCAACAGCACATGCATACATATCCCGGAGCAGCCCCTGAAGGAGATCATATGTCAGTACCAGAGAGGCATGATGATGATGATGGTGATGATGAGGGGTGCAACAGTGAAGTCATCTACCCTATTAACGTAAGTTAAACCTTCTGTCCATGGCTTGTTTGATAGACCGGTATTTCAATGTCGAGCTTCCTATTCACTACCACTTGGTGGAAAGATCTAGGAATCCTGTTTGATCGAGAGCTTGCTTTCGCTTGTCATGTGCAAAAGACAGTCGGGATGCTTACCGCGTGTTAGGGTTTATAATAAGAAACACTAAGCCATGCATTAGGACCAGTACCTGCATAAAACTTGATATTGCCATGGTGGAATCCAAACGCCAGCCAAGTACTGTAGAAAACTGGCAGAAAACTGCATTAAATCCATTGAGCAGGTTCAAAAGAAACTCCTCAAATATTTACACCTCAAAATAACGGCCAATTACCCACACATGGTAACCTACGGTTAACTTTTGTTTCGGCATGACTAGTTTGGAGACTCGAAGGCAAGTAAATGATCTGAAATTCCTTTATAAAGTTATTGGATAGGTTAAGAATGTAAACAACGCTCTTAGGTTTCTACGTTCGTTGCCAAGAGCCGACTGCGGTGGCGTCTAGTAGCTAAGTTCTGAACTTGGCCTAGCAGTCGTTGACGGTGGCGCTTGGTGGCAAAAGTAGGAACTATTTGAAAAATTCTAAGTTGCAGTACTTAAATTAAAAAACAGATAACACACACTAATACAGTCATCACAATTAACACCGGTTATCAGACAGATTCTACACACCCAAAGTACACGGGGCTACATGACCGCGTTGTCGCAGCCCCTAAACTTAAGAGCCAACCAACCAAAGTTATTAACGGTCAAATTGATAACTCATTCTTCCTATCGCTCCTAAATTTCAAGGTTGGTTGGTCGGTCGGTTCCTTAGTTTAGGGGCTGCGACAACGCGGTCATGTTGCCCCGTGAACTTTGGGTATGTGTAGAATCTGTCTGATAACCAGTGTTAATTGTGATGCCTGTATTAGTGTGTGTTATCTGTTTTTAATTCAAGTAAGGATTGCAGACGATAATTTCAAGAAGTTCCTACTTTTGCTTCCAAATGCCACCGTCCACGACACCTAGCTGTGAACGTGTCTACTACTATATGCCATCGCGACCAGCGCCTGGTGACGAACGTTGGAACTTAAGAGCATTAATCAAACCTAACCTACAAATTTTTCTTCACACACGTTTAGTTAGTGGAAGGTTCTTTTACATGCCATAAATTTATGATATGGGCCCACCGGCTTTACTTCTAATTGGCATTAAATCAAATTTGTATTTATCATATTTTATATTATAGTTAGATTAAGCTTTTTACTACTATGTTTTAGACATGTGTGTGAACTTCTTAGAGTTAAGAATTGCATTTAGATATTAATACTTAATGATGTAGAAATACCTGGAAATGTATTTCACTGTGTGGGTGCACTTTTAAGCCGGCCCCGTGGTGTTAGGGTAGCGCGCCTGCCTCTCACCTGGAGGCCCCGGGTTTGATTCCCGGCTTCGTCAGGGATTTTAGAAACTGACGTGAGGGCTGGAACGGGGTGCACTCAGCCTCGTGAGGATAATTGAGTAGCTGTCTGACAGTGAGGCAGCACCCCGATCACGAAAACCAAGATTAACGGCCGAGGGGACCTGATGCGCTGATCACGCGTCATCCCAATATCTGCAGGCCAAATGGCTGGGCAGCGGTCGCTTGGTAGGCCTAGGCCTTTCACGGGCAGTAGTACCAGGGGTTATTTATTATTTAGGTGCACTTTTATTGGGGCGCACACTGAGCCCTGTTGTGTACCATCAACTAATAAATAAATGTATTCGTACCAATTAAACGTTATGGATCGCTACAGGATTCTCCTATCATAAGAGAAACAGCTATTCTTTCCCCAAACGCTAGTCACGCCTCCAGCCCTACGTTGAACTTGAAGCACATTGATATTGGTTGACACATGCAATGTGTGAGTAAAGAGGAGAGATTGCACTTGCGATGTACGAGGTACGGGAACAACCAGTCGTCACTGGCAATCCACAACGTTTAATTGGTACGAATCAATTTTACCAAGATATAGTGAGTACGAGGCTTAACATTGAAATACCAGGCTATCAAACACGCCATGGACAGAAGGCTTAATTAATAATAATAATTTTGATGATGATGATGGTAATTGTGGTTTTAAGGGGCCTAACATCTAGGTTATCGGCCCCTGATGGTTTGTGTGATCGTGAAGATGAAAATGAAATGTAAACTTAAAACTGAAACTAACTACTAACCTACATACTAGAAGAAGAAATGGAAAACTAAAGGAGAATAAAGCAAATAAAGGACAGGAGGAAAAGGAATGTTCTCAACCCTCGAAGAATGCGGATTGAGGGAATTGGAAGGAAGGAGAGCCATGAAAGGCATATAGGAAAGTGAAAGAGGAGAGGGTCCAACCCACAGGGAAGGGACAAAAGGGGGAAACCGGACCCAGCTCAGGAATCCCTCGGGGTCGCCAACTCCCGAACTCACCAGCCGTGAGCCCCTGAGGGTGTAGCATTATCTAGGGTGCACTAAAAGTGGTGGGGCTATATACACCCGGTCTCCTTGAGGGCCTTGAGCAGAAGGCAGGAGATAACAGGAAAAGAAAAAGAAGGCTGATCCCTCGCAGAAGGAGGGAATCAGAAAAGATGAGACAAGGGCCAATGAAGGCGGGAAATGAAGAGACTCCCTAGGCCTCGGATACTCTAATACCGTCGGGGTCGGAAGAGAACAAGAGTTGACCAAGTGAGGTCGACAGGAAAGAAGACGGAGAGGAGCCCGACACAAGTAAGTGGAAGCAATGCTGGACTCAGCTGGGGCCCCGTGATCGCCAACTCACATCCCACCAGATGTGAGCCCCTGGGGGAAATAATAATTTTACTGCGCACAATATGCAAGGAATAAAACATATATTTGACTGTCCACAATTTTACAATAGACAACCCTGATCTGTAGTTCTTGGTCACTACTCAAAATCTTTAGTGATAACCGTCGTTCACAACACAGTGCATGATATCTTGCACAAGGCTTCCCACACATCTTACTAATACACTCTTCATCTGGAGTGTGGTAAGTTGGTCTCACGCACATTCTGAAATGGAATCAATGCACTGCTTTGCGTGTCCAGGTGTGACGTGCTTTATAATCTGGACCTTTCCATTCTGGATTCAGCATCGCTTCAGTTCCGTAAAATTCCAGCCAAATTGGCTCACGCTTTTCTTTAAGTTCGTCCATTAATTCATGATAGGCTCCTGTATACTGTAGTAACATTTTCATCCGGAGCTGTTCTATTAGAAAATGTTCGTTAGTGAACCCATGTACCATTGGTTCAAGGGGTCGAATCCATGTATTTTGGTAAAAGGAAGGAAGGGAATATACAGTCTTCAGAGGAACATAGAAAGATTTTATACAAGAGGGCGAGCATAACGTTGTGAAATAAACTGAAGCCAGGTGGCCAGGAAATGTGATCATGCCTGACGCATCGATAAGGAGCCAGTCACGAATATAAATAGAACGAGTGGAATTTTCCAAGCGAGTGACGAAGAGCATGTTTCGGAAATCGCCCTTACCTTGCAGTAAAATGGCAACCGCGCAGCTGTGCCAGAAGAAGAATAATTAGATTTAACCCATATGCAAGAATAAAATTAACTAAAGAAATACAGCATTGTGAATCATTTCGGAATAGAGATTTTTGTGTGGAGAAAGATGTTATAATAAATGCCCAGGAAAGAAGTGCCGACGTGGTCATAGTCATTGGGGGTTTCCCGAGACCCGAGGAGGGGGAAATTAAAAATCAACTGTAACACCCACACAGCTGAAGACTAAATTTTATTTAATATCTCAGAACTGCACGATCGATTTTCATGTGCAAAGAAGTCAGTTTACGTTTAGAAAACAAGCTTTCCAGAGATATAATTTTTAATAGGGTGCGACCATTACTTCAAAAGTTGGTTCCGAAAAAGACGTAGAATTTATCTTTTTGTCGCCGATTGGTATAAAAGCCCTGGCAGGGCCAGGCTAATAATGCAGTTATTTTCAGCCTGCGGGCGTGACACTGTGTCACTATCATCGTTAATGCAGTTATTCCGAGAGCCCGAGAAGGGGTGTCCGGCTGTATCAGTATTATTCAGTCTTGAATGACCGCTGAGGCGGGTCGTACTGTTTCACCAATCATCCAGTTCCGTGAGCGCCGAGACGCTGCGCGATGAAGCATCAGAATACGATAAGTACCATCATAGTATCGCCGTGTGGAGAATTAGGAAAATCCTAATACAGGATTTAGTTCCGCCAATACTAGTCTTACAGTGAAAAGTTCAGTATTACAGTCGAAGTAGGCTGCGAACTTAAAGAATAGGCGATAGGTCTTCAATAACAGTTTATTTAAACGACCAAGTGTATCGTAACATTTGAAGTACCATAACAGCGAAACAAACATTCTATCAACGTTAAAAGAACCCGATCAGTGTCGGACAAAATAAGGTCCGCATAGTATTCTGAAAAGAGAGGAATTATAGAACTGAGTAATCAGAAAGGAGAAGTAAATTCAAGACGTTGTTTCAAGGAAACGAACGAACTATAAAAAGCACTAAGTTACGAGGAGTATTAGATGCTAGAAAATAATAGGTCACCGATAGAGTATTTGGGAGACCGAGAACAAGACAGACTTTCGCTAGACGACTAATAGGGTCTAGAAAGAAGCAAGTTTAAGCTAATAATAATAATAGCCGATCATCAGGAAACCGGATTCGAAGAAGTACCATTCCAGGAAGGGGTAGAGTGTTCGAGACTTTCATATTCTGGTCAGATAGGAAGCCGACATCTACTAGTTCACCCTTGGAGACGGGGAAGCAAATATCACGTGTGCAAGGCCTAATCAAAGCCTCAGTGATTAGAATCAGTGTAGTGTAAATATATAAAATTTGTGTTAGATAGTAATTTTTCAGTGATTTTATTGTGTGTAATAGAAGAACACCGAAGTGTATTTTAAAATGTTACCAGTGTTTAAGGTATATAAATTATATGTGTGTCAAGATATGTCAGTGTATGAAATGAATGTGAGCACGAATAGTGGGCAAAAATGAAACATCGTTGGAAAGCACGGTAATGGACCGTCTGAACAAGTAAGTAACTATTTTCATTATGTTATGTGTTGGGGGAATATTTGTGTACAATCCACCTGAGTTTGAGAAATAGGGATGTTTTTGAATAAAAAATAACAGAATAAGAGCACGATCTGAACAGAAAAAATTGAGAAATTATAAAATGATTATGTGAAATGAATAAATCAATCCTTAGAGGAAATGTATGAAATAAAATATCAGTGTATTTGATAAATGTTAGGAAAGCAAGCGGAAAAATATAATAATAATATAAATTATATAAATGAAGATTAAGTTGAATTATATGAAAGTAATAGCTTTTGAGCTTTTGTAAAGGAATAAAGACATGGTGTGAATACATGTTCTTAAAGTATAGCGATTATTGTCACGGGAGAGGATTAATATGAAAGTTTGAGATATAGATCAAATGATGATTTTGAATTTATCCGTTCTCTGGAAGACGCTAGGCCTTAAAGTAATGTATAGCGCATTGTCGCGCATTAAAGTAAATTGTCACGCTAGGAAGGCGTTGAATCTAAATATACTTGGTAAATTAATTGTGAGGGACAGTTGATTGCGGTAATTGATGATAAGTCCTCCATATAGTGAAGGAGATCACGAGGCGTTGTATAAGGGTGCGAATTATTGTATTGATGAGCGCAGGTTAGACCGAGGTCGCCCTAAGCCGCTAAGTTGTTGTAAAGTCCTCCAGTATGGGATTGGTTCCCGAGGCAGTTGAGAGAGTCGAACCCAGACTCGTATAGTTGTTGAAGCCCCTAAATATTGTTGTTGTATTGAATTATTCTTACCCATCAATGATGACACTTCATAATTAATAAATGCCAAGGTTACGAAAGTGGTCTATGAACCTAAATAATGTTGTTTAAATGAATGAAAGAAACGCCAGGTCTGTTCAGAGAACTGTGTTTGAGAAATAGCTGTTTTAAAGAATGAGTAGAGCGGTCCCGTGTGGGCGATACTGAGGGTCTCCCTCCCGGGCAATAAATCAAGTCGAGTGTCACGGTCCAACCCCTCGCTATTGAAAGTGTGGTAGGTCAGGGGAACCGTCTATTTGAAGTAATAATAAACCATGAATGTTTAGAGTTGTTAATGACCCGGGATTCGAACCGAGGTTCTTGTAGATGAAAGTTACCGCTTGCGAGTTCAGATCGTTTGCTTTCTTATGAGATGATGGTCTTTTAAGACAGATAATAATAAATATAAATCCCTAATGTAATGAGATATTGATGTAGGATTTCACGAGTTCAATGAAGACAATTAGATTTCGGGAGTGATCATAATTTTTGACTTTGTTCAAGTAGTCTTCTATAACTCGGGAGTACACAAGTATTTTTCCCGATCACTGTGGTGAATTTGTTAACTTGAGAGAGGTGGTAACATGAGAACATTGTGAAATGCCCAAAAAATTAAATAAAGGAGTAACAATTACTTTAAATAAGATTATATATGGTTTTGATTATAAGAAACTCATAAAATAGATATTGAGATGTGTAAAGAATAACACAGTTTATATTGGAAAGTATCGAGCCATTGAAGCTCGTGGTTGTAGTGAAGTTTAAAAGGGATACTTTATGGAAGTGAAAGGAGTTATAAGTTTGTTGGTTTGAAGGAAACCATGTATTTGAATATAACATTTGTTGGATTCCATGGACTCCGTGTTCCACTTTGAACCGGAGTAGTTTATTTGTTTAATCTGTTTTCCAACGTGGGGCCTGTGTGATTATATCATACACGTACTAAACACACAATTCATGGCGCCCAGTACGTAGGGGTGAGTTTTCCTAGGGAAAACCCGAGTTTTCTCGAAAAATCTAAATTTTAATTTTTTTAAAATGGTTTTTTCGAATTTTGAATTTTTAAAATACTTCCATAAGGTTCTGACATTGAATGAGTATATCAAAAGGGTACGTTTTAGTAAACACCCGTATCAAGGTAAAATTTTTGGAAATTGGGACACAATAGTTCGGATTACCATCTCTCAAGCATGTACCAGCGATGTGGCATGATAGCCCACTGTATTCTAATAAGATGGCATTTAGTGAGGAAATGCAAAGGCTCTTGGAGGCCATGAACAATAGATTCGAAAAAATAGACAATACATTGGGCCTCCAACAGGATGAAAATAAAAAAATGTTAGGAGACATAAATGAGAATTTAAAAGCACTAAAAACTAATAGTGATAACATGGGAATTAAATTAGAAGTATGGGAGGCCAGGAAGGCAGAAAAAGAAGATAAATGTATAACTATAGATGATAAAGAGTACCCAAGTAAAGGAAATGTAAATATTTCTTTAGGAAGCATGCGTGCACCTGGAGACATAGTTACACGAAGAGAAGGTAACATGTCTGCAGACAACAGGGTAAAAGTTGAGCCTGTGGAGCTCCAAATAGAAAAAGTAAGATGTGAACCGATTCCAAGGGAATGTGTAACTAGTACAGAAAATAATAATGATAAAGATAATTTAAAGTCTCATGTATCAAGGCAGGATCAAGTAGGCTCGGAATGCAAAGGGGAAAAGAAAGATAGTACTAACATTCAGGATCAGGAAAAAGTAGAAATGGCGACCTGGAATGAAATAAAAGAATTTTTAGGTATAATAAATAAAATGCGAAGAAAACATAGGGAAATGAGGAATGGACTTTGGAAATTTAGAGATGTAGACTCAAAGAAGAGAGAGGAAATTAAGGAACAAAGAGAAAGTATCTCCGAGGAAATTGAGAATATAGACCAACTTGGTAAAAGGGCAAGAAAAAATTGGTATACGATACCCAAACAGGAATTAGAGGAATTATACAAATAAATCCCTAAGGTTGAAGAGTCATTCAGAGAGACAAAAAAAGGAATTTGTGAGACGCATGGAGAAAGAAGGGAAAATAGAAATAGCTTCGTGGGAACAGATAAAAAGGTTTACTGAGGACGTACGTGAAATAAAGAACTCATTATGGGAAACGAGAGATAAATGGAATGAGATATGGTGGAAGACCTTTTATAAAGGGCAAGACGAAGGAAAATACGTTCAGGAACAGAAAGATTGGGTAGAGAAAGAAAGGAGTAAGATGCATCAGTTCATAATGAGCATATATGAGGACAAAGATATAATAAGCATTCAGGAGTTGGCTGAAGTAAGAGAAGTCAAGATTCCAGAATACAAAGAAATATTAGAGGCTGTTCAGAAGAGATATGAGGAATATATGGTGGCGCAGAACCATCAATTAAATGAAGCCGTTGCCCAAGCTGAAAATCAGATAAAAATTGTAGAAGAAAAAGAAGTTATGGTGCCGGGAAAGCCCGAAATTGAGATTAGAGAAGAAGAACAAGAAGTAGAAATCGTAATAACTCCAGTGGAAACTGAGGAAAACTTTGAGATCCTTCCTGAGAAACAAATGGAGACTCAAGAGGAAATGAGAATTCCAGACCAGGAGGACAGCCGAAATGAAAAGGAGCTGCAAAGTGAAGAAGAACATTTTTATGAAAAGGTTGAGTTGGAAGAGCAAGAGAAAAACCCAGAACAGGAGATAACAAAAGAAGTGGAAGCTTGGGAGACGGAAATAATAATTCCTGAAGAAATGGAGAAAGTAAATGAAACGATAATAGAAACTATCGTCGAAGCACAGATGGAAGCAGAGGTTCAAGAGTTCATAGAAATTGAAAAGGAAAACCCAGAAGGAATTCAGGAGGATAAGAAATATATGATACAACTAGAAGAAGAAGAAGGAAAATTGAAAGCACAGATCCTTGAATTAATGATAAAATGTCAGGATTGCCAACGAAAGAAAAGAGAAATGGAAACAGATCCAAATGAGAGCCCTGGAAACCTCAAAGGAAAAGATGAGATTGTTGGAAATAATGAAAAAAAGAGAGGAGATGCCTTTGAAAGTAATGCGGAAAGAGGAAGAAGACCGCAATTGGTAGTCGGTTTACAAGAGAATAGATACCCCATGGAAATTAGGAGAGGAGGAGAGACGACGTACAATGCCTTGGAGAAAGAGGAAGCACAAGCGTATTTCAGTTGGAAGATTCGTAGGAAGAATAGGAATGAAAGAAAGGAAAAATGGAAAAAGGGAGATAGAAGGAGAGCACGCTTATGGACAAGGATGAAAGGAAGACGGAGATGGTTCATAAAACAAAAGAGATATAGATTGTTGAAAAGAAGGAATAAAACTTATATAGAAATAAGAAGACGAGAGAATATATAATGTAAGGAAATAAGAGAAGAGGGAGAAAGAGTAAGGGATGAAGAGAGTCAGAAAGATGCTGAAATCATAAAGAAAATAGAACATTATATAAGAGCCATAGAAAGATGTGAAGGAGATGAAGAAAGAACGATGCATTGTTTAAAACAAATATATAACTTACCAATAAATGTTCGGCTTCTGGAGAAAACAGGAATTGGCAAGGTTGTAAATGGAATGAGGAAAAGAGACGGTCTGGTAGGAGATGTATCTAGAGCATTGATAAAACTTTGGAAGGAAATGGTAATGGAAGACCAAAGTGATGAAGAAGAGTGCGAAAGTGAAGAAACAGAAAGAGATACTATGGAAATAGAAGATAATGAAAGTGACGAAGAAGAATTCGAAGGTGAAGAGAAAGAAAGTGATGAGATGGAAACAGAAGATAATGAATGTGAAGAAGAAGAAGAAGAAGATGAAGAGGAATAAGAAGACGAAGAACAAGAGATGGTGGGATATGAAAGTATGGAATTAACAAATACCATCATTTATTATCAGAAAGCCATTGAAAGGTGTATGGGTAATGAAAATGTTTTGTTGTATTGCCTAAGCATATTAAAACATTTACCCATAACTGTTCAACAGTTAATAGAAACAAATGTTGTAGAGACAGTTGAAGGTATTCACGAACAAGGAGGGGACGTGAATATACGAGCTCAAGAGTTGCTTATAAAATGGGAAAATGAAATGATAGAAGATTTAAGAGCAGGAGGAGAAGAAGTTATGGAAATTGGAGATATGGTCGAGGAAAATAATGAGGAAGGCTCAGAAGAAGAAGAGAATGAGGAAGAAGAGCAAGGAGGAATAGTAACAGTTGGAGATGTAAGGTGGAGGCACAAAGGATAGAAAAAGGTTACTCTAGCATAGCTAACGGGTTAAGCCGTATGCACCCGTTAAAGAGTAAGAGAATAAAGGGAGTTTTCTTGATAATGCCATCTCAAGAAGAGAAGAGGAAAACGGAAGAAAACCAAGAAGAGTTGGGTGAGGATAGACCGAGCTCTTAAAGACAAAATGAAATTCTACAGACTTGGAGTCTGAAAACAAGAATGAAGACGTAACGGGTTAAGCCGTATGCACCCGTGAAGTATTTAAAGAAGGTCAATAGGTTGCCAGTACATAATGAGAAAAGAGAGACAGACCGGCAGAATGCCCATCTTATGAAACAAGATAGGAAACAAAACCGTTTGACCCAAGTTTGGAGAGCGCGCGCCAGACTAGGGGAGAATCATAAACACCCGAAGGAGACGAGTAATTTATAGCCCTGAGTGGAGACGTCCGCTAAGGGAAATGAATGAATGGGAACTTTGAAAGACCCAAAACAAGCCAGAGAGGAAAAGGAATTTGGAAATAAAGAAAGAAACAAAAGGTACGGAGAAGTGTTAGGATGGCTTCGACAATTAAAGAAGAATAAGAATTTATGAATAATTGAAATAAATTTCCTCAAAATTTTTCGAAAATTTATTTACCTAAGGAGGGGAGACATGAACCCATGTACCATTGGTTCAAGGGGTCGAATCCATGTATTTTGGTAAAAGGAAGGAAGGGAATATACAGTCTTCAGAGGAACATAGAAAGATTTTATACAAGAGGGCGAGCATAACGTTGTGAATTAAACTGAAGCCAGGTGGCCAGGAAAAGAGATCATGCCTGACGCATCGATAAGGAGCCAGTCACGAATATAAATAGAACGAGTGGAATTTTCCAAGCGAGTGACGAAGAGCGTGTTTCGGAAATCGCCCTTACCTTGCAGTAAAATGGCAACCGCGCAGCTGTGCCAGAAGAAGAATAATTAGGTTTAACCCATTTGCAAGAATAAAATTAACTAAAGAAATACAGCATTGTGAATCATTTCGGAATAGAGATTATTGTGTGGAGAAAGATGTTATAATAAATGCCCAGGAAAGAAGTGCCGACGTGGTCATACGTAATTGGGGGTTTCCCGAGACCCGAGGAGGGGGAAATTAAAAATTAACTGTAACACCCACACAGCTGAAGACTAAATTTTATTTAATATCTCAGAACTGCACGATCGATTTTCATGTGCAAAGAAGTCAGTTTACGTTTAGAAAACAAGCTTTCCAGAGATATAATTTTTAATAGTGTGCGACCATTACTTCAAAAGTTGGTTCCGAAAAAGACGTAGAATTTATATTTTTGTCGCCGATTTGTATAAAAGCCCTGGCAGGGCCAGGTTAATAATGCAGTTATTGTCAGCCTGCGGGCGTGACACTGTGTCACTATCATCGTTAATGCAGTTATTCCGAGAGCCCGAGAGGGGGTGTCCGGCTGTATCAGTATTATTCAGTCTTGAATGACCGCTGAGGCGGGTCGTACTGTTTCACCAATCATCCAGTTCCGTGAGCGCCGAGACGCTGCACGATGAAGCATCAGAATACGATAAGTATCATCATAGTATCGCCGTGTGGAGAATTAGGAAAATCCTAATACAGGATTTAGTTCCGCCAATACTAGTCTTACAGTGAAAAGTTCAGTATTACAGTCGAAGTAGGCTGCGAACTTAAAGAATAGGCGATAGGTCTTCAATAACAGTTTATTTAAACGACCAAGTGTATCGTAACATTTGAAGTACCATAACAGCGAAACAAACATTCTATCAACGTTAAAAGAACCCGATCAGTGTCGGACAAAATAAGGTCCGCATAGTATTCTGAAAAGAGAGGAATTATAGAACTGAGTAATCAGAAAGGAGAAGTAAATTCAAGACGTTGTTTCAAGGAAACGAACGAACTATAAAAAGCACTAAGTTACGAGGAGTATTAGATGCTAGAAAATAATAGGTCACCGATAGAGTATTTGGGAGACCGAGAACAAGACAGACTTTCGCTAGACGACTAATAGGGTCTAGAAAGAAGCAAGTTTAAGCTAATAATAATAATAGCCGATCATCAGGAAACCGGATTCGAAGAAGTACCATTCCAGGAAGGGGTAGAGTGTTCGAGACTTTCATATTCTGGTCAGATAGGAAGCCGACATCTACTAGTTCACCCTTGGAGACGGGGAAGCAAATATCACGTGTGCAAGGCCTAATCAAAGCCTCAGTGATTAGAATCAGTGTAGTGTAAATATATAAAATTTGTGTTAGATAGTAATTTTTCAGTGATTTTATTGTGTGTAATAGAAGAACACCGAAGTGTATTTTAAAATGTTACCAGTGTTTAAGGTATATAAATTATATGTGTGTCAAGATATGTCAGTGTATGAAATGAATGTGAGCACGATGGTGTAATCACAAATAGTGGGCAAAAATGAAACATCGTTGGAAAGCACGGTAATGGACCGTCTGAACATGTAAGTAACTATTTTCATTATGTTATGTGTTGGGGGAATATTTGTGTACAATCCACCTGAGTTTGAGAAATAGGGATGTTTTTGAATAACAATTAACAGAATAAGAGCGCGATCTGAACAGAAAAAAATTGAGAAATTATAAAATGATTATGTGAAATGAATAAATCCTTAGAGGAAATGTATGAAATAAAATATCAGTGTATTTGATAAATGTTAGGAAAGCAAGCGGAAAAATATAATAATAATATAAATTATATAAATGAAGATTAAGTTGAATTATATGAAAGTAATAGCTTTTGAGCTTTTGTAAAGGAATAAAGACATGGTGTGAATACATGTTCTTAACGTATAGCGATTATTGTCACGGGAGAGGATTAATATGAAAGTTTGAGATATAGATCAAATGATGATTTTGAATTCATCCGTTCTCTGGAAGACGCTAGGCCTTAAAGTAATGTATAGCGCATTGTCGCGCATTAAAGTAAATTGTCACGTTAGGAAGGCGTTGAATCTAAATATACTTGGTAAATTAATTGTGAGGGACAGTTGATTGCGGTAATTGATGATAAGTCCTCCATATAGTGATGGAGATCACGAGGCGTTGTATGAGGGTGCGAATTATTGTATTGATGAGCGCAGGTTAGACCGAGGTCGCCCTAAGCCGCTAAGTTGTTGTAAAGTCCTCCAGTATGGGATTGGTTCCCGAGGCAGTTGAGAGAGTCGAACCCAGACTCGTATAGTTGTTGAAGCCCCTAAATATTGTTGTTGTATTGAATTATTCTTACCCATCAATGATGACACTTCATAATTAATAAATGCCAAGGTTACGAAAGTGGTCTATGAACCTAAATAATGTTGTTTAAATGAATGAAAGAAACGCCAGGTCTGTTCAGAGAACTGTGTTTGAGAAATAGCTGTTTTAAAGCATGAGTAGAGCGGTCCCGTGTGGGCGATACTGAGGGTCTCCCTCCCGGGCAATAAATCAAGTCGAGTGTCACGGTCCAACCCCTCGCTATTGAAAGTATGGTAGGTCAGGGGAACCGTCTATTTGAAGTAATAATAAACCATGAATGTTTAGAGTTGTTAATGACCCGGGATTCGAACCGAGGTTCTTGTAGATGAAAGTTACCGCTTGCGAGTTCAGATCGTTTGCTTTCTTATGAGATGATGGTCTTTAAAGACAGATAATAATAAATATAAATCCCTAATGTAATGAGATATTGATGTAGGATTTCACGAGTTCAATGAAGACTATTAGATTTCGGGAGTGATCATAATTTTTGACTTTGTTCAAGTAGTCTTCTATAACTCGGGAGTACACAAGTATTTTTCCCGATCACTGTGGTGAATTTGTTAACTTGAGAGAGGTGGTAACATGAGAACATTGTGAAATGCCCAAAAATTTAAGTAAAGGAGTAACAATTACTTTAAATAAGATTATATATGGTTTTGATTATAAGAAACTCATAAAATAGATATTGAGATGTGTAAAGAATAACACAGTTTATATTGGAAAGTATCGAGCCATTGAAGCTCGTGGTTGTAGTGAAGTTTAAAAGGGATACTTTATGGAAGTGAAAGGAATTATAAGTTTGTTGGTTTGAAGGAAACCATGTATTTTCCTAATATTTGTTTGATTTTATGTATTCCTTGTTCACTTTGAACAAGTTAGAAGGATTGGTCAGTAGTTTAATTGTTTAATTTGTTTGTAGCGCCTTATATTTGGTAAATTAAATGTTTTATAATAGGAGTTGATTTATTTTTTATTTTTGGAAGTGTATCCTCTATTTAATCCAAAATGTGTAAGTCACAGATTGGGACAACATACCAAAACACCGAAAATCCCGATTTGAGCATTGCTGGTATACTGTGATTTGCATATTTCTTACTAAAAGGGCACACTAGTAAGCTCATAAGTCAGCCTGGATGGTGTGTATCGGGATACACAAAGAATTTTCTTGAGGAAAGTTGATTTAACTTTCTCAATATTCTTGAGATTGTTTTTATTCATGAGATCCCAAAATAACTCAATTGCGTAGGTCACGATGGATATTATTTTGCTGGAGAATACCTTCATGGCTTAATTAACGTTAATAGTTTCTTTACGTAAATAGTATTGTTGCGCCTACGAAATCCGCTATTTGAGTGATATATAATACAGTATCGTTCACTTCGATTCTGTCCCCTAACGCTAATCACGCCTCCCTCGTCTATGTGGGTCCAACAGAACATATCATTTCGGGTTGTCTTTCTCTACCCGTAATCATAGGAAAATCAATTTGGTTGGTTGGTTCCTTAGTTTAGGGGCTGCGACAACTCGGTCATGTAGCCCGTGTACTTTGGATGTGTGTAGAATCTGTCTGATAACCGGTGTTAATATTGTGATGGCTGTATTAGTGTGTGTCATCTGTTTAAATTCAAGTAAGGGCTGCAGACAGTAACTTCAAGTACGGTAGTTCCTACGTTTGCTAGCAAATGCTACCGTCCACGACACCTAGCTTGCGGACTTGGCTACTAGAAGGCATCGCAGTCAGCACCTAGCGGTGAACGTTGGAACTAATTGAGCGTTATCAATTCTAACCTACAAATTTTGGCCTCACACAAGTGTGGTTAGTGGAAGGTTCTTTTTCATGCCATAAATCTATGACATGAGACAGCTGGCTTGACTTCCCCTCCGATGGAAGGCATACTGAGGGATTTTTAACACTCTTAAAAATGTAGGAAAACGAACCTTACGAGAATGTTATGCGGAGATTGGTCCTATGTCCACATATGGTAAGGGCGTGATTGGTTTTGAGGTAAAGTATGGAATAGAATATTGCCACATAGCGGCTTTTGAAGACACAGTGACGATTTACAGTATAGGCCTAATGTCCACCTCGTGGCACCGTGGCTGTCACCCCCAAGGTCCGGTTTCGACTCCCAGCTATGCCAAGAAATTTAATTCCGGTCTGAGGGCTGAAACAGGGAACACTCAGCCTCGTGAGGCAAAACTGAGAAAAGGTGGGTTCGATTCCCACCTCAGCTATCCTGGAAGTGGTTTTCCGTGGTTTCGTACGTCTACTCAAGGCAAACTTACGGTCACGGTCGTCTCCTTTCTAAACCTCACCTGAATTGCAAATACACACACATTAACACAGGCTATCAGCCAAATTCTACATACACCCACCCAAGTACACGGGGCTAAATGTCCACGAAGTTCCAGCTCCACAAATGAAACAACAACAACAAACAACTTACAGTATAACGTTTCCCATGCATGCTGAGTTTCTATGCCCAAGTTCGCGGGTTCAAACCCGGCTGAAGACGTCTGAGTTTTTAAGAGCGCTAAAAATCCCTCAGTATAACTCCCTTCGGAGGGGAAGTAAAGCCGGCGGGACCTTGTCATAGATTTATGGCTTTTAAAAGAACCTTCAACTAACTACAATTGTGTGAAGCTAAATGTGTAGGTTAGATTTTATTAACGCTCTATTGAGTTCCAACATTCGTCGCCAGGTGCCGGTTGGGGTGGCAAGTTCGCAGCGAAGTATCGTTGACGGTAGCATTTGGTAGCAAAAGTAGGAACTACTTGAAATTGATTGTCTGCAGTCCTTACCTGAATTACAGATAGCACACACTAATACAGCCATCACAACTAACACCGGTTATCAGACAGATTCTACACACACCCAAATTACACGGGGAAACAAGGCCACGTTGTCGCAGCCTCTAAACTGAGGAACCAACCAACGTTTCCCATGTGCATATTTCTTGCATATAAAGTATCAAAATGTGTCATTACTTCAAATAAATAACAATAGTAACAATTCATAAACATATTTTCAGAAGTTATGGCCTAAATAATGGAACCCACACCGAACTGTTGAAACATAAGCAGTTAAAATCTCCAGAAAATCATGCACGTAGGCTATATTAAAAGTGTAAGGATTTTGTCAATCTTTCCATTTGCTGTAGCTTAAATTAGTAGAATGAGCGTTATCATTATGTTTTCCCTGTCCTTCAACTTGTAAAAGTACTTTCAAGGCTATGAAATCCGGGCTAATTCTGTGTTGTGAAAACTGACAAAAGAACTTATTGCAAGAGAGACAAACTTTCTGTATTAAGGAGCATAGAAATGGAACAATGGAATGAACGCAATATTTCATGAATTTCAAGAAAAAATTCAACCCCAAATTAATAGTTACCTGAGCAGCTACTCCTCTCTACACTTCAATTTTATGTTGACATATTTTACATAGCAAAAGAAATGAGTGAAAGGATGCGTTTCTTACGCGAGATGTAAATACTACATGGGCAAAGAGACTATATTATCGTTGTCTACGAGATACATATCGTAACATATGCTTTGGCCTATACGCGGTATTTCAGATCTCAGCCGCTTGGTAGCACCACCTTCGGATAATAATTTAGGTGTTGTCTATTTTATTTAACCTACTAGCATAACAGTTTACCCAGCGTAAGCTTAAAAGGCGAATTTTATCGATTTCAATGATGGGTTAAAGTCACTGACTGTACTATTAATTTTATTATCATGGAGATAGCATGTGCAAAGAATTCTTGTCAGACGTAATTTAAGAATGGCGAGGTGCATGAAACACAAATCCCCCTTCCGTTCAATCTAAACTTGAATGTGTATTCTGCGGAACGAAGGCTGAAACAGGGGTGATAGGCTCACTTACTCGCTAGCTAGCTATGAAGCTAGTAATGGAGATTGTTGGAAGAAATGAAAACGTAAAAAACACTTATAGTGGGCGATGTATTGAAGATAGAGATATGCTGTCACGGACTTTTTTGTAGAACTTTTCATGCTAAACAATTCTTACGCTCATAGTATATAGATATTGTTAATGGTTTACCCAGTGGAAGCTTAAAAGGCGCACGGAAGGTAGTTTTTATTTTCGACTCGATTCACTGCGTTACAGCTCAGCTTCCTTTGGTCATAAATACATTATTTTCCACAGAAACCTTCCTCGAGAAATCCTTTACAGAACCGCATCAAAATTCATCCAGTGGTTCTGGAGATTACCCAGAACATCCAAGAATCGAGGACTTTGTTTTATACTAAGTAGAGATTAACTCGATTCACACATATTTACTGGTAAAACTATGACACTGTTTAAATTATTGCATCATGTTGCATATTATTTTTAATAATTTCGAACTATAGTCTTCATAATGCAGAAAAAATTGTCAGGCCGCTTTACTACGGATACAAAGTCAACTAATGCCCATGAGTACGTACCGTGCTCCCAGTTCCGGAAGTTTGGAAACCGTGACGGGAAAGGCCTGAAGAGTCCATAGTGATTCATCACTATACTGTGCCAAATCGGGCAAGGATCATGTAACTAATTAGATCCACCAGTCATGTAAATAATGTTGCTTAGAGAGAAGACTTGCGTGAAACTGAAACACCATACTGCCAGCATATAAACAAAGAGAAACCGTGCGAGCATCTACTTTCTTACGAGTCAACCAACATTTTTTTTACTAAAAATGTGAAGAACCAAGCAGCCTATTTTCATATATCTTACTTGTTTTTTGTTTTTTTTTTCATTAATACTCTCCCGCATATTCCATGTGATGTACTAAATATATTTTGGTTCACGACCTATGTCTATAGCAGGGGTTCTCAAAGTGGGGGGCGCTCCTCACCCCCCCCCCCCCCCCCCCCCCGCCTACCAGGGGGCGCAGAGAGCGCCCCGGCTTTGATTGAAATATTTATATTTCATATTCTGTAACAAATATCACTAGCCTCATATTCATGAACCTATTTGCTGTCGTATTTCACAAGAACTGACCAGTAGATCCTGCCAGCAGGAATTCTGAGAAAAGGTGGCGAGTAACATTTCCCACACAGCTCCCTTTCACTCGCCACCCGCAGTGACATCTCCTTACCAAACACTTAGGCCTAATGGCAATAAGCCGCTTGACAATGTGACCGCCACTTCCTTTCAAGAACGGATTCCAAGAATGGATTCTTCTATTTCTGCCGTTGCCGATTCGAATTCAGCTAGGCCTTTCCAGTCAGTTCAAAGACAGTGAGTGAACAGGTGAATGCTAGTGCGTGGTTAGCCAACTTTACAACAAACTGATACGAGTGACGCCATTACCCATGGATAAGTGGCTTATTAGAAGTGGTAAAAGGAGACCCCATGAAAGTGATAGTGCTTGCCCCCCTTCGGAAAAAGAACAAGGTTCGAATTTAAACAAAGTCCATTATTCTTCCGGGTCTACTTCTGCCCCCATCAGGATTATTAATTCTACACACAAAGTGAAAGTGCGTAAATATCAAGACGATTATCTGACATTAGGCTTTACCAGCATTCTTTCGAATAATAATCAGGAACAACCTCAATTCGTTCTTTGCTTGGAGATTTTATCAAAAGACAGTTTGAAGCCTGTGAAACATAAGAGACACTTGCAGACTAAACATCCAGACTGTGTAAGAAAACCTTTAGCATTTTTTTAAGCGCCACGAGCAACAACTAAAAGGAAATGTTAGATTCCTAGAAAAGCACGCAACAGTTCCTAAGAAAGCGCTAAGAGCATCCTTGGAGGTATCCTATTTAATTGCAAAATCCAATCACCACATATTATTGGTGAGAAATTACTTCTCCTGCAGCCGTGAAAATGCGCGCGATCTTGCTTGGAGAAAAGTTCGGCAAGTGTTTGAAGTCGATACCGCTCTCAAATGATACAGTAACTCGTAATAGCCTCTAACTTAAAAAAAAAAAGCAATTGCTTCCACGTCTTCATGATAGCCCAAAATTTGCCCTGCAACTTGATGACAGTACTGATATCGTAAACAGTGCCCAGCTTCTTGTTTATGTACGCTACTGTCATGAAAATGAAATGCACGAGGATTTTCTATTTTGTAAAGCTCTGGAAGGGTGAACTACAGGCGAAGATATTTTTCTCTTGTGAATTCCTTTTCTATTGACAACAATCTCTCATGGACAATTGTGTTGATGAGCTTCTATGCCCAAGATAGTGGGTTCAAACCCAGCCGAAGCCGTCGGATTTTTTAAGAGCGTTAAAAATCCATCAGTATGCCTTTCTTCGGAGGGGAAGTAAAGCCGGCGGTCCCATGTCATAGATTTATGGCATGTTAAAGAACCTTCCGCTAATTACACCTGTGTGAAGCTAAATTGTATAGGTTAGGAATGTAAACAACGCTCTTAGGTTCCTGCGTTCGTTGCCAAGAGCCGACTGCGGTGGCGTCTAGTAGCTAAGTTCTGAACTAGGCCTGTAGTCGTTGACGGTGGCGTTTGGCGGCAAAAGTAGGAACTATTTCAAAAATTCAAAGTTGCAGTCCTTACTTGAATTAAAGAAAACAGATACACACACTAATACAGCCATCGCAATTAACACCGGTTATCAGACAGATTCTACACACACCCAAAGTACACGGGGCTACATGACCGCGTTGTCGCAGCCCCTAAACTGAGGAACCAACCAACAACTGTGTTGGTGTACTGATGGAGCGTCGGCATTTACTGGAACTAAAAAGGGTTTCAGAGCAAGAGTCAGTGCTGTTACTAATTCTGCAAAATTCACACATTGCATGATACACAGGGAAGCATTGACTTCAAAAGTACTACAGCCGGAAGTCGATAAGGTGCTGAACGATATAATTAATGTTGTAAATTTTGTGAAAGCAAGAGCTTTAAACAGTCGGCTATTTTCCATTCTTGCGAGGAGATGGGATCTACACATGATTCGCTTCTATTGCACACGGAGGTACGTTGGCTGTCTCGTGGTCGAGTCCTTCGTCGCGTTGTGGAGTTTTAGAATGAATTTCGTATTTTCCTATTGGACAGCAGTCCTACACTCGCAACCCTGTTTCTGGAAGAGTAATGGCCTCTAATCAGTGGCGGCCGGTAATAAGGTTGCAGTGTTGCGCAACTACCAGATTAATTCATGAAAAACAGTACTGTAATAATATTTTTAGTAATAAAAGCTGTACTTTTCCTTTTATATGTATAGGAATTCATAATTCTGTTCTTTAATAATTCAGGAAATCTTACAGTGTCGTAAGTTACTGTGAACTGACTGAGAAAGCGAAGCGCGCCATGTCTCTAGGAGCGCTCGTCCGTTTGGTCGTTGCCAGGCCCAAGCACCGACCAGATCTCAATAGTGGAAGGTATGGCAGAGATGCTAGACCGGGTAAGCCCTATCCCAACAGTTAACGCGGCTAGTCGTTGCCCGCTGACTGCAACCAGGAAGCTGAGGCGCGGACGGAGACATCCGACAAGCTCCGAACTGCCGAAACCATGTCTTGCAATGTTGCGCGTACTTGTGAGACTCGCAGTTCTCGCTCTCGTACCCTATATAACTTACATTGTTTCGTTCTCGTGTGGGTTTTCATGTAGACTAACTTTCAATCCGATGGCAATGTGATGTTCTCTGAACTGCGGCATTCGTTATGAATGAGGTACATCCATTTTACCGCGCAATTGAATACAGTTTTCTCCGACATCAAGCAATTTTTACCCTATCACCTCATGGACAAGATGGTGGGAAGTGGGGAGGGGAAGGGGGGAGGGGCCGTGCCCGCCCCCCTGAAATCCCAAGAATATTTCGATTGTTCATTGTCACACCAGTTTATTTCATAAATTACCGGGTGAGTTAGCCGTGGTCGTTACGGCATGACTGCTGGCAGTCGCTCACATCCGGGAGGCGAGGAGGTTCGAATCCCCCCCGCCGGCAACCTTGAAGATGGTCTTCTGTGGTTTCCCATCTTCCTTCCAGACAAATGCCGGGGTTGGTCCCTAACTATAGGCCACAGCCGCTACCTTCCAACTTCCCTCCCCAACGGTACTTGTAGCTCACCTATTGGGTGTCCGTCTCGAAGCAGCTACAAAACTGGCGAGCCGAACATGTCCTCGGACACTCCCGGCACTAAAAGCCAAATGAAAAAAAAAAAAAAAAAACAACAACATAAATTGAACTTACTGATGGTTAGCTGATTTACATATAGGGATAATTCCACAATTGTATTTAACTTAGAAATTTGGGATTATTTGAGAATATCTTCAGTTATATACAAAATCGGCGAACTGGATTAACATTACCACTCTAATGAACTGCTTGATTTTTATTATTGTCGATAGGGCCTACATGGTGATACAACTACTATTTGCCTGTTAAAAAAAATAACATTATGACGATGATTCACAAAGAAAAGCGAACTCCCATGGAAGAAACTCTGAACTAAAGAAAAATCCTTCCATTCATGCCATAAAGATCATGGACCCAACGGTTTAAGAGCAGCCAAATAATATCCCGAAGCAAGTAAGAAGTGAAACGAAAATTGCGAGGAGAGGGAGGGGTGTGTGTGTGTACGTCTTAATAACACATAGTGAGATGTAGGCAATGAAATGAAAAATATTACTTACATTCCCCCTAGAAAAAATCTTGCGGGTGTCCATGTACCACCCCCCCCCCCCCCTCCCTTAATGAAAATAGTGCAACACCCAGAACAATTATTCGCCAGCCGCCACTGCCTCTAATACTGTGCTACTTGGCTGACGTATTTGAATAACGGAATGAACTTAACGTGTCACTTCAAGAACGAATTAGTAATATTTTCATTCTAAGCGACATAGTGCTTGCTTTTAAGAGAAAACTTGAACTTTGGAAAGCCCAGATGGACAAAGGTAACTGTGCGATGTTTCATTGTCTGAATGAATAATTCCTGGAATAAAATGAGTTAGGTATTTGTCAAATTAGTGGAATTGTCGAAGACCACCTCCAAAACCTTCGTCAAAAATTCGAGGGTAGATTTCCACAACCTTCAACTGAGAATGACTGGATTCGCAGTCCGTTGGAAACGAAGTAACAGCCCACCTGTCAACGGCAGAACAGGTGGAACTAATAGAACTCTCAAGTGACAGAATACTTCGAAATGAATTTAAGTCGAAGTCTCTTGAAAATGTTTGGGTGCATCTTCCCTTCAATCGCTTGAATAGGGTGCGAGAAATGAAACAAAATGGGTCTTAAAACGTTTAACTGTTGCCATCTTGAATATTTTTGAAAACAATTCAACATGAGATGTCTGTATAGTAAGCTTTGCATAAAGATTCGTTGGGTTGAGTTGCATTGCTCTCGGGTGACAAATTGGTCAGAAAAAATAATTTTAAATATTTCAAAATCACATGCCCGCCATGTTGTTTTTTGTGTTCTTTAGGATCTCAAAGTCGCATATATCTACTTAATATTCCTCTATAACCATACAACAATTCAGTTTGATTCCTTAAATAGTCTTGAAGGTAGGCTATTGTGAACCGACGAAATATATCGCTAGTATGCCATGTTGGATAGTTTTTATATAGGCTATAGAATTAGGCTATATGCCAGAAGATGAACATTCATTATATAAACCTACACTTCAATCGCTTGTTTAGGATATGAGAAATAAAAAGTGATTAAAAAATCGTTCAGCCGCCATTTTTAAGTTCTCAAAAATTGAATTAAACCAGAATTCAATATATTAAGACATGAATGAAAATAGTAAGATAGTAACGCTCCATACCAGTGTATACTTTATGAACTACAGTCACCACCACCAGATAGTAAAGCAGCAACTGCTTCCATTCCTGTTATACAGGGTGCGGCAGAAATAACTGACGAATTTCAAACGTAAATAACACAGCAACGCAATACGATATTTACAAATTTATTGCGCAGTTTAAAAGAACAGCGTTTGCCATTTTTGTTACATAGATTGGAGCGGCAGATCTAACACCTGTATTGGCCACAGCGCTTAGGCAGGTGTTATTGTCGATGTGCACGCGGCCTGGCAGAACACGTTCATCGCCTTGTTAGGGCTAGTCAGTGGCTAGGGTGGCTAGCATGGCGTGGAGTGGTGAGCAGCGAGGTTTCGTGATTGAAACGTATACTTCAAAAATGCTGACTCTGTTACCACAACACAGCGTTTATTTCGTAGACACTTTAGGTTACATAGACCTGCGAAAGGACCAAGCAGGAATACCATTCTGGTATGGGTGAATAATTTGAGAGGAACTGGTTGAAGTGTTAAAATGAAACCGCCTGGTAGGCCTCGTAGCGTTAGAACACCAGAGAATATCCGTGCAGTGAGACATGACTTTACGCAATCTCCTCAGAGAGATGTTTCCAGAACGTTTAATCTCCTTACGGGGTGACGTTCCATGGCCAGCCCGTTCCCCTGATCTCGCCCCTTGCGGTTTCTTTCTCTGGGGATACCTGAAGGCTCGCGTCTTCCAACGTAAGCCGCGAACACTACACGACGTGAAAGTTGCTATCCGTGAGGAAATCGAGGCAATACCACTAGACATGACTAGGAAGGTCATGCGGAACTTCAGGGAGAGGCTTCAGAAGTGCATCGAAAGGGGCGGTCGACATTTGGATGACATTATTTTCAAAACCTAGCGTGTATGTGTATATGGTGGAAATGGCAAACATTGCTCCTTTAAACTGCGCAATAAATTTGTGAATATCGTGTTGCGTTGCTGTATTATTTACGTTTGAAATTCGTCAGTTATTTCTGCCACACCCTGTACCTAATTCACTCAATGATGTTAACGTTGCATGTCAGAATGCCACATCCGTCTGGATTTTGCCGTTAGGCCCTTTGTCCTTCGACAGTTGTACAGTACAGACAGCATTACAGGCAATGAACCTCATTGCGTGCAGTTTATTTCTGGTGCGAGGGCGGCGTAAGATGCGGGCTCTTCACGACCTTGAAACAATTTCCAGTGTTTGTGTTCCAATTTCCGCTGTGAATTGGTCTGGACTTTTTTTTATATAGCGGTGCATGCGACATGGACTCCAGGGCAGAGATGGCAATGACGTGTTAAATTTGTACATTCTGACATTTCCCTCCAGGAACTCACAGTGTTGTTCTTGTTGATTCATTTAGGGGCTTTGCGACGTCGTGGACATGTAGCCCGTGTACTTGGGTGTGTGTGGGTAGAATTTGTCAGATAACCTGTCTCACTGTGATGCATGTACTGGTGTATATATGTAATTGAGGTAGGATTTGGACAGAAGGCGGCCGTGGCCTTAAGATAGATACCATGCCGGTATTTGCCTGGAGTAGAAGTGGGAAACCACGGAAAACTACTTCCAGGATGGCTGAGGTGGTAATCGAACCCGACTCTTCTCAGCTTTTTTAAGCGGCTTCGGTGGCGTAGTCGGTAGCATGCTGAGCTTCCATGCCCAAGATAGCGGGTTCAAACCCGGCCGAAGCCGTCTGAGTTTTTAAGAGAGTTAAAAAATCCCTCAGTATGCCTTCCTTCGGAGGGGAAGTAAAGCCGACGGTCCCATGTCATAGATTTATGGCATGTTAAAGAACCTTCCACTAATTGCACCTGTGTGAAGCTCTTAGGCTTCTACGTTCGTTGCCAAGAGCCTTGGCGTCTAGTTGCTAAGTTCTGAACTTAGTAGTCGTTGACGGTGGCGCTTGGCGGCAAAAGTAGGATATATTTGAAAAATTCTATGTTGCAGTACTTCAATTAAAAAAACAGATAACACACACTAATACAGTCATCACAATTAACACCGGTTATCAGACAGATTCTACACACACCCAAAGTACACGGGGGCTACATGACCGCGTTGTCGCAGCCCCTAAACTTAAGTACCAACCAACAACCTTCTCAGTTTTGCCTTACGAGGCTGAGTGTATCCAGTTCCTACACTCAGACCAGAATTAAATTTCTTGGCAGAGCCGGGAATCGAACCCGGGCCTCCGCTATGACAGCCAAGGGAACTCACAGTATGGGGGCGTGGTTTAGAAACCATAGGGTTCCCACTGAATCTGGAATTCCTTGTACTTACTAATACTAGGCTCCTCTCTTTTATATTTCATGTTGAAGAAAAGAAATAAGCTTTTAGTTTTACGTGACCGTTAATCATGAGATCATGAGCCACGGGACCTCCTTTTTACGTGGAATCCGAACCACAGGACATGGCATTTCACTTCAAAAATCTCACATGCATTGACCGGGAATCGAACCCAGTCCACCTTGGCGAGAGGCCAACAGCTTGACCTCTGTGCCACCACACCCCTATATTTTATGTTAACCTCCGTTGATAAACTGTTGTTCTTTTTCGTCCCCGACTGTATTGATGCCGGTATATTCGAGACCTAGGGCGATTTTCATTCTCCAACCTTCCGTAGCCAGTCACGTTTTATTTATTTATTATTTCCATCTCTTAATTTTTCCCAATGCCCTCATAGATCTGACAAGTCTATCTGATGCCCGGACATCCTGAGGGGCCTGGAGACGTGGAAGGTCTGACAGGTCTACAGTAAATTCCATCGTAACTGTACCAGCGAATTCTCTGCGAAATATTATAACATTTAATTATGTAAATAACCGGGTCGCCTCCGTAGCGTAGCGGTCAGCATGGTTAGCTGCCGCCCCGGAGGTCCTGGGTTCGATTCCCAGCTCTGCCACGAAATTTGAAAAGTGGTACGAGGACTGGAACGGGGTCTACTCAGCCTCGGGTGGCCTAAATGAGTAGAGGGGGTTCGATTCCCCCTCAGTCATCCTCGAAGTGGTTTTCCGTGGTTTCCCACTTCGTCTTGGGGCAAATACCGGGATGGTACCTTCTTCAAGGCCACGGCCACCTCCTTCCCTCTTCCTTGTCTATCCCTCCTAACCATCCCTTACCTTCCCTCATGAGGCCCCTGTTCGCTTTGCAGGTGAGGCCGCCTGGGCGAGGTGCCAATCCCACCTCACCAGTTGTATCCCTTCCGATTCGATGTTTCCAGCTCTAGGACACTGCCCGTAGAGGCGGTAGTGGTCAGTTCCCTCGCTGAGTCCGTGGGTTCCACCAACCTGGAGGGTAAACGACTCAAAAAAAAACGGGTAAAAGTCAAAGTCAAAGTCAAAATTATCAATTTAATATATAACACGTGAACGTCAAGGAGCAGTTATAGGGCAAAAAATGTAAAAATCAATCTGAAAACCGATCATTCACGTATAACAAAGAAAACTTATCCTGAAGCACGAAATTAAGACACTATCAAGCAGTGTTCAGACCCAAACACTTAAACTAACAAGAATTGGAGATCTAGAAAAATTAGAGAAGGTCTAAAGAAGAATTTTGAGAAAAATGCTGCGAGATAAAGGAAATAATAATGCATTTTTAGGAACACTTTTTAACTAAAAGAAACAAAGCAATGTTGTTTAAGGACAAAAAGTTCCAGAAACATTTAGGAACACACTTTGACTAGAAAAAACAAAGCAGTGTTTGATGACGAAAATCTCAGTTAAAGACATCTATGGGAACACATTTTGACTTGAAAAAAAAAGCAGTGTTTGGTGACGAAAATCTCTGTTAATGACATTTTTAGGAACACATTTTAACTATAAGAAACAAATCAGTGTTTGATGACGAAAATCTCAGTTAAATACATACTTAGGAACACACTTCGACTAGAAAAAACAAAGCAGTGTTTGAAGACGAAAATCTCAGTTAAAGATATCTTTAGGGACACATTTTGACTAGAAGAAACAGAGCAGTGTTAGACGATAGAAATCTCAGTTATAGAAACCACATGGAACAAAATTTTACAAGAAGGACCAGACAAAACAGATAGCTATATTTGAGAATTGAAAAACTAACTGACCTAGAGAAGACCACAGTTTTTTGGGCACATTTACAGAATGGACAACAATAGACTAACGAAACAGATTTTCAACTGATCAGTTACAAATCCAAGCCGATGGTTTGTCGAAATTGAAAAAGAGTTGAAAAACGCTGGAATTAACAGACACAATAGCAAACAGAACACTCTTTCGAGAAGTAACTAAAATGGCAGGATTTCAGGAGAAAAAGAAATTATCTACTAGACGAAAGTGGACTAAAGAAGAGAAGGAACGGCACTCTAGAAGGATGAAGGAAATTTGGAAGCAAAGGAAATCGAATACAATGAAAAACATCGAAAGTTGATCGTACCCTCCAAGTGAATTATTCGAAAGATGAAGATTATAACAGTACCTGTCATAAATCTTATACAACAATTATATACATTTCCAAGGAAACAAAGTTTTAGATTTTGTAAATTCAAATCGTAACTATTTTAATCCATTTTTTTTAAATTTGGTTCCCGCTTTGTGTTGACCTTCATCGTTTCCCTCATATCTCCCATGTTTATAGGAATTTTTGGACTTTCCTAAGACTGGCCTGTATATAGTTTGATTATAGTGCTCTAATGTGGGCGTATAGTAAATGAAAAAATGATGATGTTGTTTTAAGGGGCCTAACATCTAGGTTATCGGCCCCTAATGGTTTGGGTGATCGTGAAGATGATAATGAAATGTAAACTATAACTAAAACTATCTACCAACTTATATACTAGAAGAAGAAATGGAAAACAAAAGGAGAATAAGGCAAATAAAGGACAGGAGGAAAAGAAATGCCCTCAACCCTCGAAGAATGCGGATTGAAGGACTGGGAAGAAAGGAGAGCCATGAAAGGCAGATAGGAAAGTGAAAGAGGAGAGGGTCCGCCCCACAGGCAATGGACAAAATGGGGAAACCGGACCCAGCTCAGGAATCCCTCGGGGTCGCCAACACCCGAACTCACCAGCCGTGAGCCCCTGAGGGTGTAGCAATATCTAGGGTGCACCAGACGTGGTGGGGCTACATACACCCTTCCTCCTTGAGGGCCTTGAGCACAAGGCAGGAGATAACAGGAAAAGTAAAAGAAGGCTGACCCCTCGCAGAAGGAGGGTATCAGAAAAGATGAGACAAGGGCCAATTAAGGCGGGAAAGAAAGAGATTCCCTAGGCCTCGGATACCCTAATACCGTCGGGGTCGGAAAAGAACAAGAGTTGACCAAGTGAGGTCGACAGGAAAGAAGACGGAGAGGGGCCCGGCATAAGTAAGTGGAAGCAATGCCGGACTCAAGCTGGGGCCCCGTGGTCGCCAACCCACGTCCCACTAAATGTGAGCCCCTGGGGGGAAAATGAAAATAGTGGGTGTTAAACCTGAAGCTACGAAATGAATCTCACACATTTCCACATTATTCATGAATTAAAAGTTATTATTTATTTTTTTATTCTGAGCAAACTCAAAAAAATATTTTTAACGATTTATAGAAAGACTAATTAAAGCAACACGGGTTTTAGTGAGACTCATTTTGCAGCTGACGGTTTAACGCCCACTTTAAAAAACGGAAAGCCCAAAAATTCCTATAAACATGGAAGATATGAGGGAAACGGTGAATATCTGCACAAAGCAAGAAACAAATTTCGAAAATTGGATTAAAAAGAAGAGTTACGATTTGAATTTTGAAAATGTAGAACTTTGCTTCTTTGTGTGTTTCCTTGGAAATGCATATAATTGTTGTACAAGATTTATGACAGGCACGGTTATAATAATATTAAAATAGCTATTGTTTTAGCTAATAATTTTTTTTTTCTTTTTTCATTTTAGTTGGTTTACCCTCCCGGGTCGGCTTTTCCCTCGGACCCAGGGAGGGATCCCACCTTTACCGCTCCAGTCCTGGAGCTTGAAAGAACGAGTCGGGGGATACAACTGGGGAGTGGGGAGGTGGGACGAGCACATCGCCCAGGCGGCCTCACCTGTAAAGCGAACAGGGGCCTTAAGAGGGATGGAGAGGGATGGGAAGATTGGGAGGCTTTACGTTAGGTACCATCCCAGAATTTGCCCGGAGACGAGGGAAACCACTGAAAACCACTTCGAGGATGGCTGAGGTGGGAAGGCTGAGTAGAACCCGTTCAAGTCCTCATACCACTTTTCAAAGTCCGTGGCAGAGCCGGGAATCGAACCTCGGACCTCTGAGCACGCTGACGACTACACCACGGAGGCGACGCTAATAATAATAATAATAATGCTATGGGTTTTACGTCCTTTTTAACTACCGCGGCTTTTAGAGACGCCGCGCCGGGGCGCCGGAATTTTGCCCCGAAGGGGATCTTTAACGTGCTTCTACTGATACGGCTCCCTCACATTTGCGCACCCTCAAATGCCAACTGACTGAGCCGGGGTTCGAACCCTCTTATTTTGGGATCAGCAGGCGAGAACATTACCGCTGAGCCACACTGTGCCCGTTTAGACCGGAGTCCGCACGACCACATATGCATTTTACCAATAATCAGTCAGCACGAGAGTCAAAATATCCCGGAGCGCCAGATGGGTTAAAGCAAATCGCAAAAACGACATCAAATTAAAAAAATGCTTTACTGATTTTTGGCTCAATGCAACAATAAGGATAGAAGGAGATTTAATTGGGAGAAACACATCTGGTAAAATTATCTCAGTTTATTTAAAGTTAAAATCTGACTGCAAGAATGCTCAAAGCAGCATCATCCACGTGTGGCGATCCACACTCTTATTTACACACAATATACAGAAATTTTCCAAACACATTTGACAATCTTTTTGGAAACACAAGTCCGATTAATAGTCCTGTGGACTGTGTTCCAAAATTATTAATATTTAATTCCAGCTCAAAATTAATTGTCTATACTGGAAATAACGTAGATCACTGTTTGACTATTTACATGATATTAACACTCGTAGAATAAATGTTTATAGAATTCTTAAACTTTCACTCGTTTTTCCAGTTTCAAAAATATATCGTCGAAAAAATATTATCATCATCGAAGCAACACAAATTATTAACACATATTAATAACATCTGAAAAGTATTTGACCATTGAGCATAGCATCGAAGAACTGTGCGAAGCACAACAACAATTAATTGTTCTTCTGACATTAAACATTCGAGAAGTGACTCGATTATGAACTTCAAGTTCCAAACAAAATACATGATTTCTGAATCATCAACTTGATCAATAAATGGTTGAACCATTCAACTATTCAATTATCCACTTGGAATCATTATGAAAAAAATATTTATATTTATGGCCATTTCTAGTAACTTTCACAACTTGCAATTCTTCGACAGAATGCGGAAATAAGAATTGTAGTTTTATAATAAATTCATTTAGTTCATGGCACTAGGATTGAAAATATCCTTCAAATTATTCGTGGTTAAAGAATTATTTTTAATTGGCAGTGGCCCATTCTATTATTTGTGTAAGAACACAATATTACAACAACAACGGCAAAGGTCTTCCTCTGAAGAAGAATAAACTACTATCATGACAAATCCGGGTTCTAGCAAAATCAAAGTCTAAATGGAATTCGTAAACAAGGTTGAAATAAGAACTGATGGTTTCAAAGAAATAACCTTCGGGTTATTCATACGACGAAATGTGTAGTTCCAATACTCCTACTATAAACCTGAGCAATCGAACCTGCTATTTGATTGATGCTCGAAAAAACCTTCATTCCTGCGACTTAACATGCGCACCTGGGAATGGCATTTCAACTACTCCACACATAAATTTTCTTCCCAAAATTTATACAATAAATCAAGCCTCTGCTTGTTATCAACACTGGAAGATTAATAAACTTACAAGTTTATTTTATTTTACCATTCAGCTCAACCCGTGACTTGACCATACTTATGAAAATCTATATTTCACTTTCGAGTGTATTTACGTCATGATTTTATATAAATACAAAAATATCCTATTTGATACAAATATCATTTGCTTCCCGTTTCATGCCTCTCCGTGTTATATGAAAAATATACTTTGCTCATTGCAAATATCAACTGTTCAACCAGAACTGAAATGTTGGTTGAATGCGGGCTTGCGCTAACCACTCTCCTTCGGAAAATCTCCTGTTCCAAACTAGAAATGTTTAAACTACTTCATAGGCTCTTTCTCAATACATATGATTATTAGAAAATATAATACCGTATCCAAGAATTATTTAGAAAAATTATGAAAATTATTATTATTATTATTAGTGGATTATTATTATTATTATTATTATATCATTTTAAATGTGTTTAATTATCATCTCATTATGTGAGAATCCACATGTTCGAACCTTCGAATATGGAAAAAGTATCCATTCCTCAACAAAAATAAATTTAACTTTTACAGTTACATCGGGGGTTTTCCGTGGTTTCCTTAAAATATGAAAAATTCAAATAAATGCTCGAAATGCTCGGTCATCGATCCTAAACTGTTCTGAGTGCTGAAAATGCTCAGAATAACTCTAATAAGTCTTGCGTAAATCATTGCAAGCTTTAAATACGATGAAAAAAATGTGTTGGTCATCCGCAGAAAAATAGTTTGTTCCAATTAGCTAGGCATAATATAATTCAAATGTGGCTTACATTTCTTGATGGTCTTGAAGCGTAGTAAACCTGGTCTGTACCAGATTTATCCATAGACATGCCCTATCGGACAAGCACGTATAATCCTTGTATCGGCCGCCATTGTAGACCCACAAATCGTCTAGTCAGACATAGTGGTAGTATCTTTCGACGTTTGAATAAACTGTGGTTCCATTTTAATATGGGCTTCTATCAAAGCCATAACAGTTTGTTGAAATAGGGTCAGATCTAAGTGATCTCTTCTTAAATATGTCAGTTGTAACATAACTCACTGTAATCTCATCAGTACAAGAAAAACATTGACAGTCTAAGCAATTAACGGCTGTTCTGAAGATCGTTCCCTGGGCATGGTTTATTTATATCACCATCTGCTATGCGCTAAGCAACCTGCAGTTTCCTTTGCGTAGACTAATGAACGCCACCGTTATAGACTAGTCTTCAGTGTACTGACAGATCGAAGTGGTTAACTAGTTACAAAAATGAAAACTGACTTGAAATGGATTTAAACATCCAAGTATTAAGTTACTACTGGACTGTGACAAAATACTATTTTCTAGACAAAGTCTAGCATATGTCCTTGCAGAAATATAAATATTTCCACCAATGTCTGTAGAAAAACAATCACCTCAGTGATTCTCCTCACCAGAAACTTACTAAGTTCCAACTCGTTTGCGCAGCACTTCTCGTGACTATCACGACTTGAAAAGAACTTCTGCGTAGATTTGGCAACCATGTGCCTTGGCTCAGCGTAGACGCAACTTGCTTGCCAAGTGCTTGTGTTAGAATGAGCTGACCATGCCTGCTCCAGCTGGCTTTTATTCAAAACGGTCAGGGTCACGCGTCATCGCCTGATATCCAGAAATCCTCATATCTCTTGAATCCCTGGTCCGATTTACTTGATACTAATTGCATTCTCTTTCATTTGGCCGTGCCAGTAATCTGATCCCAGTCTCAAGTCTCTACTCCATAGTTAACTATTTAATCAATAAATAGCCTCCACCTCTGCTGTTACTCGCTACGTCACTTGACATCCAACTATCGGTAAAATTCTTCTAAATGCTTCTCGAAGCAATGTAGCGCGATATTCAAATATCTGAACTTTCAAAAGCGGCAACAGCCTTTCCCTTGATATCTAGGTGTCTGAAACTTGGAATACCCATTCCTAGAGTTGGGCGCATCCACCCCACACCTAGCAAAAATAAAAATTGAATTTTTTTTATTTTTCCTATCTACACATTAAATCATCTGGTTCTTGAATAATAGATCTTCAAATTCGATGCATTGTAAGTTCCCACGATGTTACCAGTTCGTGTATTAGCTACTTCATAGCTTCCATTATTGTTTACTTCCACAATACGGTAGGGTCCAGCGTAAAGGCTTGCAAATTTCGAGTACACTCGATTTTGCACGTCAGAGGGTGTAGGTCTTTTCACTAAAACAAGAGTTCCTACGCGCAAGGGTCTGCGAAAACGCTTTCCTCTCACTCTGCGCTCTCTCTTCTCAGCTTGGCTCCTTAACTTGTCTAAAGCTAGAGTTTCCCTCATCTGACGACTTGGTTCAATCTCAGGTGGAATAGAGATGATTCGATCCCATAATCGTGTTGGTTTAATTCCATGATGTAGTAACATGGGAATCTGTCCAGTGCTCTCATGAATAGTAGAGTTGATGGATTCGGATGCTAAAGAAAGAACATCCATCCATTTCCAATGCTCATTTGGACAATAGAGGCGGCAAAATTTTGCTATCTCAGCCATCACGCGTTCCGCTGGATTGCTCTCTGGATGTCTAATAGAACAAAACAATTGTCTAATCCCAAGATTATTCATGATGGTTCGAAATTCCAAAGATGTAAATTGAGGTCCACGATCTGATAAAAGGAATTCCGGTTTGCCTGCTTCCGGAATCACGCTGTCTCTAATTCTCTTCGCACAATACTTTGCGTTTGCCTTCTGAATTGGATGTAACATGGTGTATTTGCTAAAAACATCCATGGTCACCAAAATATATCGGTTACCTCTTTTAGACTTTGGGAGAGGACCATATAAATCAGTCGCGAAGATTTCGCAAGGCTTAGAAGGAATAATAGGCCTTGGTAATTCTCTCAATAATCTAGAATTATGTTTACTCCTTTGGCATAAGTCGCATTCTCGAATAGTGTTTCTGACAGTTTGTCGCATTCGCTCCCACGAAAATTTCTCTTGAATCATGTTGACTGTCTTATCTACTCCAGCGATTCTATGTGCCATCCAAATAATGGGTTTTTGCAATCGTGGAGGTATCACTACTCTCAGCTTCGTATGGTCGGGATCTGCAAACTTGTAGATTAAACCATCTAACATCATAAAATCTCTTGAAATTCTTTCAGTTTCCACAAAATCATCATCATTTGGATCCATGTTTCCCTGTAGAAAACGAAAAATGTTCCTAAGACGTCGGTCTCTCCTCTGGGATTAATGCAATAACCTCAACCTTCTCAAGGTATCTTCATCCTCCTGCGTCAGGTTAACTTGAAAAACCTTAGATGTAGACTCCACTGCTCTACTCAATAAATCAGCTCCCACATTCAACTTTCCAGGAGTGTGTTCAATAACTAGGTTGAATTGCTGAATAAAAAGTGACCATCTAGTTATTCTATCGCTGGCAAAGTTTGTTCTCAAAATGAACTCCAATGCGTGGTGATCAGTCCTCACAATGACTGAATGTCCAATTAACATTTTCTTCCATGACTCCAAAGCGAATATTACAGCAAGTGCTTCTAACTCTGTGGTGTAATAATTTCTCTCTGATGGACGAAGTTTTCTGCTAATGAACGCCAGGTAATGTCTCTTGTGGTCTTCATCTTCTTGAAGTAGAATAGCTCCAATCCCTACGGTGGATGCATCAGATTCTATGATGAAATTCTTGGTAAAGTCAGGATACTCCAATTTCACACTGTTTACCAATAACCTTTTGGCATCTTGAAATGACTGTTCACAATCTTTATCCCATTTCCATTTATTTCCTTTCTTTAACAATTCCTGCAATGGCGCAACTGTCTTGGTGAAGTTCGGACAATGCCCTGCAAAGAATTGGCATGTCCCGAGAAAACTGCGGACATTCTTCACTCTAGTAGGTCTAGGGAAATTTGCAATTGCTTGTATCTTCGTCTCATTGGGACGGTATCCTTCTCCATCCAAAATGTGACCCAAAAATTTTATTTCCTTTCGAAAGAACTGACATTTTCGAAGGTTGACTTTGAAGTTCGCTTTTCTCAAATCTGCGAATAACATTTGAAGATGTAACAAATGTTCCTCCTTAGTCTCGGATGCAATTAAGATATCATCAATATAACGAATTGCTATCTCTTTTACTTCCGGACTCAAATTTTGTTCCAGGGCTCTGATCAAAACGGATCCAGATGTTTTAACTCCAAATGGTAAACGGCGGAATACATATGTCTGCTGGTCAAACATAAATCCTGTAAACTTCTTAGAATCTTCACTAAGCCTAATATGATGGTAGGACGAAGTGAGATCAATATTAGAGAACCAGACCTTGCCTTGGAATTTCCTTAACAGTTCCCTAATGATTGGTGGTCTGTCATACTCTGGCAGTAATCTTGAATTCAAATTTCGCGCGTCTAAACATAGTCTCAGACTTCCATCTTGCTTAGACACTACTGCAAATGGATTGACATAAGATGTAGTGTACTTTTCAATCACATTGTTGCTTTCCATGTCCTTGATAAGCACTTTTACTCTTTCTCGATGCTTTTCTGCTACTGGATACAATTTAGCATGAAAAGGTGCATCATCATTTACACGAATATGATATTCAAAATCTTTAATTTCACCAGGTTTAATGTCAAAAATATCGTGATATTCTTCCAAAATTTTCCCTAACTCTGGGGACTCCTTCTCAGTGTAGACTTCTCTTCCTTCAGCTTCATGAAAAATCAGAGACCATTGAGCATCTCCCTCGATGTCTTCTTCTTCTTTTCCCTCGAAGTTAATCTCTTCGGTATTCTTGAATCTAATCGTCTCTGTCTTCATATCTATCACTGCTTGATATTTCTGAATGAAATCTGCTCCCAATATCATGTCAAAAGCCATGTCCTTCATTACAACAAATACATGTCGGAAATCATGTCCTCCAATCTTAATACATAAGTATAATTGTGTTTTACACAGAGATATTTTATTGGGTATTATTCCTTGGATCTTAATTCCTTAATCTCATCAGTACAAGAAAAACATTGACAGTCTAAGCAATTAACGGCTGTTCTGAAGATCGTTCCCTGGGCATGGTTTATTAATATCACCATCTGCCATGCGCTAAGCAACCTGCAGTTTCCCTTGCGTAGACTAATGAACGCCACCGTTATAGACTAGTCTTCAGTGTACTGACAGATCGAAGTGGTTAACTAGTTACAAAAATGAAAACTGACTTGAAATGGATTTAAACATCCAAGTATTAAGTTACTACTGGACTGTGACAAAATACTATTTTCTAGACAAAGTCTAGCATATGTCCTTGCAGAAATATAAATATTTCCACCAATGTCTGTAGAAAAACAATCACCTCAGTGATTCTCCTCACCAGAAACTTACTAAGTTCCAACTCGTTTGCGCAGCACTTCTCGTGACTATCACGACTTGAAAAGAACTTCTGCGTAGATTCGGCAACCATGTGCCTTGGCTCAGCGTAGACGCAACTTGCTTGCCAAGTGCTTGTGTTAGAATGAGCTGACCATGCCTGCTCCAGCTGGCTATTATTCAAAACGGTCAGGGTCACGCGTCATCGCCTGATATCTAGAAATCCTCATATCTCTTGAATCCCTGGTCCGATTTACTTGATACTAATTGCATTCTCTTTCATTTGGCCGTGCCAGTAATCTGATCCCAGTCTCAAGTCTCTACTCCATAGTTAACTATTTAATCAATAAATAGCCTCCACCTCTGCTGTTACTCGCTACGTCACTTGACATCCAACTATCGGTAAAATTCTTCTAAATGCTTCTCGAAGCAATGTAGCGCGATATTCAAATATCTGAACTTTCAAAAGCGGCAACAGCCTTTCCCTTGATATCTAGGTGTCTGAAACTTGGAATACCCATTCCTAGAGTTGGGCACAACACAGCCAGTCTATTGTTTTAGCTCCTTAAGCTGTAGTTCCCCCTTAAATGTGTTTCTCAAATGAAGACTTGTTCTTCTGAAAAGCGGATGCTTTCTGGAATGAGGTTGGTTGGTTGGTCCCTTATTTTAGGGGCTGCGACAACGCGGTCATGTAGCCCCGTGTACTCTGGGTGTGTGTAGAATCTGTCTGATAACCTGTGATAAATGTGATGGCTGTATTAGTGTGTGTATCTGTTTTTTTAATTCAAGTAAGGACTGCAACTTTGAATTTTTAAATAGTTGCTACTTTTGCCGCCAAACGCCACCGTCAACGACTACTAGGGCTAGATCAGAACTAGACTACTAGACGCCACCACAGTCGGCTGTTGGCAACGAACGTAGAAACCTAAGAGCGTTGTTTACATTCCTAACCTATACAATTTTGCTTCACACAGGTGTAATTAGTGGAAGGTTCTTTAACATGCCATAAATCTATGACATGGGACCGACGGCTTTACTTCCCCTCCGAAGGAAGGCATACTGAGGGATTTGTAACAAAAAAAAGTCAACCCTTGGCACTATCCAGCCCATGACGGGCTAAGGCCGACCAAGCGACCGCTGCCCAGCCATTTGGCCTGCAGATATTGGGGTGACGCGTGATCAGCGCGTCGGGTCCCCTCGGCCGTTAATCTTGGTATTCGTGATCGGGGCGCTGTCTCACTGTCAGACAGCTACTCAATTGTCCTCACGAGGCTGAGTGCACCCCGTTCCAACCTTCACGTCAGTTTTAAAATCCCTGACGGAGCCGGGGATCGAACCCGGGGCCTCCGGGTGAGAGGCAGGCGCGCTACCCCTACACCACGGGACCGGCTGGGATTTTTAACGCTCTTAAATAATCCGACGGCTTCGGCCGGGTTTGAACCCGGTATCTTGGGCATAGATGCTATGAAACCTACATTAGAAATAGGGGTGTGATGGTGCAGTGGTCAAGCTGCTTGCCTCTCGCTAAGTCAGACTGGGTTTCTATCCCGGTCAATGCATGTCAGATTTTAGAAGTAATAATAATAATAATAATAATAATAATAATAATAATATCGTATGGCCTCATGTGCCGGGTGCAAGCTTTGTTATTTGACACCCAGAGGGTAGCTTGCATGTCGAATTTCGTTGTTCCTTGACTATGAAAGTCAAGGAGGTTAGATGTTAGATATCTAAGCTCCTTGAACACTATAGCGCTTTCTAGTAGAGAAATGACGGACTTTGTGTTGGCGGAAACCCCCGAGTTTAATTTTGCCATTATGAACACGGCCTACTGAATTCAAATGGGTTATTTGACATGCCAACATCGTATGACATGCGTGTCATATTTTTGCCGCCTTTCAAAAATCACTTACCACGGCCAGGAGCGAACCTGCAATCTTGGTGTTAGTAGATCGACACGCTATCCACTCACCCACCGTGGCAAGATATTTTAGAAGTGAAATATCACCTCCTGTGGTTCGGATTCCCGTGGCTCATGATCCTGAGGTTGACGGTCACGGAAATTTTCAAGCTCCCTCCTTACTTTTAAAATGCACAGTGATCTCGAATATTCCTAATACAGAAATCAAGAAGTACAAAAACAATGAACGAGAGACTAATAGTAAGAAACATGCTGATTATCGGAAGACCAGACATTTGATTGGCTCTTTGGGGAGGCTTAAATTAGAAATCCAAACGTCATCGTGAGGGAAGCCTTTTTTCAGTGTAGTCTTAGTAAACGAAATGTAATGCATTTCAGTCGGTCAACACGTTTTTACCCAAATTGTAATGCGTGTTATTCCCTAAACCCGAAAAAATTACATGAGATTAAGAAATTTAAAGACTCACTTGGATTACTAGTTTAGACCGTCAAGCGATCATCATCAGATCCTTTACACTCAGGTTATTAAATCGATATCGACGAGTATCTTGGTGAACATATTTACAATATATACAATTTTAGTTGCAGACGATTATTGTGAACTGCTGAAAACTTTCATTTGACACCATTGCGGTCGTGAAAATCCATTATTTAGGATACATGTTTTAATACACATTATTTTTAACGATTACTATGCCATTTGAGTGTTTTTGTTGTCTTATTTAGGGGATTGGACATCGTGGTAATCAGCCCGGAGTACTTTAGTTTGTATAATTTCTCTGATAACTTGTGTTATTGTGGTGGCTTTATTAGTGTGTACTTGTAACTGAGGCTAGAATGGGAAAGACGTGGCCATGGCCTTAAGTTAGGAACCATCCCAACATTTGGCTGGAGTAGAAATGGGGTAACCACGGAAAACCATTTCCAGGATGGCTGAGATGGGAATCGAACCCACCTCTTCTCAGTTCTGCCTCACAACGCTGACTGAGCTCCGTTACAGACAAGAATTAAGTTAGTTCCTTAACAGAGCCGGGAACTAAACTCGGACCTCACGGGTGATCGCCAAGAATGCTATCCACTCCATCACGAAGTGAGTATGATTTGAGGTGAGATTCAATGTAGCAATGTTTCTTTACGGACATATGCTCTTCCCGATGCGAACTCCATGAGAGGAATTATTGAGAGTTGAAATGAATGAAACTGGGCACAGATTAGGAAGGAAGCAGCCGTGGCCTATTTGAAGGTACCAGCCCCAACATTTGCCTGAAGTTGTAAATGGGGAGCCATTTTAAGAACGGTCGACGGGGGTGTTCAAACATAATCGGTCTACGGAGCTCGTTTAATTATTATTATTATTATTATTATTATTATTATTATTATTATTATTATTATTATTATTATTTATTCGTTAATTCCCCATAAGGAGAGCGTTACAACACAATCAATTTTCATGTTTCATTCTGGACCTTTCTTCTTTTTTTCCCAAAAACCTCTCATATACACACTATGTTTCCTCTTTCTCTCTTCTGTCCACCTCTTTGCTGGTTGTCTCTCTTTGGGAGTTTGCTCAAACTTCTGTAGTCTAAATTTTTCTCTGTATTTGCTCCTGTCTGCGATGTCTTCTGTAGAGATGTTTAGTTTCTTAAGGTCTTCCACGGTTTCCTTTACCCAATTGGTTTTTAGTGTGCTATTCGTAACTATATTAAAAATGTTCTTGGTCAGTCTGTCTTCGGTCATCCTATGTATATGTCCATAAAATTTTGCCCTTCTTTTCCTTATGTTGTTTGTAATCGTCTCTGTCTGTTTGTACAGTTCTATTGTCGGTCTCTTCATCCATATTCCCTCTTTCTGAACTGGCTCGTAGATCTTTCTCAAAATTTTTCTCTCTTGTTTTTCTAATTCCTTGATTTTTGTTCGCCCCTTGATTGCTGTCGTTTCTGAAGCGTTTAAGGCCTCTGGTAAGACTACTGTACGGTAGTGTCGTAATTTGGCATTGATGGAAATACTTTTTTTTATTGTAGTGGTTCCATGTAAGTCGGTATGCTTTCTGCAATTTAGCGATCCTGTCTTCATTGGATGCCAAGTTCAGTCCTGTTTTCTGTATAATCTCTCCTAGATATTTGAAACTTTCCACTTGTGTTATTTTTCCATACTTGGTTTCCAGTGGGTGCTTGTCGGTAGATTTTGTGTCCATGAACTGTGTTTTTTCGTATGAGATTTGTAACCCTGTTTTGGCAGAGATTTCATGTAGCGTCTCTAGAGCTTCTTTGGCTTCTTTTCTGTTAATTGTTATAATCGCTACATCATCGGCAAAGGCCAGACACTTAATGTTGACTGTCCTTTTCTGGTGTTTTGCCATTTTTATGCCTTTGACTCCTTTTTCCCATGTCTTGATTATTTTATCCAAAACTGAGTTGAATAGAATGGGTGATAAACCATCACCTTGTCGCACTCCTGTATTAATTTTGAAGGGTTCCGAGATCTCTCCCATGAATTTAACTTTCGATATTGTATTTGTTAATGTTTCTTGGATTAGTTTTCTGGACTTATTGTCGACCTTCATTTCTTCTAGTGTGTTAAAAAGTGTTTCTCTATCTATGGAGTCGTACGCTTTTTTGTAGTCGACGAATGTGATAGTTGTGTTCCTGGTTTTTCTCGTTGCTAGTATTGTTCTCAGGCACCAAATCTGCTCACTGCACGATCTTCCCTTCCTGAACCCTCCTTGGTATTCTCCTATCTGTGGATCTATCTGAGGCTCTATCCGTTTTAACAGGGCTTTGGAGAAAATTTTGTATGCGACGGGTAATAGTGAAATCCCTCCATAATTATTAGGGTTCGTTTTGTCTCCCTTCTAGTGGAGGGGGTGTATTAGAGCTGACTTCCATTCTTCTGGTACCTTCCCTGTTTCCCAGATGTTTTCGATGATTTTGTGTATTTTTGGTGTAACATTTTCGTGGTCAAATTTCCAGATTTCCGAAATCAATCCGTCTTCTCCAGGCGCTCTATTGTTCTTTAGTGATTTTATTATTTCCACGATTTCTTCAAGTGTTGGAGGTTTGGAATCAATGTTAGGTTCTGGCTTTTCGAACTGTAATCTGTGTGTTGGTTTATCACAGTTAAGCAGTGAGTCAAAATATTGTGCCAGTATCGTACAGTTCTTTTTCGGGTTTGTCTCCAGTGTTCCGTCTTGTCTTTTGAAGCATAAGCTCGGTGGTCTATATCCTGTCATATTCTCTCTGAATGTTCTATAGAAGTTTCGTGTGTTATTTTTGGTAAAATCCTCTTCTATCTCCTTGAGTCTGTTGTTATCGTAGTTTCTTTTTTTTCTGCGGATTATTCTCGAGGAGTCTTTTTGTATCTTGTTGAATTCTTTCCATTTTTCGGGTGTTCTATGGCTGTTAAATTTTTTTCCAGGCTTGTATTCTATCCTCTATGGCTCTGTCACATGTCACGTTCCACCATCTGTGCTTCCTTTTCCTCGGGGGCTGCCCCATTTTTATCAGTTCTTTCATGTTTTCGGACATGTCCGTCCAGTTGTTACTCTCAATTTTCTTAAGTCCTTGTGTTATTTATTTCTTGTTTAATTGTAAATACTCTGGGTCTGTTCTGAAAATTCTGGTTGTTCTCTTAGTTTGTATGTTTGGTATAAACTTAGCCTTGATTTGTAGTAGATGATGATCAGATTCGAAAAAACCTTTTCTCGTTCGTATATTCATAACTTCTCTGGTGTTTTTTGTAGATATCGCAACGTGGTCTATCTGAAATTCTCCGAGGGCGCTGTTTGGAGATTTCCAAGTCCATAGTTTCTTGTAGGGTTTCTGGAATTGTGTTGACATGATTTTGAGGTCAAAATTCCTACAGAAGTTTATCAAATTCTCTCCATTCTTGTTTGTCCTCTGGTGCGCTGTATGTTTTCCTGTTGTGTCTCTGAATTTTCTTTCGCGGTCTAATTGTGCATTAAAATCACCAAGCAATAATTTTACATGCTTAGTGGGGATTTTGTTAGTGATTTCTTCTAAGTCTTCCCAGAATTCTTCTATCATCTGTGGATTTTTGTTATTGTAGTTATTTTTGGGGGCATGAGCATTGATTATTGTATACGCTTTGTTACCAGAGCGTATCGTAAGTGTGGATTTTTTTTTCAGATTTTGAGGTGAAATCTATTACAGAGTCCAATATTGAGTTGTGGACTACAAAACCTGTTCCGAAGAGTTTGAGATTTTTTCCTGGAATAGTTATGGCTGGTTTCCCCTTGTATATTCTGTAACTTCCCGAATCGAAGTGAGTCTCATCTGAGAATCTCGTTTCCTGTATAGCCAGAATTCTGATATTGAATGTGTCCATGATGTTTGTTAGTTGTTTCACTTTACCTAGTTTCAGGAGTGTGTTTACGTTGAGTGTTCCCATGTAAAATATTAGTTTTGAGGGTTTTTGAGAAGCAATTCTCCTCTTCATAACATACCTGATCCCCTGGAATCCGATGATCAGGTACAATACCCAGTTTTATTGACTGGGGCCCAGGGTAGTGTGTTCGTTCACGTCGTTCTGCCATGATTATTGATTTATGTTCAAGTTGTGGTGGTGAAACCCCAAGGGATCTCACAGAATTACGACTGGAGTTTTGAATTCCAGAAGATTGGATCACAGCTGAGCTCACAGAGCTAACAGACGCCGACCAGAGTACCGGTGGTTACCACACAGACGTGTCTGGATTTAAAATTTTCACCTAATAACCCTAGGCAGGGGCCCTCACAGGGTGCTACCATCCGGAGCCAGATGGACCCAGGTTTTTTAACGAGGTGTTACTCCTCCCCCTCCTCCTTCCTCAACACCTGCGTGATGAGGCCCCGGGCTTGGGACCGGCACTGGTGGAATTATTATTATTATTATTATTATTATTATTATTATTATTATTATTATTATTATTATTATTATTATTATTATTATTCTTGCGTTACGGCCAACTAAGGACCACGTTATTTCAACTGGTTTCTGCTTTGAGCTTTAACATTCGCCCAGTACTGCCGCATGAATTCTCCATGTTGTTGCTTCCTTTCTTCTGTCCACTTCTTGCCTGTTTTGAGCTAAGGTTTCTCTAGGAAACTCCGGTGAGTTGTAAGTTTCACCTTAAATTTTACACGTTCCAGTACATCATCACTTGTAATCCCAATTTCTTTCAAATCTCTGTCAACTTCAGTGAACCATGCCCCCTTTGTTTTCTTCTCTAGAAAGTATGTAAAGATCCTGTTTGTCAACCTTACAGAGCTCATTCGTGAAATGTGGCCATAAAATGAAATTCTTCTTTTTCTCATCACATCAGTGATTTTGTCTACACATGTGTAGAGCTCGTGGTTGTGCCGTCTCCTGTATTCATCGTTTTCTTTTACAGGGCCCAAGATTTTCCTGAGAATCTTTCTTTCTTTCTTTAGCTTCTAGTTTCTCCATAAGTCCTTTCCTATGCATTGCAAGGCATTCTGCAGCATATAGAGCCTCTGGGCGGATGACAGTTTGATAGTGTCTTAGCTTGGCATTTAGGGATATTGATTTCTTGTTGTAAATACCCTTTGTTAGATGATATGCCATTTCCATTTTTCTGATGCGCGATTCGAAAGCAGCCTTCTCGGATGTGTTGGGTTCTATCCACTCGCCTAGATATTTGAATGATTGAGTTTGCTTAATGCGTCCCTCTCCTATGTCTAGCTCCTTGGGTGCTTGTTTAATGTTAGTAATAAACAAGGTTTTCTCAAATGAGATCTTAAGGCCTGCTTTTGCAGCTTGAGTGCTGAGTTGCTTGATCTGCACTGCTGCCGTGCCAAGGGAATCTGAAAAAAATTGCAAGGTCATCTGCGAAGGCTAGGCAATCAACCTTCAGATTCAGATTTTTGTAGCCCAATCTGACTCCATTTACGAACCCATTGTTGTTCAATTCTTTGCGCCATTCTCGGATGACCTTCTTAAGTGCGCAGTTGAAAAGCAGAGGTGATAATCCGTCTCCCTGCCTTACCCCGGTTCTGATTTCAAAAGCTTCTGAAATTTCTCCCCTAAATTTCACTCTGGAGGTGGTGTTAGTCAAGGTCTTCTCAATGATTTTTCTTGTTTTATTGTCCAATCCCAGTTCCTTCAGGATTTGAAATAGGGAGAATCGATCAATGGAGTCGTATGCCTTCTTGAAATCAACGAAGGTCACCACAAAATCTTTAGATCTAAGCTTTAGATATGAAACAATAGACTTAAGATTCATGATCTGTTCAGCACATGATCGTCCTTTCCTGAACCCTCCTTGATATTCTCCCAATTGGGAATCTAGTTGTTGTTCTGCCCTATTTTGAAGGACTTTTGAGAGGATCTTGTATGTTATTGTAAGGAGAGAGATTCCACGGTAGTTGTTCACATCCATTCGGTCACCCTTCTTATGAAGAGGGTGAAGTAGAGCTGAGGTCCAGTTGCTAGGGAGTTCCTCCGTTTCCCAAATCTCATGAATAATCTCAGTTAACTTATCAACAGCCTTGTCGCCAGCATGCTTCCATAATTCAGCAACTATGGAGTCCTCACCTGGTGCTTTGTTGTTTTTGAGTGACTGGATGATCTGATTAATTTCTTCTTTTGTGGGTGGGGTGGAATCTGGGTGTACGTACGGATTGTCTTCGAACTGAAATGTTGATTCTGGAGCCTCGCAGTTGAGGAGAGACTCGAAGTAATTTGCCAATATTTGGCAGTTTTCCTTGTCATTATAAGCAACTTTTCCATTTAGGTCCCTGAAGTGTAGGCTAGGTGGAGCATATTTACTGAGATTCTGTTTAAAAGTTCTATAGAAATCCCGGGTGTTATTCTTCTTGAAGTCTAGCTCAATTTGTGCCAGCTTGTTCTTGTCAAAAGCACGTTTTACACCTCGAATAGTTTTTGCAGCCTGTTTTCTCATACATAAGAAACTTTCCCAGTTGTCTTCACTCTTCTGTGAGTTCCATCTCAGCCATGCAAGTTGTCTGAGCCTTATTGCCGCCTCACATTCACTGGTCCACCAGGCATGCTTTCTGCGTTTTATTAATGGGACTGTTTCCTTAGCTGCTGATACTATGGCATCTCGTAGTTGTTCCCAGTTTTGTGGATCCAGTGTTTCAAGCTTCTGAGTGAACTCATCATTAGACTGTAGCTTTTGCAAGTCAAACCTATTCATCTTTCGTCGCTGGACCTTTCTAGTATTTCTCGGAATGAGTTTAACTTTGATTTTAGAGAGGTAATGATCTGAATCTAGGTTGGCACTTCTAAGAACCCTCACATTCTGGATCTCTCGATGGGCTTTACGTGAAATAGCGACGTGATCGATCTGGAACTCACCAAGGTTGGAATTTGGGGATGTCCATGTTTTCTGTTTCCTTGGCAGATGTTTGAAAGCTGTGGATTTCATAACAAGGTTGAATGCCTTACACAGTTCCACAAGTCTCTCTCCATTCCGATTGGTTCTGCGGTGAGCTGGGTAATCTCCAATCATGTTTTGGAATTTTCTTTCTCTGCCGAGTTGGGCATTGAAATCTCCAAGCAAGATAACCGAGTGCTTGGCAGGGATCTCAGAGAGTATCTCCTCTAGCTCTTCCCAAAATTTATCCGTCCCTTCTGGATCTTTCTTGTTTGCCTGATTAATCGGCGCATGAACGTTAACCATTGTATAGACCTTGTTTGTACTTCGGAAAGAAAGGGTCGAGACTCGGCTGTTAGGAGAGGTGAAATTTGTGATTGAATCCAGAATTTTTCTGCTAACAATAAATCCAGTGCTAAGGTGAGGGATATTTTTTATGACACGTTTATACTTTACCTTTAAAAATTCTGTAACCTTGGGACTCAAAAGCTTGTTCATCTGTAAACCTCGTTTCTTGAATTGCCGTGATCAAGATATGATGCTTGGAAAGGGTATCAAGTAGATGTTTCAGTTTACCCGTCTTTAAAAGGGAATTCACATTGAAGGTAGCAAAGAAATTGAGATGTTTGTGTTTGATCTTTCCTGGAGTCTCCGATACCTCCAAGCATGTTGGTGCAGGCTCCCCAGAATCCGAAGTCCCGCATGCATCGCTCGAAGCGATGGTGGATTGGTTACCACCTGGGGTAGTAGCATTTGCTGAATTTTCCTCCATACTTTGTTCAGACAGTTGAAAAACTGTAATCTGGGGTCGGTGATATTTCACACCGGCCAATATACTGCCAAGGTTGTGAGCCTTGGAGCCCCCAACACTGATCGGCTCGCCGACCCACCTTCCCGCTGGGATTGGATACCCAACCTTCCACTGGGTTGCTCGGCTTATCAAGGGCATCTCTTGTAGGTTACGTGTTGGAGTTAGAGTGAAAGAGGCTAGCGTTGGTTTCTCTTCTTGAATCCAATATATTGCGCATTTCACTCTCGTTTGCCCAGAGTCACACTGACTCCTCCCGGGTTGATTCCCAGGACCTATTATTATTATTATTATTATTATTATTATTATTATTATTATTATTATTATTATTATTATTATTATTATTATTATTATTATTATTATTATTATATCGTATGGCCTCGGGTGCCGGGTGCAAGCTTTGTAATTCGACACCCAGAGGGTAGCTTGCATATCGAATTTCGTTGTTCCTTGAATCACTATGAAAGTCAAGGAGGTTAGATATCTAAGCTCCTTGAACACTATAGCGCTTTTTAGTAGAGAAATGAGGAACTTTGTGTTGGCGGAAACCCCCGAGATTAATTTTGCCATTATGAACATAGCCTACTGAATTCAAATGGGTTCTTTGACATGCCAACATCGTATGACATGCGTGTCGTATTTTTGCCGCCTTTCAAAAATCACTTACCACGGCCAGGAGCGAACCTGCAATCTTGGGGTTGGTAGACCGACACGCTATCCACTCACCCACCGTGGCAAGCTATTATTATTATTATTATTATTATTATTATTATTATTATTATTATTATTATTATTATTATTATTATTATTATTTTCTTTTTCATCGAATTTTATGAACTCGTCTCGATCGTTGTCCATTACTGTCTGGTCATTTTCCGAATAGTTTATAATTTAAAAACTTGTCCCCTTAGTATTATTATTATTATTATTATTATTATTATTATTATTATTATTATTATTATTATTATTATTATTATTATTATTATTATGACGAGGCACAGGTTGATGACCATACGTCAGAAACAAAAAGGTGCTGAAGCTGAGTTGAGCTCATCATGCCTTAGAAGGGCACGTCGTGTCGGCCTGTCTGAGAGGTCAACAGCGGAGAGGATCAATGGTCCACCACTCCGGCGCGGCGGTCCTCAGGGCGGATATAAAACAATTACTGGGGTCACACAGATTAACCCACGCCCATTCTCACTTCGCGAACTGCACTGGGCCTACAGAAGAACAAGAGTTCGTCATTGGTAGACTTCCTTCCATCCTTCCTTCCTTTCTCCCTTCCTTCCTTCCTGCCTTCCTTCTTTTATTTCCTTCCTTCCGGCCTTCCTTCTTTTCCTTCCTTCCTCCCTTCCTTCCTTCCTTCCTTCCTTCCTTCCTTCCTTCCTTCCTTCCTTCCTTCCTGCCTGCCTTCCTCCCTTCCTTCCTTCCTTCCTTCCTGCCTTCCTTCTTTTCCTTCCTTCCTCCCTCCCTTCCTTCCTCCCTTCCTTCCTCCCTGCCTTCCTTCCTTCCTTCCTCCCTTCCTTCCTTCCTTCCTTCCTGCCTTCCTTCTTTTCCTTCCTTCCTCCCTCCCTTCCTTCCTCCCTTCCTTCCTTCCTGCCTTCCTTCCTTCCTCCCTTCCTTCCTTCCTCCCTTCCTTCCTTCCTGCCTTCCTTCTTTTCCTTCCATCCTCCCTTCCTCCCTTCCTTCTTTTCCTTCCTTCCTCCCTTCCTTCCTTCCTCCCTTCCTTCCTCCCTTCCTTCCTTCCTGCCTTTCTTCTTTTCCTTCCTTCCTGCCTTCCTTCCTTCCTGCCTTCCATCTTTACCTTCCTTCCTCCCTTCCTTCCTTCCTTCCTTCCTTCCTGCCTTCCTTCTTTTCCTCCCTTCCTTCCTTCTTTTCCTTCCTTCCTCCCTTCCTTCCTTCCTGCCTTCCTTCCTTCCTGCCTTCCTTCCTTCCTTCCTTCCTCCCTTCCTTCCTTCCTGCCTTCCTTCCTGCCTTCCTTCCTGCCTTCCTTTCTGCCTTCCTCCCTTCTTTCCTTCCTGCCTTCCTTCTTTTCCTTCCTCCCTCCCTTCCTTCCTCCCTTCCTTCCTTCCTCCCTTCCTGCCTTCCTTCCTTCCATCCTGCCTTCCTTCCTGCCTTCCTTCCTCCCTTCCTTCCTTCCTCCCTTCCTTCCCTGAAGCAAATAGCTGAAAATAATTACACAAGATAATCCATCGAGCTTAGAACACGATATAATCCATCGTACTCAGAACACGATATAATCCATCGTGCTCAGAACACGAGATAATCCATCGTGCTCAAAACACGATATAATCCATCGTGCTCTGAACACGAGATTATCAATCGCCAGATTCTGTGATCTCAGTATTGCTGGAGTTCCCCGTTCTAAAGCAAGTCTCACAACTTCTTTCAGTTCACTAACCTTAGTAACCTAAACGTTGTTCTAATACGACCAAGGTAAGCAGGGGCACCATCTACGTTAATATCTGATATCTCAATAAATATTTATTTACGGGCCTACAGTGTATTATATAACATATTATGGCCCCTCAGCGAATTGTCACATGTCGTTAGGTCAGGACTTTGAGGACGGTCTGGCAATCCAGAGCTCTGGAAACACCTCATTGAGATATTCTCGAACTGAAACTGAAACTGAAACCAGCATTTCACTTTGACCCTTCAGGTTTCCAAAACGGGTACCGGTATCATTAATTAAATTCGCTTTTGAACACCTGTTAATACTTAAAATGTTTTGCTCTTTATTGTTGAAACATGTTTTCGGCCCTTCATTGGGGGGCCTCCGTCAGCTTGGTTACTTAGCTTAACACTACATTAGGTGTTTGATGAACAGAATTACAACATAACTTAACATCATTTTGAAATGAACGTCCTTACAATTTAAATTTGGAAATATTTTCAGGTACTCGAATCCAAAAAGTAAATATATAGAATTGTTGTTCAATATAAATTTTGTATCTTTTAAACATTGTTTTAGAATCCGTCATAAAGATGAATTGAATGAACATCAGGAGGACATCATCGCGTCTATGAGTAAAAGACGCCTGACCTTTTATGGACACTTGGTACGTCTGGATTCTGAAAGACTCACCAACAGGATATTCACAGTAACAGGAAGAGGCAAGGCTTCTAAGAACAAATGGATTGCGTCAGTTAAGTCAGATATGGAACAACTAGATATCCCACTGGAACAAACTCGTGACCGTCTGATGTTCCGTCAGGTCATCTGACAGGGCGTTTTCCCAACGTCCCTTACAAGTAAGAAGACTACAGGAGCTAAGTGGACAGAAGAAAGAAGAGTGACTCATAGTCAGAAAATGAGGGACTATTGAAATAAGAAGAGCAACAACTTTACCGATGAGTAGATACGAGCCCCGTGGTCCTAAGTAGGCCTAAACGATAAAGAAAGAAAGAAAGAAAGAAAGAAAGAAAGATTGTTTTAATTCTATTGAAAAAGGAGGCAAGGTTCTTCTCGGAACGTCTAGGAATTGTGTTTTATTTTATGTTTTCACATGAAGCGATAAATCAACAACATACTACAAGAAGCCTCAAAATTTTGTCTCACTGTGCGTTCACTACTTTGGGATCCAACATTCCCACTAGCTCCTTAGGTTACCGTATACAAAACCTACTTTGTACCAATTCTAACATACGGACTTGAAGCAGCAACACTGACAGGACCAGCAAACAGCTGTTTACAGGCTGCTGAAATTAAGCTCCTCCGTTCCTGCTTACAAAAGACAAGTAAGGATAACATAAGGAATGTTAATAACTGAGAAGAGCTTGGATTGGAAAGGAGCCTTTTAGAAATAATGGAACTCAACAGACAACGCAAAGTGGGTCAAAATTGAAATCTAGGAGGACAAAATTATTTATTTTCATAATTAAAAAATTAAATTTATTACTTCTACAGCATTCTCATGTAATTGCCACTCCTATTCTGGGATATAAACGCATCTTTGTGTAAATCTGTCACCACTGTTCGAGCAGTGTGGAGGGTGAATGTAAGTGACTGTGGTTTGGTTGTCTTTGTGGTTAGTGTGATGTTTTAAGATGGAACATGCAGCTGAAGGTATGATATTTGTAACGTGTTTCAGTTATTAATGGGCGTAATTGTTACGTAATTTTAGCTATATTTTCATTGTATAATATTTAACTATTATTTTTAAAATTATATTTTAACTTAGATTTTTAGTATGTCGCGTCACTCTGCGTCACTTTCTACTTAATGTTAAAATGTAGATAAAGTCTTGTAGTTTACGCCTGTTATAATATTATTTGCATCTTTTTGCAACTTACTTAGTTATTTTACGTTTTAGAAGATGCCGCGCAACCAGTTCTCACACGATAACAACTGTTTGGAGCACTGGGTTCGACGATTATGTCAAAGTGGAACTTCGTGACTTTGTTAAAAGTAAATTAGGGGTTGAAATTTGTTGTGAAGAGATAACTGAATGCTCTATCCAACTCCTAGTCATAGACAATTTCTTGCAAGTGTAGACGTAGCTTAAAAAGGTCTCAACTGATGTTTATTATGAAGTAAACAAATTATATACGTTGCTTTCACTCTAAATTCATGATTAAGACGTAAAAATAATTTTGTCCCTCTAGATTTCGATTTTGACCCATTGTGCAACGGTGGTATGGCCATATGAAAAGGATGGTTCGAGAAGGAACTCCTAGAGCTTATTTTGAAAGGGTAGTTCCTGGTAAAAGAGCCTGAGGACGACCTCGAGACTTATGGGTGAAACAAGTTTCAAAGGATGTAGAGAAGAGAGGTGTTAAGTGGCATACTGTATCCGAAGAACAGCTATGGATGGATAAAACAAATTGGAAGAGGCTTTTGCACTACCGCACCCGGCTTGCTGGAGCGAACACCTGGTGATGATGTATAAGGTGCGTTCAAAAAGTAACGAGCCGGAGGCTCGAATGCGAAAACCGGTGACGACATCGGCTAATCGTGGCGTGTATAACGAGGTGTGGTTCCGACCACAGCGTGGAAGGTCACAACCCGTCGCTAGAGGGCACGCGTGCACGTCACGTGACGATACAAAGCGAGCAGCAGCATGCATCAATCGTCCAACCAAGACCAAAACAGTAGGCCATTCGACATGCTTCCTGGTATGGTTGAAGATTGTGGGGCACCCATTGGGCACACACTTTCCGCAAGTTCAGCCGTTCCTTCATGATGGATTGCACACTTCCGACGCTCAATCCGACCACGGCGGCTATGGCGTTCACTGTCACTCGGCGGTCCTGGGTAATGAGTGCATCAAACAGCTGGACGTTGTCATCGGTAATGCAGGGGGGTGCCCCAGACCGGGCATCATCGGCTAACGACACCCGTCCTTCCCTGAAGCGCTTGTGCCACGCCTTGGCCCTTGCAAGGCACATTCAGTGTTCGCCGTACACGTGTTACATTCGGCGATGAATGTCCGTTTCCCCTACTCCTTCCGCTCTCAGAAACCGAACAACACCTCTTTTCTCTTCGTCAGTCATAGTTTGCAATGCGACTAGCAGCGTTGGACGATTGACGCATGCTGCTGCTCGCTTTGTATCGTCACGTGACGTGCACGCGTGCCCTCTAGTGACGGACTGTGACCTTCCACGCTCTGGTCAGAACCACACCTCGTTACACACGCCATGGTTAGCGATGTCGTCACCGGTTTGCGCATTACAGCCTCCGGCTCGTTATTTTTGAACGCACCTTATACATCCCAAAAGTATGAATGCTTTCAATATCTAATGTAGTGTTAAGCTACGTAACCAAGCTGAAGAAGGCCCCAATGAAGGGCCGTAAACATGTTTCAACAATAAGGAAGAAAACATTTTAAGGGGAGACGTAGGCAGTTGTACAGTAAGAAATTCACATAGCCTACGTGCAACTCCTACAATGTTTATCACATCCCACTGAAATTTAGTACACACATTAACAATCCCTTGAGGCACTTTCCTTTGTTTTTTTTTTTTTTTGAGCGGCTTCGGGGTGGCGTATTTGGTAGCATGCTGAGCTTCTATGCCCAAGATAGCGGGTTCAAACCCGGCCGAAGCCGTCGGATTTTTTAAGAGCGTTAAAAATCCCTCAGTATGCCTTCCTTCGGAGGGGAAGTAAAGCCGGCGGTCCCATGTCATAGATTTATGGCATGTTAAAGAACTTTCCACTAATTACACTTGTGTGAAACTAAATTGTATAGGTTAAGAATGTAAACAACGCTCTCAGGTTGCTACGTTCGTTGCCAAGAGCCGACTGCGGTGGCGTCTAGTAACTAAGTTCTAAACTAGGCCTAGTAGTCGTTGACGGTAGCGTTTGGCGGCAAAAGTAGGAACTATTTGAAAAATTCGAAGTTGCAGTCCATACTTGAATTTTAAAAAAAAACAGATACACACACTAATACAGTCATCACAATTAACACCGGTTATCAGACAGATTCTACACACACCCAAAGTACACGGGGCATCGATCTAATCTGTGATAGTAACAAATCATTTACGTGCAGCAAATATTTGGGTAGGGGTTTCACTGATTTTCTGTGAAATTTTGTACATTAGGAAATTTCTTTCAAGAAAGAAAGTATATTTTTAAGCACAACATGTTTTGTAAGCATCATACTAAGATTCCGTTCCATCAAAATCTTCATACTAGTTAGGAGTACAAATGTGTAAAATTTTTGTTAATTTTCATTCAGTAGATTTTGAGAAAAATTTACCTAAAATGCTAAAATTGTTTAACTCAGAAAGTTTTCATAAAGGTTTCTTGCTCATTTGCAGCTCAACAGATTATAGTTTATAAATGACATTTGTAGATCGAATTTTGAAACAAAATTTTGGGATTATATTTTCCAATATATGTAGGCTACTTTCAAATCAATTTTTCCTTGTAAAATGTGTATGTTTTCTGCCTACACCTCCCCTTAAGTATTAACAGGTGTTCAAAATCGAAATTAATTATTAGTTATCGAAGAATGAACGCATTTTCCAATATGGTTAATGTTTTTGCCTCATAAAAAGGGGTAAAATACTACCAAGATATTGATGTTGGTTAATGGTTCTGTAAAGAAAATATGGGACATAAATTTGTCTAATGTCTATTTCAGCCTATAAAATGACATGAGGATTGTTGTTCTCAACGTCCTAATGAAAATAAGGGCTTCTCTTTGACTAGAAAACAATATTCCTTGTCCACCTCCTGGTGTAGTGGCTAGCATTCTTGGCTGTCTCCCCTGAGATCTGAGTTCGACTCCCGGCTCTGCCAAGAAATTTAATTCCAGTCAGAGGGCTGGAACGGGGTCCACTCAGCCTCGTGAGGCAAAACTAAGAAGAGGTAGGTTCGATTCTCACCTCACAGAGGGCTGGAACGGGGTCCACTCAGCCTCGTGAGGCAAAACTAAGAAGAGGTAGGTTCGATTCTCACCTCAGCCATCCTAGAAGTGGTTATCAACGGTTTCCCACTTCTACTCCAGGCAAATACCGGGATAGTTCCTAAGGTTACACTGCCGCCTCCTTCCCACTGCTCGCCTGATTTACAAATACACAGGTTAGTAATTAACAAGAAAAGTACATCCGCCTGAATCAATGCTATAAAGAAAAAATTAATTATTAAACTTGTTTTCAGTACATGTTTCGAGGATTAATTACATTTTATCCCCTTCATCAGCTATTGAAAAACACAAAACAAAGCGTAACACAGTAATAAGATACGTAGCCTATTTAAATCTAATATGGTGCACCATAAAATTTAGGTTATAAGAAGAGAATAAAATGAAATGAAATAGAAGGTGACGGTGACCAGCTTGCAGGTGCTTGTGGCAAATAATAGTTCCGTATTGAAGCTTGAAACGGTAGATATGGAACACCAATACTTCACCAATCCGTGTAGATCTATAATAAATGAAGAGCCTATATCCAATTTTCAAAACAAAGTGGCTTCAAGAAAATCGACGCGATGGAATGTGATCTCTTTAAAATGTAATTAATCCTCGAAACATGTACTGAAAACAAATTTAATAATTATTTTTTTCTTTATAGTATTGATTCAGGCGGATGCACTTTTCTTGTTAATAACTATTCTAGCATATCAATACAGAACCACCACGAGTCATTTAAATAATGTAATACACAGGTTAGCAGACAAATTGTATACACATACCTAAGTACACGGTGCTGAATGACCACGATGTCCAAGCCCTTCAAATGAAACAACATCAACAATATTCCTTGATCGAAAGCTTGCGGATGACGTCACTTCGTGGCTTCCCTGTATGTTCAAGTGCACCCCGTTCCCTCCACCTTCCCCACCTTCTAGACGGAACCTAGAGAAGGCCTATGTGTTCACTCAGTGGCATATTACGCCAAGCTATAATGTTTCCAAACAAGGACATTAGGCAATATATGGTAAACGAGACAGAATGATGCTTCCTTTCAACTTCATTGGATAAGTTGGAGCACTGTATTAACGAAGTAGGACAGCTGAGCATCTTGTATTCAAGACGCCTCTGCGCTTAAGAGCTGTTGTTTGTGGCATCGTGGTCATATAGCCTGTGTACTTTGGTGTGTGTGGGATTTGTCTAATAACCTGTGATACTGTGATGGCTGTGTGTTTATTATTATTTCCGATTATTCCCCTTCAGGAGAGCGTGTGAACTTGAGCCAATCACAGCTTCACTTCCTTTGACCATTTTTTTTCCTGATGTGTCCTTCCTTGAGACTTGTACAATTTTCGTGTTTCTGATTTTACTTCTAAATTGTTCGTCTTCAGAGATTTTAAGTAATGCCATGTCTTCATGTACTTCTTTTATCTAACGGGTCTTTAATTTACTTGCACTCAAGATATTGAAAATCTTCTTAGTGAGTCTGTTCTCATCAACCTATATATGTGTCCATAGAACTGCAGACGTCTCTTCCTAAATTTATCTATAATGGTGTCTGCATTTTCATAAAGTTCCTTTGTTGGACTCCTGACCCAAATTCCATCACGGAAAACGGCGCCATGGATTTTCCTAAGAATAATTCGTTCCTGTTTCTCAATATCTTGAATTCTCGTCATTCCTCTAATGGCTGTGGTTTCTGCCGCGTACAAGGCTTCAGGCAAAACAACTGTGTTGTAATGACGCAGTTTTACATTACGAGATACTGCTCTTTTGTTGTAATGATGCCATGTCAGCTTTTACGCCTTCTGAAGTTTTACTATTCTATCTGCATTAGAAATTGTGTTCAATCCTGTGGGTTTGAATGGCTTCTCCTAAATATTTGAAGTGAGTGACATGCGAGATTTTTCCATATTGCGTTCGCAAAGTGATGTTTTCTGTTGATTTGGTATCCATATACAGTGCTTTTTCACAGGAAATATCAAGTCCCGTTTTACTGGAGATTTCATTTAGTTTGTCTAGCGCTAAAATGACTTCATCCTTGTTGTTTGTTAAGATGGCCACATCATCTGCAAAGGCCAAACATTTCACAGTGACTCTTTTCCCTTTCTCCTTTCCAATTTGGATACCTTTCACATGCTTTTCCCATTCTCTGATGATTTCGTCCAGTACGATGTTAAACAAGAGTGATGATAAACCATCCCCTTGTCGGACTCCGGTATGAATTGCAAAAGAGTTTGAGATTTCTCCCAAGAAATTCACTTTTGAGGTAGTTCCCAATAATGTTTCCTGGATGATGGCCCTGGGCTTCCTGTCAACTCCTAATTATTCTAGTCTGTTAAACAAGGTTTGACTGTCAACCTAATCTTAGGCCTTTTTGAAATCCACAAATGTGAACTGTAGTATACCTGCTTTGTCGGATGTGTAGTATGGTCTTGAGGTTCCAGATCTGCTTCCCTGTGTATTTGTTATAATAGAATGCTATTCAGTCGGTCAACACGATTGTGCCCAGTTACATTAGACGGGGAGTGCAAATATTTAAACACCCTAACCTGAAAAAAATATTACATGAAATAGTTATAACTTAATTAACGCACAAACAAGAGGGTAGGGGGTAAATAATTGGATGACATGTTTCGATCGCCATGCGAACAACATCAGAGCTTGTTCACCTAGGCTTAGAAAAGGTACGGTGGATATGTTTACACTTACGCACATTTCCTCATTTCTCTACTAGAAAAGCGCTATAGTGTTCAAGGAGCTTAGATATCTAACCTCATAGTGATTCAAGGAACAACTTAATTCGATATGCAAGCTACCCCCTGGGTGTCAAATTACAAAGCTTGCACCCGGCACCCGAGGCTATACGATATTATTATTATTATTATTATTATTATTATTATTATTATTATTTATTTATTTATTTATTTATTTATTTATTTATTTATTTATTTATTTAGTATGTTTCGACCCATACAGGATCACATAAAGCAAGTTATGATCTGTTGCTGTTATTTTTCTTGTTCTTCCAGAATTCTTTCATCATGTCGCTATGTTTAGCTCGACGTTCGTCAGTCCATTTTCCCCTAGGTCTGCTGGGCTTATCTTCTGATGCAGCTTCCCAAGTGTAGATCTTATGTCTGAAAGTTTTGCGGTCTTCGATATATGTGGGTGTGATGTTGGCGTTATTGAGATCAGTTTGGACTTGTTTAATCCAAACCGTTGTCGTCTTTAATTTTTGTGAGTACATCAATATTTTCTTTGTTAATCGGTTGTCATCTAGCCTCATAATGTGTCCATAAAACTTCAAGCGTCGTTTACGGAAATCGGTTTCAATATTTGAATATTTTTCTGTGATCTTCTGCGATTGTAAACGATATCCTTCATCTGTAAGTCTTGGGCCAAGAATTTTCCGGATGATTTTCCCTTCTGCTTTCTTGATGTTTTCAAGATCCCCTTTATAATTGAGGTTTAAGGTCTCACTGGCGTAGAGTGTTTCGGGTTTGATGACCGTCGCGTAATGTCGAATTTTAGTGTTAATGCTCGTGCATTTTTTGTTGTAGATGTTTGCGGTTTTCCCATATGCTTTCCGCATTTTCAGTTCACGTGTTCTTTGCGCTATTCTTTCTGTGCCTGTAGGTTCAATAATTTCACCTAAGTATTTGAAATGATTAACCTTGTTGATTGAACCGTATTTTGTTACCAAAGTTTGGGTTTCAATGTGATTTGTAGCCATGAATTCAGTTTTTGTGAAGGAGATTTGCAACCCTACTTTCCCAGCACATTCTTTGAGGACTTCAATCTGGTGAATTGCCGTTCGTTCATCTCGGGAGAGGATTGCCAAATCATCAGCAAAAGCTAAGAATGTAACATTAATATTATCCTTCTGTCTTCCTAACACGACAGGTTTCCATATGTTGCGACTTTTTAATTCTTTTTTCCCATTCTTTGATGACCTTATCGAGAACGATGTTGAACAGCAATGGAGAAAGTCCATCACCCTGCCGAACACCAGTTTTAATGGGAAAAGGATGGGAGATCTCTCCAATGAATTTGACCTTGGAAATTGTGTCGGTTAAGGTTTGTTGGATGAGTCGTCTCGTCTTCGGATCGAGATGGTTTTCTTCGAGTACATTAAAAAGAGATTTTCGATCAATGGAGTCATAAGCCTTCTGAAAGTCGACAAATGTACAGATGGTTGGGAGATTTCGTGTGGCTCGAAGTTTCAAGGTGGATTTCAGATTGAAGATTCGTTCGATGGCTGATCTGTTTGGTCTGAAGCCAGCCTGGTATTCACCGATGAGTGGCTCGAGTTGTTCTTGCGTGCGTTGTAAAAGACAGGCGGAGAGGATTTTATAAGCGATGGGTAAGAGGGAAATTGCTCTGTAGTTATTTACATCAGATTTATCTCCTTTCTTGTGGAATGGGTGGATGAGTGCGCATTTCCATTCGTCCGGTAGTTTTTCAATTCGCCAAATGTCCTGAATGATCTGTGTGATTTCCTGTAGTGATCGTGATCCTAGATTTTTCAATAGTTCTGCGATGATTCCGTCTTCTCCTGATGTCTTTCCGTTCTTGAGTTTTTTGATGTGGTGATGGATTTCTTCTTGCGTTGGTGGTTTGGCTTCGGGTTGTATGTGTTCTGGGACTGTGTGTATAAATCGCTCAGGTGGTTCAGGACAATTGAGGAGGTCAGAAAAATAACGTGCTAGTTCTTCACAGTTTTCTTGGTTAGTGAGTGCGAGACTTCCGTCTTGTTTCTTGAAAGTCAAATTTTGCGGTGAGTAACCTTTAATTCTGTTCCCGAAGGTTTTATAAAAATCTCGACTGTTGTGATTCCTGAAGTCATCCTCGATAGACTGAAGTTGCTTAGTTATAAAAGTACGTTTAGTTGTCCTGATAATTTTGGTTGCCTGTTTGCGGACGCCGAGAAAGTGTTGTAAAGTTTCTGGAGATTTGTGGCTATTGTATTTTTGGAATGCGATTCGGCGATCAATAATGACTTGATCACAGTTGGAATCCCACCAGGGGTGTTTTGCTTTCTTTTTTAGTGGAATTAGTTCTTTGGCTTTTCTGATAATTTTGCTGCAGAAGTCCGTCCAATTGTTCACTGGTTCTTTATCCCATTCTACTGCGATTTTTGTTTCTTGAATTTTGGATGTGTCAAATTTTGGGATGTAATATATTTTTTTATGAATCCTCTTTGGTGAAAATTTCATTTTGATTCTTGTGAGATAATGGTCTGAATCAATGTTTACCCCTCGTCGGACTTGAACGTCATGGATGGTTCTATAGTGTGCATGGGAGATGGCAACATGATCAATTTGGTATTCACCGAGATGTTGAATGGGAGATCGCCAAGTTTTCTGTTTGTGTGCAGGTTTCCTGAAATGCGTAGACATAACTTTGAGATTGAATTGATGACAAATGTCTACCAATCGTGTGCCGTTGCTGTTTGTATTTTGGTGTGCAGAATTTTTGCCAATGATTTTTCGATAGATTTTTTCTTTGCCAAGTTGGGCATTGAAATCTCCCATCAGGATTTTCACGTCATCTTGATGAATGTTACTCATAATTTTTTCCAGTTTTTTCCAAAATTTGTCAACATTTTCAGGATTTTTCTTGTTGTCGATGTTAGTAGGTGCATGAGCATTGACAAGAGTGTATTTCTTATTGGCGCTCTGGATGCGCATGGTCATAATTCGATCATTAACGGGTGTGACTTCTTTGACAGAATTAATAATGGATTTGTGGACAAGAAAAGCCATTCCGAAGATTGGTGCACCTTTCGCGACTCTCTGTAACGTTTTGCTCTTGAAAATGCGGTAATTTCCATAGTCCATAGTTTCGTTGTCAGTCATTCTAGTTTCTTGAAGAGCAAGAATGAGAATTTTTTGTCTGTCGATTTCTTGCGTGAGATTGTATAATTTTCCAATTTGAATTAGGGTATTAATGTTTAGTGTTCCAATGAATGTTTTCTGTTTGTAGGGAAGGAGACCAGAGATCTCCGACTCTCTCTGCTGCGCTTGCCTGGACTCCCCAGAATCCGAAAGTCCAGTTGCCGATTGTGGACGGGTGGATTGGGTACCACCTGGGGTAGAGTTGTGATTGCTTGCACAGTTCATGTTTGCTTGTACTTGATTTGTTTGGCCCGGTGAGTGCCAGGACCTCATAGGACCAGAGGTTGTTGAGGCCTTTGGAACATCGTGTTTCCAGCCGAGCTCACTGAGCTAACAGACGCTGACCATTAGCCGCTGGATACCAGTACAGACACTAATGGATTTAAGTTGCATCAAAGATAGTTCTTCCACCTTCTTCGCCGTTGGGAATTATTTTCCTCTTCCGCCGTTGTAGCTGTTGACCATCTTTGCATTATTATTATTATTATTATTATTATTATTATTATTATTATTATTATTATTATTATTATTATTATTATTATTATGTTTTGTAAAACAATATCAATTTACAAAATAGATAATATTATCCGTCAAGTAACTCATTTTTCCACAGGCCTCGTGAGGCAAAACTGAGAAGAGATGGGTTCGATTCCCACCGCAACCATCTTGGAGGAATTTTTAGTGGTTTCCCCACTTCTACTCAAAAAAAAAATGCTGTGATGGTACCTAATTTAAAACCACGGCCGTCTCCTTCCTAATCCTCACTTGACTTACAAATACACGTACAAATACAGCCATCACAATAACACAGATTGTCAGACTAAATACACACTCACCCAAGTACACGGGGCTACATGACACGATGTTGCAAAGCCCTTAAATAAATTAACAACAATCTTTTTCCACTTCCACAGAGGTACATTTAGCTTGTTGAAAAATTGCGGATTTTAACCTCTCAAGAAATGTGTTGCTTTGAATTTTCAAAGTTGATATCGAAACAGGTTTCACATAAATCGGTTCGGTATTTCTCGACAAATTAATAAAAATAACTCCGGGCCGAAGCCGTCGGATTTTTTAAGAGCGTTCAAAATCCCTCAGTATGCCTTCCTTCGGAAGGGAAGTAAAGCCGGCGGTCCCATGTCATAGATTTATGGCATGTTAAAGAACCTTCCACTAAATACACCTGTGTGAAGCTAACTTGTATAGGTAATGTAAACAAAGCTCTTAGGTCCCTACGTTCATTGCCAAGAGCCGACTGCGGTGGCGTCTGGTAGCTAAGTTCTGAACTAGGCCTAGTAGTCGTCGACGGTGGCGTTTGGCGGCAGAAGTAGGAACTATTTGATCAATTCAAAGTTGCAGTCCTTCCTTGAATTAAAAAACAGATACACACACTAATACAGCCATCACAATTAACACCGGTTATCAGACAGATTCTACACACACCCAAAGTACACGGGGCTACATGACCGCGTTGTCGCAGCCCCTAAACTAAGGAACCAACAACCACCAACAATAAAAATATATTTCTGAAAATGTTCTTTATTTTTTTATATAAATTGGTTTTCTATAAGAGTTTTAAGCAGTACCGACACTGACCCCACATTATTGCTTTCAGTTCAGAGGGAATAATCGCTATACATCAATAATTGTGAAATATAGCAGGTAGTGATGGTTACGGTAAGACTGTCTCATGGATACATTTATTTATTTATTTATTTATTTATTTATTTATTTATTTATTTAATTATTTATTTATTTATTTATTTATTTATTTATTTATTTATTTATTTATTTATTTATTTATTTATTTATTTATTTATTAGTGGTGAAACTATGGCTTATGGCACTCTCTTACCCTTAACCACGCAATACATTGGGACAATTTCATGAAATACAATAAAATATAACTTACAAGTTCATTATGATGATCAATAAAGAGCAAATTGATTATGTTAATATTAATATTAATGCATAAGTGATACGAATAATAATATTAATAATCACAATATGTCAAACCTTTCTATAATATCATAAATATTATCCTAGCTCTGTCATAAGTCCTACCATCCATCACCATTCAAACAAGTCAGTCAACAGTATTCAAATTCAACAGGTAATCTTCTCATGCGGCATGCAGCAGCATACTCGGGTGTGAATGTCACAAGATGAAATGTATCGGACACACTGACATATACAAGTTAGAGCTTACATTGACTTTATTGTGTAATGTAAAGTTTTGAAGCCATATTTTCAGTGTTTCCTGTACAAACTAACAGTTTTAACTCTTCAGTCGGTCAACACGAATTTGCCCAATATGACTGGGCGGGGTTAAAATGTCCTAAGCGAAACCCCACAGAAGACACGGCACAAACCTAGAAGAATTGCTGAGTTTTAATTCATCGGCCGTGAAAGCCAATATACCAAGAAATAGGTTGGTAGGATACATACTAAGACACCCAGGAATAGCAAACTGAGTTATGGAAGGAAGGGTTGAGGACAAGAAATGTAGAGGTACACCAAGGTTAGAATATGTTAAACAGATTGCGTCGGATGTAAGGTGTGCTAGCTATGTAGAGATGGAACAATTATCTCAGGACAGGGAGACGTGGAGCGCTGCATCAAACCTGTCAAAACACTGAAGACTCAAACAACATATTGCTGTCTAAAGAAGTGAAACACCGTGGTCATCAGCATATTTATTGTACTATGCTCGAACAATATTATTTTACTTGATGTTGAGAACACTGTACCGTGTACCTAGTTAAGTGTATAACAAGAGGCTAAAGATGTTTGAGATAACTGGCTAGCTCAGCTCCATTCAGCAGCTATTGTCGACCATTGTGCTCTAGTTGGGACACCATTCTCTAGCGCTATTTTTATACACAATACAGTACAGGGGTCGAGAGGCGAAGAAAACCTCACCACTCAATTGATAAATTAGTGAGACACACTGCCCGGTTCACCGAGCTCCACTAGGGCAGCGCTGTGTACGTCAGCATGGAGGGCGCTGGATCCTTAGAAAACAGGTTATGTGATTAGAAATCTCAATGAGTCGTTCCGTGAAGAACTAAATAGCCTATTTTCATATAATCTACTGGTATTTTCCATTAAAAACTCTCCCTCTTATTGAAAGCATTTTGTTTGGTTGGTTGGTTGGTTGGTTGGTTGGTTGGTTGGTTGGTTGGTTCTTAAGTTTAGGGACTGCGACAACGCAGTCATGTAGCCCCGTGTACTTTGGGTGTGTGTAGAATCTGTCTGATAACGGGTGTTAATTGTGATGACTGTATTAGTGTGTGTTTTTTAATATCGTATGGCTTTTAGTGCCGGGAGTGTCCGAGGACATGTTCGGCTCGCCTGAGTCTGTAGCTGCTTCCAACTGATACCCTGAAGGGTGAGCTACAAGTTCCGTTCAATTTCAAGTAGTTCCAACTTTCGCCACTAGATATCAATGATACCTAATTGTGAACGTTGGAACTTTGATAGAGCGTTCTGACGAAATCTAAACTAACAAATTTTGCTTTACACAAGTTTAGTCTGTGAAAGGATCTTTTACATGCCATAAATCTATGACATGGAACCGCCGGCTTTACTTCCCCTCCGAAGGAAGGCATACTGTACAGACTGCAACTTAGAATTTTTCAAATAGTTCCTACTTTGTCCTCCAAGCGCCACCGTCAACGACTACTAGGCCAAGTTCAGAACTTAGCTACCAGACGCCACCGCAGTCGTCTCTTGGCAACGAACGTAGAAACCTAATAAGAGCGTTGTTTACATTCTTAACCTATCCAATTTAGCTTCACACAGGTGTAATTAGTGGAAGGTTTTTTAACATGCCATAAATCTATGACATGGGACCGCCGGCTTTACTTCCCATCCGAAGGTAGGCATACTGAGGGATTTTTACCGCTCTTAAAAATTCCGACGGCTTCGGCCAGGTTTTAACCTGCTATCTTGGGCATAGAAGCTCAGAATGCTACCGACTACGCCACCGAAGCCGCTTGAAAGCATTTTCCATGTGATGCACTAAATAGCTTTTAGCACACGACCTACGTTGTAATAAATAGGGCTCGGATGTTTTGGTGGTAAAAATCAGGAAAATATTTATTTGTTATGTATTTAAAATACCTGAAATATGTAACAAAAAGTAAAAATATGTCATTATAATTTAGTGTATTAATGTAAATATAAACAATATGCAGTACTCACGAATGCAGTTTATGCTATGTCTCACTGACTGCTGAAGCATTACAATGCACAACGAGATACATCTTCAAGTTGTCCATCACAAATGACCGATGATTATCGCGAAACACTTATTCTGAAGGCACGAATCTGCGGCAATATGTGTCTTGCCTTTGAGGTGTTGTGTAACTTGAGATCGCTGTTCAGCCTTGATTGCTCTCCCACATGGTTGGCAGAACAGAACGCCCCCATCAGAAGTAAAATTATCTTTAAATTCTGAAACAGATGATAACTTGTAGACCTAGTTGTTTTTACTTTAGTCTTCGTAGAACTGCCTTACACTTCACAGTGCCAGAAGTGAACTGCATGTGAATGACACTGGTTCCAGGTAGCTGGGGGAGGGGAGGTCTAGCACGTGGTGCAATATGGCTATGGACAAGGAAATCCCTGGCTTCCACAATGAGTGGCACGGGGCGACAAGTTAGGAATAACACAGTTGCAAGCTGACATACGCTCTGCATGAAGATTAGATAGCTCACAGGTCCTTCCCCGTTGAAGTAACACAGAACAAAAATGCAATTAACTGAAATATCTAGCATACTGATTTTAAACATGTTAATATTATGCCTTTTTATGTGCAAATAATGAAAAGCAGGAATTTATCTATTTATAGAAAAAATGACTAAAATATGTATTTACATTTTTAAAAAAATATTTACCTAAAAATCAGAGCCCTAGTAATAAAGTATAGGGTAAGAAAATAAAACTCTTCTCTTCTTTCTTTTTCTTTAGCGTTTGTCCCGCCTAGTGGCAGGGTCCGCTATGTGGGATCGTAGTCTCCATTTCCTTCGGTCTTGGGCCATGTCTGGATGAAGATTGACAGCCTTTATGTCATTGTGCAGTGTATCGGCCCACCGTTTCTTCTTTCCAGCCACATCCAGTGTGTAAGCTGCTTCTGCCATGGTGTCGCCCTCTGCGCGCAGCACATGTCCAAACCATCTCAGACGATTTTCCTGCATTTTTTCCCCAATTGGTGCAATACCAAAGTGATTTCTGATGTGATCATTTGAAATATGATTCAGTCTCCGAACGTCAGGTCAAGACCTAAGCGGTCCCTTTGATGTTCTGGTCTGTGAAAAGGCTAACGCGCAAGGAAATAGTTCCCAATTTTTCTGCTTGTTTTTGCAGTACAAGATGTTTCAGCGCATGTTGCTATGTTTCGATAAACTGGCTAGATTACTTTTAAGAAATTCCTTGGTATAAATCTATGAATAAATTAATCATTTTCTCGTTAACTGGGAGCTGCTCCAACCTTGCTTTTCATGTGATTAACTGTGTGCGCGAATATTGCTTGTAGTGGTATTTTATACGATAGGCAGAGTAATTCAGTACGAATTTGATATTATATTATATTTCGTTCTGTATAAACCTTGTTTGAGCTGCAAAAGAGTAACCGACTCATTCAATGTTGTGGCAAATCAGGTTCAAACGTTGGCAATACTGTTATGATTGCACGGACTTCAAGATGGCTCCTTCAAGTAGACAACGTGTTCAAACTGCAGCTGTAAAGCTTGAATCACCAACAAAATACTTCAAAAATAATAAAAGTGGGGAGAAGTTCAGTAAAATGATTTTAAATGTATATACTGTAGTAGGTTGAGGGATGACAATCCAGAGTGGACAGTGGAAGAGTTGGTGAAGAAGACTGCGTACTTGACTGGCGTTTCGACACACAGTGTTGACTCGGTGCGCGCTGAATTCAACGCTCATGGTGAGTCTCCGGCGAGAAGTCGGCCGGCGTCACAAGGAAAGGGGTTTCATGTGTCACAGTATTTAGAATTTTGTTCTGTGTGGAATTCGTAGTAAAGTGCTTTCTTCTTTTTCTCAAGAATGACATTCCAACTGTGACGAAAGTGACAGTGAAACGTAATGGTGATAGTAATAGTAGTGAATCATCTGACGGCGGTCTCAGTGGAATAGAAGCAATGGAGGAAGATTAGCGACAACATCTGTAAGTTATATACACATGTTGTATTCTAATTAATCTTATTTATAGGAGATTGTTTACTTCTTAGTAGCCTATGTCAGCTCAACCGAAAATATATAGCCTACTCGCCATGTTTTGTAATGACATTTTGATGATGGCTAATACGCATATAGGCCTACACCTGACAGTATTATTTTCCTATGCGCGGTATAATTATTATTTTGTTTTATAATTACCCTCCGCTTCACGTTACAGTTAAGTCTTTGTACTAAGAGTAGATCATTCTGCCTTCTGATTCTCAAGAGTACGTGTCGTAACCCTTCAAGGAAGCAGCTGTTTCTCCCCGTCAACTTTCGATCTTTTGCAAGATAAGATGGTGACGGATGACAAATAAGCAATTAGTTGGTTCATGGGGTTCAAGGACACACGTCATTTCGTCTCCTTATATCACTCATCGTTCATGTGTCATTCCTCGCCTAACACAATGTTATAATGTTTTAAATAATCGCACGACAACATAAAACTACAAGCATCCTTTTTTTTATTAACACAGAGCCTCGGGTTTCGACACGATAGGAAAACATATTTGGTTCAGTGAATATGCCGTAGATAAATTCGCAATTGAAGTGAATCAAAGGTCCGAACGCAATAAAGTCTTTGTGATTAAGGTAGATTCAAACACTCGATCAGATGCGCGCCATGTTGGAAACACAAGACGGGACAGAGAGAGAAGATGCGCGGAGGGACAGAGAGAGAAGATGCGCGGAGGGATATTTTCCTCAGGTCTTGACCTGACGTGGGGTTTATAGTGAAACCTGCTGACCATCTAAGCATCTTCCTCTCCATGACACATAGGCGACGTTCTACTTCCTTAGTAGCTGGCCAGCACTCCGTGCCGTAGTGAGCGACAGGACAAATGGCAGTCCGGTAGATCTTAGATTTCAGATGGCCATTCATCCTACGGTCACAGATGACGGCAGTTGCCATTCGCCACATCGTCCAGGCTGCGTGTATCCTTGTGTTGACCTCGTCAGTAAGTCGCCCATCATTAGAGATAGTGGAGCCAAGATACTTAAATTTCACTACACGTGGCCGATCTTATCCGTAATGGTCCCAACTTCTTGTGATAACACACACTAATACAGCCATCGAACAGCGCTGTGGCGAAAATGACATTATTACACCCTCCGGAGCTCGGGACAGCCGAAATTTTCATATGTGCTCCGATTTTCCTACAGCGCTATGTGACAAAAGACGATTGTTTTCTACTTTCCTTACATCCAATGAGATATAAGCAGTGTCTTTTATTTCACATACTCCTCTTTCTAATCAATTTTTACAATTCGTTAGAAAACTATATGTTCATTGTTATCATTATAATAACGGGAAAATAACCTGGACGTTACGTCCATTTTACTATTTATCACCAGGCTGCGGGGTCTTAGTATGTAAACAGTGCTATCAGATTAGTACCGCACGAACTTGAGATGGCGCACGCGCTATGAACTGCCAGCCCGTCCACAACAGACGAAGAACCATGCGATCAGTCCATTTATCCGCTGTACGTCAGACCTCGTCCGTATGATGGGTGCTACGCTCTGGCGGCAAGTCACTTAAACTGTCAGGGGGAATCGCAGTCGAGTGTCTGTACCTGTGTTGAATGGTCTTGTATATGCTTGATTCAACTTCGACATGCTAAAATGTTCTCGAAACAGTAGAAAAAAATGTTCTATGGTTGGTTGCAACTTCACGTATATTAACTGTCCTCCTGGAACTAAGTTTTTTGTTTCCGAATAAAAAGCAGCATGAAACTAGGAGAAATGCCTGGATTGCGGCACTGAAACGAGGAACTAGTGATGGTAAACCATGGGAACCCACAACTCGCGTGTTTGTAGTCGGCATTTTGTGAATGGAATGCCTACGAGAGATCCTGACAGTCTTGGTTATGTACCGAGATTGTTTATAAAACCGCTTGTTTCTATCGAGCGTCAGCAAGAAGAGGAGCACCGAGTGACGACTAGATACAAGAGGCGAAAACGGAGACATGAAAATAAAAACTTGGAAAATAGTACCATGGAAGATTTTTCGAAATCATACAGTGATGTAAGCACGCAGACTGAAGTATTGACCACCGATGGTAACAACACCAGTGTGAACGTGTTATTTTCTGCTCTGAAAAATAATTGTGAAGCGGAAGTTCAAACAAATTTGCCATTGCCTCGAGTGAATAAACAGACGACGACCGACACTTGTTTTAAGAGAGATTGTGGTGTTCACGTGGACTTCATGGACACCAAACGTACATTTAATGGATACAGATCAGTGAAAGACAAGGAACAGCATCTTATCGAAATAGCAGGTGTTAAATTTGCAGTGTTTCATATCCTGTTATCCTTGTTACCCTCTGTTCATCATAATTGTACATTTACTAAAGAAAACATGCTGCTTCTACTGCTAATGAAATGTAAACTCGGTGTTAGTTTCGCCACTCTAGGCGTAATTTTTAACTGCCATAGGACTACAGCATCTGCTACTTTTAAATTCGCTCTCCATCATATTTTTGAGAAAACAAAGGAGTGGATTTTCTGGCCACAACGATCCTCTATCAAAAGCACAATGCCTAATGCTTTTGAAAGACACTACGAAAATTGCACGTGCATTATAGATTGCAGTGATATGCCCTGTGAAAGACCTAACAGTGTTCGTCAAAGAATTTTAATGTTTTCTCATTATAAGAATTCATTTACAGTCAAATTTCTTGTTGCCATTACTCCATCAGGTTACATTTCTTTTATATCCAAATGCTATGGTGGAAGAGCGACTGACAGCTAGAGCTCAGCAACTTGAAGTGAGACCCTGGTGACAGCGCTACCTCTGTCAGTCAGTGTGACAGAGAGGGGGGCGAGCTTGAGCGAGAGAGTGGACTGTGAACGCTTGTCAACACATCTATTGGCTCCCGACAAGCGATGGACTACACCCTCTGCACAGATATTGGTCTTGCTTGAGTTGGTCAGAGCGGGCAGGGGGGAAGTACTTTTAGTTCGCATTTTTTCCGGGGTTTCAGTTAGAGTTGCTGAGCTCTACATCACAGTTAATTCCGGTATATTAAACTTTATTCAGCCAGGGGATATAGTTATGTGTGACAAAGGATTCCCACAGATAAGAACTTGTATTGAGAACAGAAATGCTGTAATGGTAATGCCACCTTTTGCATTTAATCCTCAGTTTTCAGCTGAAGAAATTGAAACAACATACGATATTGCGTCAGTAAGAATTCATGTTGAAAGAGCTATTCAGAGAATGAAAATTTATAAAATATTAAGCAACAAACTCACTATGGATTTACTTCCTCATATAGACAAAATTGTTCACATCATAGGAGTCTTGGTAAACTTCAGTCCTCCAATAATTAAATCACAAGACTAACTATTTTTAGTTAAGCTTACTAAAGATTTTTGCAAATAATTGTCAGAAAATTCGATACCGTAATGGAATTTGTAACAGCAAAATAATTTGATTTTTGATTATGTAATCAACATAATAAATTTAAATTTTCAAGTTGAATTCTCAGCATTGAGAAATACAATTCGTACATCAGCCATTATCCGATTAGTGATAATTCACACTTGAATATAGTTACAGTGCATTCACTGTAGCATCTTTAAGTATTACTGGAAGGTAATGTTCAAAATAAAATTTCTCTACTGAAGGAATAGTACTGGAAAGGAAGTCATAATTTCTGGAAATGTTCACTTTAAAACACTTCCCTTTGGAGAATATATGAACAAGTCACAGTTGTGAAGGTTCAGAATGTACATTGATACCTGTACCTGAGTATAATAAACGTGAGTTTCCTTCAGCTTTACGTTACCATCAGTAGTTATATCTAAATACGGGACATTGCACTTATTGTCTTCAACTATGGGTTTTTCTCGACATGAATAAGGGCACTTAATCTCGAGAAGATTAACAAAATCCTGACCTACCACTATCCCATCTGGACTGCAACATAACCATGGTTGCTGTTCTTTTATAAACAACCCGAGTTGAACCACACGGCATTCGTTTAATAAGCAGTACTCCTCAAGTGCCTTCCGTTCATTAGTTCTGCCATATCTCACTGCAGGAGTGTTTACATTCTTAGGTGAAAGAAACGCTAATGCCAGTCTTTCATAATTTCCACTCTGTAGGGTTTTGATCTGGTGTACATTCTGACTTGCCGAAATGCGTAACTTCCTTTGCTGGAACCAGGAAGGACATAAAGATTGTTCCCTTGTCTCAACTGCAATTGCACGCTTCTGTGAATTTGTTACTTTAACATTTTTACAATAAAACTTCAATATATCATTTGGCAACATGCACTCATAATTTATGGAAGCTAGTGATATGTTACCACCAGGCAAATTATTCACAACATAGCATCTAAATAGTTTATTAGCTGTTTGTTTGTCCAACTGGTTAAGACACTGAAATAAGAAGTCCTTTTCGCTTATCTCTACAGCGCTTTCAACGATGTTTTGAACAATGCAGGTGGAGATAAAGAAAGATTCACCTTCACACTCTGCTTTCAAAATTTTCGAGAAAGCACAGTCTATGACCTTAATTTGTTCATATAATTGTGCTTTACTTAAGGATTCAACACTCTCCGACGCAAAATACATTGGTCGCTTATTTGATGGCCCATTTAGTATTTCTTCTACATTCCCTCCTTTACAATACTCCGCAATAATGTTCTTTGGTTTCTCCCATTGTTGCAGAGAGGAAGTCTGGGAAGAATCTCTCTCAGTATTAATATAAACACCAATGCAGCAATATGCTTGCAGCATTGTGAAAGTCCGGCTTTGCAATCGCACTCAGCAGATTTAACCTTTCGACCGCAATCAATCTGTAAAAAGATTAATCTTGTGTAAATTAATTCTTAAAACACTTAAAACTGCAATATATACAAATATTATGCTACGTTATTATATATAGAAAGACAAAACACATGCTTACTTTAATTTTAACAGCATAAGGCGGCTGATGGATGTTTGTTTTTCTCAAACACAAGCAGGTTATTTCTTCTCCTAACGCTTCTCTTGCTTGTAGTATATGATGACTGTCATCACAGAGTTTTGCACCCTTCTTTAAAGTAGAAGCTCTGAAATACGATGCAACCCACTGAACTTCTCGAAATCCTACACAAATATCTAGAGACGACATTTCAACATTGAGTTCTTCCCTGCGCTTGTAGTTGCACAAGCTACTGCCTTCCCCCTGAGAGATTACACAAGTCACCGCTACGAGCGCCAGCAACTAAAATAACATATGCGCAAGAGCTCTTATGGTGCGTTCTAACTTCTTTGCACAGGTACTAAAACCCCGCAGGCTGCTTATCGCCACCACAAAAGGGCTTCCTCAACTGTTATTTAAAAAAAAAGAATTATATTAGTTTGTGTCAGCTCAGTAGGAGTATCCATAAACAAATAAATAAATCCACCGGGTGAATCCGGGTACTACTACTAGTAAAATATAATCCCGAGAAATTGAAAATAATGACAACCTACACCTACCACACATTTCTTAAACAGTCTCAGAAGTTTTAAAATAAAAAAGAAACAAACAAAGAAAGTAACTTACAACTGACATCGCCTGGACGTCATCCTCACGTGCATGCGCAATCCAGCACCAGTGTGTACGATGTTGTGAAACCTTCAGTTATTAGGACAAAACTGCCTGCGATAAAGCCACAATGTTTGCCTTATGACGTTGACTGTGCGATAGCCGGCGACGGAATGAGAATAATGAAACATTTGGCAACTCTCTCCTAATTGGTTTTTGATGACGTAACAGTGCAAGTCACGCCTTTCGCGACAGCAAATAGTAGTAGATCCTGTAGCATGATGACTAGAGGGGCAAGGGGAAGCCTGGTAGTTGGCATATTTCCCGGGGCTTCAGATGAACTTGTCGCGCTGCGATGACTGAGGCTACCGGACCTGAGTCATATGCTACCCGCGCGACTGTACTTGTCAACCAAGCAGGCTGACAGTGTGACAAAAGTTAACAAAGAATAGTTCTCACCTCGACCGCCGGCATTCGTATCTAGAAAGGCTAGTATTTAAAGTTCGAGCTGTAGCTTGACTTTTTAGAAACGAGAGATATTAAAAATGATGTAAAATGTTATTACTTATTTAGTTATTTTTGTTTTAAGGGGCGTAACTACGAGGTCATCTGCCCCATTTAAAAATGTTAATCACCGTTATGAGATCTCAGAATGGAAGATATAGACGCATATATTTGGTTGGCGTAGTACATCGCTCTATTATAGCCCAGTATTATTGTCGTAATTGCTACATCTGCCGTCTGCACATTATCCTCTTAAGGCAGTCAACTCATAAGTTAGTCCACATGCGATGGGAGGTCGGCTTAACAAATGAGATGATTAGCAAGGAACCACTTTTCGATTAAAGTATGACCGAGTACTTCCTGGACATGCCAAGTGCTGACCCAGGGAACACAACACTCTCGTGAGGCCCCGCAGCGCAAGGTTCGAATCCGGGCGCTGTTTGGCCATCCTCCACTCCCTGCCTGAATATGCTTATGTTGGGCCAGAGTAACATCACCGCACCGCATCTACTTTCCAGTTGCAAACATTGATCAAAATCATAATAAACCTCAATCCATATAAATTAAACCAATTTATGTACATGTACGCATTACAAACGCGTAGGGTATGTGAATTACAACCCACCCAAGATCGAAAGTCTACTTAAGTCCAGTTTCGAAATGCGAGCCTTATGACGCATATGTGGTAAACTTAAGGAAAATTCACGCTTACCAGAATGGTGTTTAATCACTTCGATGGGATGGTATGTTTTTGAGTGGTAATGCGCGACCTTACACCAGTCAGAAAACCAAGGATGCTATCCAAACACTCGGATGGACAACATTGCAATAGCCACCTTATAGCCCTGATTTCGCACCCTCTGATTACCATCTCTTTGATAAACTTAAGGACTCCCTTACTGGACGGAGCTTTTATGACAACGACTCGCATTTTTTCATTTGTATTGAATGCCATTTACCATAATGATCTAGTAAAGGTTGGTCCGTATTGACTATTGTCGATACTATATACAGAGTGGTCCACCAGCCCCTTATTTTTTTGGAGGAAGGCAACCCAACTAACGCGTATATCATAGTCATCCTAAAAACATTAGTACCTGCTCCTTTACGGCCTTAGTACAACTTTACCGTTGAGTTCAAGCTCGGGAATATAGTAGAAATCATTAGCGGCAGTGTTGTTTCAATGACCTCAAATATAATGCATGATTAAAACGACCACAGCTTCGAATAACTCCACCTTATGTTTGGACAGGACGTGTCAACGAATAGATTCAATACGTGCCAGCATTACACCATGGCTCTCAGTAGCTAAGGTGGCTAAATCAATCATTTCTAAAGTCGCGCCAGCTCTTAGGTAGCATGTTCGGACGTCGAGCTAGTACTTTTTTTTGCCTAATGTCGTTTATAGTGGATGCATACTCGTATCAACCTGTCAACGAGTGATTTTTATTTGGTCCTGAAAAGGATCGTTTTTATCCGATGGTACGTAGCCAGATTGGACGACGACATAATGATCTGTACAACAAAAGCAAGGTATTAATATTTTGCAAAAGTTCCACCTAATCAATACCTTTATTGTATTATATATAAATGATCACTTAGAGGTCATTGGTACATGTTTCGGGGCCTAATTGTTTTGGCCCCTTCATCAGCCTATATAGATAAAAAGTCAAGGCAAATAGGTGGTCGGATAGCTAAACACTCATAAAACATTCCCTTCAAAAAACCCTATTATGGTGCACCATAATGAAAGGTGAAAGATGTTTATCCAAAGAAAAATAAGGAAATAAAATACATAAATAAATAAATAAATAAATAAAGGAAGAGTGAAGGAAAGAAAGAAAGAAAGAAAGAAAGAAAGAAAGAAAGAAAGAAAGAAAGAAGGAAAGAAAGGAAGAAAGAAATAGTTGAAATTTGGAAAAAACAAAAAATATAGTGTGAACACACTCTAAAAGTTCACCCTTTCTTGTTGATCACAGAAATTGTGCACTCTTCATGTAATCCCAAATCTTCTGAAATACAGTATGTGGACGACAATAACACATTTGAAATAAACCATACGCTATACCGTGGCTTGCAGATGTCAACGAAAATACAGTGGCTCAGCTTTGTGGCAGTTCCAAATTACTGCTGTCTGTAGATGCTAAACGAGACATAATCTGCTCCGTGGCAGTATTCCAGATTATATTAATATTCCAAAAACAATTCACCAGTGATACATTTCATGGATCACAATACTTGACCATAGATGAGCCCCAAAAAAAAACATGAAGCTGCAGTGCCAAAACATTATCTTGCCAGAGTGCTTTGGAATTATTAATGAAGAAACAGGCCTCCAGTTTGAGATTAAACCATTAAGAAAGAATGGCATATGTAATCTATAAGTCTATATCTGTGATGATATTTAGCAATATGTCAACTTACTTTAGGTTAAACGATACGTTTTTTATATAGGCTGATGAAGGGGCCAAAACAATTAGGCCCTGAAAAATGTACCAAAGACCACTAAGTGATCATTTATATATAATACTGTTACGGCTGTGAGTTTGTTTCATCGCTCGCCGCTGAGTCACAACTGCCCCCGGGCTGGGCTGTGCTCTGCCTCAGTGTATTGCGTGCGCCTTATGCAACAGGACTACTAGGACAAAGGGATGGTCCAGAATATTCGTGACCCAACCAGTGATGGAAATCTCGAGAGAAGCCGTGAACCCTGGATGGGTCTAGAAGCATTTATTGGGTCACCGGCTTGCTATATAAGAGCGACCTGTCAGCAGTGGGTGGGTGTTTTTCGAGCTAGTGCGAGCGTTTATCCTCAACGACAGAAGTGAGGTGACTTGCGAAATCCCTAGTGAAGCCGATTCTCTTGACAGCGAGGGAGTGAGAAGCATACAGGGGACTGCCTGTGTTTTGAGCGAGTGTGATTTCACTGAGCGACAGAGGTATTGTGGCGAAGTGCCGTGCGAGTTACGAAATCCAGTGACATTGTTTCCCAGTTTGTGGACAGCGAAGCAGCGTGTAGCAGGTTATCGTAAGTAACTGTAGTTTGTGTACATAAGGAAGTGTTGCATGTAGTTCTGTCAAGGCCACCAGACTCATTAGGACGGATTAACTTCTGTGGTCTGTTGACAAGTGAAAGGGGGGGGGGGGGCAAGAACGCTCCATAAGGAAGAGACTTGAGGAAACTGGAGTAAGGTTCTAATTGCTTGTATTTGCTGTTGAGTGGTGTATCTTTCTGGCCGCAATAAAGTTAATTATTTCTTTAAAGGAACAATCCGTGTTGTGCTTCAACCCACCGTAATCCAGTTAACAAAAGTGCCACTAGGGGGTGGCACGTAACAACTGGTATCAGAAGCCGGATTACGAACTCAAGCACAAACACAACACCTGAAGGTCCTGGTTTCAAACCCCGAGCAGGTCATCTTACCACAGTTCTCTAATTTTCCGGTGAGTGCATGCCCTTTACTAGACAAACAATTAAAATGGAAGCGCAATTTGCAGCATTGCTAGAAAAGTTATGTGGCATGGAAGCCAAGATGGAAGACGGCCAGAAGAATTTAGCCAAGGACCTAACTTGTAAATTAGAAGATGGCCAGAAGAATTTAGCCAAGGACCTAACTTCTAAATTAGAAGATGGCAAGAAGAATTTAACCAAGAAGATAGAGGACGGCCAGAAGAAGATGGAAGACGGGCAGAATAAGTTAGCACAGGACCTGAAGAAATTAGAACTGGGTCTGCGTGAGGAAGTCACGGCAGTGGAAAAGAAGTTCGACGCCTTAAAAGAAGAAGTTGCCGAGCTACGCCGACGCCCGCTGACGGGGATGGAAGAGAGATTCAACGCTCTACAAAAGGAATTTGCTGAGCTGAGCCGACACCCGCCGACAGGGATGGAAGAGAGATTCAAAGACCTACATGAGGAAGTCGCCGAGCTGCGCCGACGCCCGCCGACCGGGGTGGATGAGAGAGTCAAAGCTCTACAAGAGGAAGTTGCCGAACTGCGCCAACGCCCACTCACGGGGGTGGAAGAGAAATTCAACGCTCTACAAGAGGAAGTTGCCAAGCTGCGCCGACGCCCGCCCACAGGTACACCGGGGACATCAGGAACGGGACAGAGCAGAGTGACGCCCCCAACCTTCGACGGAAAGGTCCCGTGGAGCACCTATTTACGTCAGTTCGAGGCAGCCTGTTCCATAAACAACTGGAACAGCACGGAAAAGGCTACAGCTCTCATTGTAGCGCTGATAGGGGACGCCCTTAACGTCCTTCAGGCCATCCCGACTGTATCCCAAGACTACGCTTCACTAATCGCCCATATAGAGTCCCAATATGGAGATAGCCATCTTCAGCAGGCCTACCAGATGCAGCTCCGGACCCGGGTACAAAAGAACGCGGAAACCCTGCAGGAGTTCGAGATGGACATCGCACGCCTCTTAAGGCTCGCCTATCCAACAGCGCCGGCCGACTTTCTGGAACAGATAGCGACGCAGACCTTCACTGACGGGCTATGGGACTCGGACACTCAACAGGCGCTACGACTCGCGCGCAATAAGACCCTGGCAGATGCGCTGAGCCACGCACTTGAGTTCGAGACGGCAAAACAGGCATCTAGAATGCACGCGCGGGTGCGTCAAGTGGACGTCGACGAACCAGAAAAAACCAACGAGACCAAGCCCCTGGCCGACGAATTGATGGAGGCGCTAAGCCGGTTCTTCGATAGTCGTGGCGCCACCAGCAACGACACAGCCGGAAGACAACCGGAGAGGCGGCCAGGAAGAGGACTACCGACCTGCTGGACCTGCGGTAAGAAAGGCCACCTGAGCAAGGACTGCGATGATCGCCGCCGCCGAGGGTATCCGGCGGGAAATCAGTCGTCTGAAAACCGCGCGGCCCAGGGAAACGAGTATTAGCCAGCCTTGGGGGGCAAAGGTTGGCTTGTGACAGTCGTCAAGCCCCGGCAGTCCAAGTTCGTGTGACGAAGTTACGGAGGGACAATAGCAGCCTGATGGTCGACGGAGTCATCAACGGAGTGAGTTGGCCCATGCTGATCGACACGGGAGCGTCGAGGACCATCGTTAATCCCACCGTGATCCCGAGGTGGAGAGTGCAACCCACACAAAGGAACCTCCAACTAATAACCGCGACTGGAGAGACTGCACCGGTACATGGCGAAGCATCACTGGAGTTCGTCATTGGTCGACGGGCGGTGAAGCATCCAGTGCTTGTGGCTGACGTATCAAACGAAGTGATCAACGGACTGGACTTTCTGGACCGGAACGACATCATCTTGGACCTGAGTACCAACACTCTGCACTTCGGAGGTGAGGAACTTGCTTTGCAACCAGCACACGAGGCCATCACCGCACGACGAGTAAGGCTGTGAGAGGACGTCATCGTTCCCGCCAGGACGGAGGTCAGCGCTGCCGTAATTGTCGACAGAACTGCTGAGGGAGTGGCGGCTGTCATCGAGCCAAAATATGAGGATATCCAGACAAAAGGATTGCTAATTGCCAAGACCCCCATCAACACGACGTCTCGGCCGTACGTCCGCCTGTCCAACCTGAACGACTACGACATTACGGTTCACCGGGACACCAACCTATGAGTCTGCGAGCCCGTTACCTGGATTGCCCGCATTACATACACGACGGACGGACACCTGCAGACGGACAACGGAAGAAGACGCGCCCTGCCAGAAGAACTACAGAAGCTGTACCAAGGATCCCAGGACCATTTAGACGAGGAGCAATCACGCCAACTTCAGGACCTGCTACGCGAATTCCAGGATGTCTTCTCCGTGGGGAGCAAAGACTTCGGTAGGACAAGCTTGGTCCAGCACAGAATCGACGTTGGGGGCAGCGCACCGATTAGGGCCCCATTCCGACGTGTCCCGCTCGCCAAGCAAGCTGAAGTCGACCGGATGGTAGAAGAGATGAAGGAGCAAGGAGTGATCGAGCCATCACATAGCCCATGGAGTACTCCGGTCGTGCTAGTGAAGAAGAAGGATGGTTCCACCAGGTTCTGAGCGGATTACTGACGGGTGAATGACGTCACGAAAAAGGACAGCTACCCTCTACCCTGGGTCGACGACACCCTGGACACCATATCAGGGTCAAGATGGTTCTCCACCTTGGATTTGAAGAGTGGCTACTGGCAGGTGGATGTCCACCCTAAGGACCGCGAGAAAACTGCGTTCTCTGTGGGCTCTGGCAGTTCACCGTCATGCCATTCGGTCTGTGCAACGCCCCTGCGACCTTCGAAAGGCTAATGCAGTCCATTCTGAGGGGACTACACTGGGAGACCTGCCTGGTCTACCTCGACGACGTCATCGTTCTGGGGAGAAGCTTCGAGGAGCACTACAGCAACCTGAAGGAGATCTTGATGAAGCTACGGGCTGCCCAGCTGAAGTTGAGCCCCAAGAAGTGTCAGCTCTTCCAGAAGCAGGTCCAGTACCTTGGGCATATCGTCTCCGAGGAGGGGGTGCGCACTGACCCAGAGAAGACCGCAGCTGTGAGGGAGTGGCCAGCTCCGAATGACAAGTCCCAACTACGAAGCTTCCTGGGACTCTGCACTTATTACCGTCGCTTCGTGAGAGGATTCGCCGACAACGCCATACCACCGCATCGACTGACTGAGAAGGACCAACTCTTCACGTGGACAGCAGAATGCCACAGTGCCTTCGATCAACTCAAGCAGGCTCTGTGCACCGCGCCTATTCTGGTCTACTCCAGACCTGGAACAAGGTTCATCGTCGATACTTATGCCAGCGACTTTGGCATAGGGGGAATCCAGTCGCAAGTAGTGGACGGGGAGGAGAGAGTAGTGGCCTACTTCAGCAAGGCCTTGTCAAAGCCAGAAAGGAACTACTGCGTCACCAGGAAGGAGCTGCTCGCCATCGTGAAGACCATTGAAAACATCCACAAGTACCTGTACGGGCAAGAATGTCTCATCAGGACCGACCATGCATCCCTGCGGTGGCTCCTGAACTTCAAGTAGCCCGAGGGTCAACTCGCGTGATGGTTAGAGAGACTTCAACAGTACAACTTCGAGATTCAGCACAGGAAAGGCCAACTGCATTCTAAAGCTGACGCTCTGTCACGAAGACCGTGCCCCGAAGACTGCACCTTCTGTGCCCGAAGGGAGGAGACCACCGGGATACAGTGCCGAAGGACTACACTGGAACTTCAAGGGAGCTGGAGCCGCGAATCTTTCACGCAGGCACAAGCAGAAGATGATGACCTGGGACTGATAACCGAATGGAAGAGGGCATGTGTCCCCAGACTCGGGTGGAACATTGTGGGTGACTGCAGCCCAAAGTTTAAGTCCTACTGGGCGCAGTGGGACTCGCTGGTTGTGAGGGATGGCCTCATATGTCGTACCTGGGAGAGCACCGACGGGAAGACATCTCGGGAACAAGTCGTCTTTCCAAAGGCTATGACGGAGGAAGACCTGAAGGAACTCCATGGAGGATCATCTGGTGGACACCTAGGGGTAAAGAAGACCCTGGATAAGCTGAGAGAGCGGTTCTACTGGATCGGATGCCGAACTGACGTGGAGAACCACTGCGCGAGGTGCCACAATTGCGCAACCAGCAAGGGCCCAGGACGAAGACGACGGGGTCCACTGAAGACCTACAACGTGGGCGGCCCCATGGAGAGAATGGCCATCGATGTTGCTGGGCCATTCCCGTTAAACGAGGCAGGGAACCGCTACATATTGATCGTCAGCGACTACTTCACCAAATGGCCGGAGGCGTATGCGCTCCCAAACCAAGAAGCCGCGACGATCGCTGAGACCCTGGGGAAGGAATTCGTCAGCCGGTACGGAGTACCCCTGGAGCTGCACTCCGACCAAGGGAGGAACTTCGAGTCCCAGGTGTTCCAGAACCTCTGCCAGCTACTGGGAATCCTGAAGACAAGGACAACACCGCTACACCCTCAGTCCGACGGGATGGTAGAGCGATTCAATCGCACCATCGAGAACCATCTCCAAATAGTCGTCAGTGAGCACCAGAGGGATTGGGACAAACATCTTCCACTATTTCTCCTGGCCTACCGCGCCGCCGTGCATGAAGCCACCGGGTGCACACCAGCCCGGGCCATGTTTGGGAGGGAGCTCCGTCTACCTGTCGATCTTGCCTTCGGCCGACCTGGGAATGATCCGGTCCCGGTAAGCCAGTATTGTCAAGAACTAGTCGACCAACTGGAGGACGTGCACGCGTTCGCGAGGAGGAAACTGCGGATCGAGGCCGACCGAATGAAGACCCGATACGACCAACAGATGGATGCCGGCGGATTCCACGAGGACGACCTGGTCTGGCTCTTCAATCCATTACGGAAGAAAGGCCTGTCACTCAAACTGCAGAAGTCCTGGGAGGGCCCGTACCGAGTCGTGAAATGGATCAACGATGTCGTCTACAGGATCCAGCGGAGCCCGAGGGCGAAGATGAAGATCGTGCATCGAGATCGCCTGGCAGCCTACGGAGGGACACAGACGGACCAATGATTGATCGGGACGATCAGCCTTTTAGGAAGGGGGTGGTGTTATGGCTGTGAGTTTGTTTCATCGCTCGCCGCTGAGTCACAACTGCCCCCGGGCTGGGCTGTGCTCTGCCTCAGTGTATTACGTGCGCCTTGTGCAACAGAACTACTAGGACAAAGGGATGGTCCAGAATATTCGTGAGTGATGGAAACCTCGAGAGAAGCCGTGAACCCTGGATGGGTCTAGAAGCATCTATTGAGTCACCGGCCTGCTATATAAGAGCGACCTGTCAGCAGTGGGTGTGTTTTTTTCGAGCTAGTGCGAGCGTTTATCCTGAGCGACAGAAGTGTGGTGACTTGCGAAACCCCTAGTGAAGCCGATTCTCTTGACAGCGAGGGAGTGAGAAGCATACAGGGGACTGCCTGTGTTTTGAGCGAGTGTGAATTCACTGAGCGACAGAGGTATTGTGGCGAAGTGCCGTGCGAGTTACGAAATCCAGTGACATTGTTTCCCAGTTTGTGGACAGCGAAGCAGCGTGTAGCAGGTTATCGTAAGTAACTGTAGTTTGTGTACATAAGGAAGTGTTGCATGTAGTTCTGTCAAGGCCACCAGACTCATTAGGACGGATTAACTTCTGTGGTCTGTTGACAAGTGAAAGGGGGGGGGGGGGGCAAGAGCGCTCCATAAGGAAGAGACTTGAGGAAACTGGAGTAAGGTTCTAATTGCTTGTATTTGCTGTTGAGTGGTGTATCTTTCTGGCCGCAATAAAGTTAATTATTTCTTTAAAGGAACAATCTGTGTTGTGCTTCAACCCACCGTAATCCAGTTAACAAAAGTGCCACTAGGGGGTGGCACGTAACAATACATTAAAGGTATTGATTAGGCGGAACTTTTGCAAAATATTAATACTAATTTTTGCATCAATACGGAACCAGAATGAACCATTCAAATACTAAAAGCAAGGTACTCTGTATATTCAGGGTAGCATGTGTTCGAAATGTTGACCACCTTGGTTTAAAGGAAGACTCAAGACTCACTCAGGCCGCCGCACGTGTCGCGTCAGAGCCCTCTGTAACACCAGTTTAACCATTCCTTATTCTTACGCTGTGCCAAATCAAAGCCCCCTGTAACCCATGATACTCAGGTGGCCGGGGCAAGCGATCGAGCAGGCCGTGGCAAGTGTCCAACGCAAAAAGTTCACACTTTTTATCTCCGTCTAGTGTGTAAGCGACCGTGGCTGAAATGGTAACGCGTTGGACTGCGGATTGAAAGATTTGGGCTTCGATACTTGCTAAAAGGAGAGTTTTAAATGTGTTTTCGTTACGTTTTATCGTCTGTGTCGACCGCTTTACGACATAAATGATACAAGAGGTCACAATTACCATAATTATTGAGGATGGTGTACTAATAATATAGCGAGCAGATGCATTTTCAGGTTGGATTCCAAGAACGTTACATAGTGTTCGAATGCGGTATTACACGAAACATCTTAATATGTACGCCTCAAATAGGGTTGTCTTCTTTCTGTTAGAATTTAATAACAAAATAATACCAAGAGAATTTCTCATGAATATGTATACTTCGATGCGACCACTGGCGATCAGAATCTACTTCGATATGTAGTTGTTTCATTTGAGGGGCTGGAACATCGCAGCAATTTACACCCGTGTACTTGGGTCGGTGTAGAAGTTCTCTGATAACCTGTGCTATAGCTGTGTCTGTATTAATGTGTATTAGCAATTAAGGTAAAGATTGGGAAGTAGGTGGCCGTGGCCTTAAGTTAGAAACCATCCCGGCATTAGCCTAGAGTTGAAGTGAGGAAACTACAGAAAACCACTTCCAGGGTGGCTAAGGTGGGAATTGAATCCACCTCTCCTCAGTTTTGCCCCACGAGGCTTAGTGTACCCCGTTCCAGCCCCAGAGCAGCATTACATTTCTTGGCAGAGCCGGGAATCGAACCCGGACCTCCGGAGCAACACTTCGACATGCTATGTTAATATCCATGTCAGATTTTTGAACTTTCTGCCATTACAGGTCACGTGGTACAACCTGCAGATTCGATCGTATTCTCTTTTTAAATCAGCAAAATACAACCTACTCCACACAGGAATACATCGTAAGTGACTTTGTACGCGTGGCTTAATATTACATCCCTACCAAAATAGAGCACGGGCTGTCGTTCAAAAAAGTATGCCTACGGCTGGATTCGAAGCAAGATTCTACCCGGTCTCACCCACCCTGTCCAGCCGGAACGTTACAGATTTTTTTTTATTTTTTTTTATTTTTATTAGCTCTTTACAGAATTACAGAATTTTCAGATATGATAAATACCATACTAATACATCACAAGAAATCCAGATAGTGTCCATATTTATCGTACAATTGTCCACCTTCACTAAGCTTCCAACGCTCTTTTTGCAGGTGATACCTGAGATCCAGGAAAGAGAAATGTTGATCATTGTCCATCACGAAGTGTACATATTGGCCCATTATCCACACAATGGCAGTCTGTTTAATTTGGGGGAAGGCGGTCACCGACAAACGAACCAACTTCCTGTCATCAAGGTCATCCGAGGGCACATTTAATAGTTGACATACTTTTCCCTTACACCACAGCCACGTGGAGGCAACTCGCGTGCATGATGTGAAGCGGTGTATCGCCGTATCAGTTTGACCACATATAGTACACCATGGGTAAGCTTCAAGATGGATGGTATATCGCCGTAGAGCGGTTGGGATGAGATCGTTGAGGAAGATAAAAACTTGGGAGTGTACAGGAGAAGAAATGGACATAGCCCCAACATTTTTCCAAACAGTGGGCCAATGGACGTAGAGGGTGGTGGCCTCTATTCGCGGTTTGGAGTGTACCACTTGCCGCAACATGTTATAGATACTTTTCGTCGTTGGAACAATCCCTGATGGCATTTGGCGAACAGTTTCCAGAAGGTGCTGTTGATGGTCCCTAAATATCTTCGGCAAAGCTCTATCACAACCACGGGCTGTGTTTCGAATATCTTTGTATAGCGCTTTCGTAAAAGTGTCATGTTGGGAAAGAATGGTGATATCGTTCTTGCAGAGGAGTGCACGGCATTTCATGCCATGAGCTGTTAGCCCTAGCCCGCCTTGCCGGGATGGGAGATACAACTGTTCCCGTTGTACTCGGAACAAAAATCCTTGCCATATAAACCAACCTGTATATTTTGCCAATTGGCTCTCAAACATTTTGGGAAGTGGGAAAAGTTGTGCGACATACCATATTTTAGAGAGCGCAAACACGTTGAGGACCATGACCCGTTGCACTATATTGAGGTTTCTTTGACCAAATTGGATCAGGACTCCCCTAACTTTGGCAATGACCTTAGTCCAGTTAACTTGCACTGTGTCCAGAAGCGATTGCTTCCAGGTAATGCCAAGAATTTTCACCTCATTTACTATCCGGAACCAGGGCTGTGGGGTAATCACTGAGTTAGTATTGAGCGGAAGCAAAGCAGTTTTCTGGGGGTTCGATTGTGCTCCAGAGGCGATATAGTAGAGCTGAAGGACGCTATCGATGTGGGAGATGTCTTCTTCATTGCGGATCAATATTGATACGTCATCAGCATAGGCGCACATTCCAAAAACATGTGTGGACAGTTTGTAACCCTGTAGCTTCACCTGGGTAGTCCGAATGAACGGTTCAAGGCCAATGACAAAAAGTAGCATAGAAAGGGGACATCCTTGCCTAACTGATCGTTGTATTGGAATCAGAGGGGAAAGAAAACCGTTGACGAGCACTCTGGACGTAGCATTACAATTTATCATACGAATGTAGTCAATAAGGATTTCAGGAAATTCGAAGTGTTGCAAGACCATGTACAAGTATTCATGACTGATGCGGTCGAAAGCTTTATCAAGATCTAAGGTGAGAAAACTCATTGGCTCAGTGGGGAGCATTTCGGCTTTTAGGTGTAGGTCCCGTAGTATCGCTAAGTTTGTTAACAGAGTTCTTCCAGGAATACTGCAACATTGTTCATCACCAATGATATCAGGTAGAACAGTCTTCAATCGGCATGCAAGTACTTTGGTAAGGACTTTATAGTCACTGCAGAGCAGAGTAACTGGTCGGAAGTCACCAACTGCCATGGGAGAGGATGTTTTTGGTATGAGGACTATGGTACCCTCGTGATGTGATTGACAAAGAGCACGACGTTGGAGAATGGTACGCAGGACATGACAAAATTATTTGCCAATGAGAGGCCAGAAGTGTTTATACATTTCATATGGCAGTCCATCAATGCCAGGTGAGCGGTTGTTTGGGAGTTGTTTAACCACAGAGTGAATCTCTTCATCCGTAATATCCGCGCTGAGCAGAGTTTTGTTGTCCGGAGATAGTTTGGTACTGCAAGATGACAGCAATAGGGTCACCTGCTGTGGATCAATGGGAGCCTTAGCGTAGAACCGTTGATAAAATAATGATATTTCACTACGTATAGCGTCAGGGGAGGTGACGACACTTCCAGTACTGGTGCGGAGGCGGTGGATATATTTACGTTGCCGCTCACGTTGTCCTTTGGCGATATGGTATACACTTGCACTTTCGTCCGGGAGCACTGTACGATCTTTTAAAGCCACGTTGATATGAGCGAGCGTTCGTTGCTGTAGAGACAGGAGCTTGGTTTTAACTTCCCGGATCTGGTCATATATACGCTCCCCAGCATCAGATCTTTGCTGGAGCTGGCGAAGAACTCGATAGTAAAATTCAACTGTATCCCGTCTTTCCCGACCTCGTTGGTAAGATATGTTCTTAAAGACGCGGCGGATCCCTGGTTTAACTAAAATATCCCACCAGTCTGTGCAGTCGCGAAATTTGCATTTTTGTTGGACCCATCGAATCCAGTGTTGTCTGAAAATATCTTGGCATTCCTCCTCCAGTAACAGCGAGCAATTCAGCTTCCAATAACCTCTTCCTATGTGAAATATGGGATGGGGGTAAGAGATTGTACATACGACAGCATGATGGTTAGTGAAACTGGCAGGAATCACTTCATATCGTCTAGGCTGGATAAGTTCCTGTGAAAAGTAGATGCGGTCAAGTCGTGATGAGGAGTTGTGACTTATTCAGGTGTAATGGGGCAGGGGCACCCTTAAACTATCCACAGCATCAATGAGGTGTAGGGAGGTAAGAAGGGTCCTGAGAGCCGGGTTGACACCTCTGTATGGACTAGTGGAATCCTCTGGGCGTTGAATACAATTGAAATCCCCTGCAAGAATAAGTTTTTCCTTAACGTCGTGCAGATGAGGCAGTATACTCTGTTGAAAGAACATTTTCCGTTCCACACGTTTATTGGACCCGGACGGGGCATATACATTTATCAGGGTGGTATTGTTTATGTGTCCAGATATTATGCGTCCTGATGGATGACATAGCACACCTTCGAGTGGGATATCATGTCTTATGAGGAATCCGGTCCCTCTATTCGTATTACCGGTATTGATGTATTGTTTGTAGAAGGCAGATATGGGTAAACGCGGTATAGCAACTTCTTGAATGAAAGCAATGTCAATGTCAGCATCTCGAAGGAATCTCTCCAACAGTTGAAATTTCAGAGGGCATTCTATTACATTGATATTCACAGTGGCCACAGTGAGAAATTGCGCCATTAAGAGAAGTATAAAAGCTGTGCTAGACATACTGGAAGGTGGACTCGAAAGAAGACACAGGTGAGAATTATCCTGGTGCACTATGTCAAATTAGGTTGAGATAGTTCCTTTTGACTGCCATTCATAGGCCGGCTGTCAGCGGTTGAGAGCGTTCGTGGGTCCCTAGATGACGTAGAAAGAAGATTTTGTTTCTTTTTCACAGCTGCGGGAACTTTTGTGGAGCCAGTTTGATTCTTCGGGGCTGGTACGGCAATCGAGGCATTTGTTTTAATCTTCTTAGAGACGTTCTCGGATCCCCGATCAACATTCTTAAGTGAGTCGGTAGGGACCAGCGAAGTCGGGGGCAGTGAAGACAAAATTTCTGTGGCAGCCTGTAGTAACGGCAGAGTTGGTTCTAAGGCTGCGATACAGGTTGCCGAGAGCACAGGGGCACTCTGTGTCTCGCAGCCCTGGTCAGGGCAAGGTACCAGTTCTGCGTCAGATGTATCCGAGGTCACTCCCGGTGTTGTCTCAGCTGACTGATCAATGAGCATGTTTTCATATGACGTTTGCTGCGTCACAACTTCCGAGTATTGTACACGTCGTTGTTGTGTAGGAGTTATACCGAGGGGAATCATTTTCTTTGGGCAGTTAATACGTAGATGTGTGGTAGCATTGCAAATTAAACAGGTCTGTTTCTGTCCATTATACGTTATATAGCCAGAATGGCCACCAAAAGCCTCAGTGGAGGGGATATCTTGCTTGATTTCCATAGTTACGGCACGTATTCCATTATACACCGGGAACTGATAAGCAGAAGACCATTGTTCTTTCCTGACGTCACTCACAGTGCCATATTTCGACAGGACGGATTTGAAAATTTCAGGGGGTACTTCGAGTGGGACATTAAATATACGCACTGTGGTAAAATTGGAATCCGCCGTGGAGAGCTTAACATTGGTCATTTCGCCTGAATCATACTGAAATTTAATAGGATCTGCAAAAGTATTTAACAATTTCTGATAAATAGATATACTGATTACCTTGATGTACATGGTTTTTTCGTGCGCATTTAACTGGATGGCTTCTACTTGGTCGACAGTCAACCGGAGGGTAACGCCAATCCAGCGGTGAATTTCTCCTGGTGAGGGGCGAGAACTCTGCCTGTCCCATTGGCAGCGTACGGTGTTTTTTCTCTGGTATCCGGACATGATTTTCAGCGGGGTTTTCTGGGTTTCTGGTTTTGTTGTCCTATCTGGAACACTACTTAAAAAGTACTGTCCGAATGACACACGGAAGGTCAGTACACACGTGGAACTAAGGAAGCACCGGTATTAGGAACCGTAAACTCTTCCAATGCGGTCACACAGCGCGCACACACGTACCGCACTCGGCCACGACCAGTGACCAACTGCAGATTCAGCCACTACTACAACGTGGATAAAGCATGCTGCACGTATACTAGTTACAGTGGCCATCCCACCTCAAACGTTATTCATCGTCTTCATTTCCCCTTTTCCAGCTGACACTGGGTGGGGGCAAATATGGTTCCTCTCCACTTTGTTCTATCTTTCCACCATTCCTCTTCCGATACGATATTCCAATCCAGGTTCCGTTTACTAATGCCATTCTTCACCGAGTCCATCCAACGCATTCTTGGTCTTCCTCGTCCTCTCTGCCCTGTCATCCGTCGTTCCAGTGCTCGTCTTGGTAGCCTTACTTCATTTATCCGTTTGACATGTCCAAACCAGGAACAGCACTCATTCCAGGATCCGTATTGACCATATTTACATGAAGTATAACATAAATTTCTTGCCAAATCAATACTTTACTTACATTAAAAATACTACAGGTACATGTTTCGGAAAACTAAATGTTTCTTTCCTCAGCCCACTTTTTGGTGTATAACATCATACTACATCGAAAACCTATGTAGTATGATGTTATACACCAAAAAGTGGGCTGAGGAAGGAAACATTTAGTTTTCCGAAACATGTACCTGTAGTATTTTTAATGTAAATAAAGTATTGATTTGGCGAGAAATTTATGTTATACTTCATGTCCAAACCATCTCAATCTGTTTTGCTCCAGTTTGTAATTTAGTGTACTCCCAGTTCTTTCTGTATATCTTCATTTCTCACTCTGTCTCTCCTCGTTTTCTGGACCATATTTCTCAGGAATCTCATCTCAGCTGCCTGTACTCTGTTCTCATCCCTCTTAGTCATTGTCCAAGTTTCTGCTGCATATGTCATTATAGGAACATAATAAGGGTTGTACATAACTTCTTTAGCCTTAATGGGTATATCCTTGTTCCATACTAGTCCCCGTACATGTTGGTAGAAAGCACTCCCGAGGTGTATTCTTCTGCTAATTTCCAAATCTAGTCTTCCATCTTCAGTCAGTTCACTTCCCAAGTATTTGAAGTGTCACCACTTCCAATTCTATATCTCCTACTCTGATTACTCCTTTTCCTTCTTTCTTACCTCTACTCACCACCACTGTTTTACTCTTCTCCACATTTATCTTCAATCCCCATTGCGCAACTGTTCTTGTACCTCTATCTCATCCTCGCCCCAGATCACAACATCGTCTGCAAACAACATTACCTTTGCCCTACTGTAGTCTTTCATTGCTGCCTTCATGATGTCATCCATCACCATTAAAACAATAATGGTGACAACACACTTCCTTGCTTTAGTCCAGTGACAATTTTAAACCATTCCGATGTCCCGACTCTAGTCTTCAGACTACTGTAGCAATCCATGCACATTCCTTTCATCATGTCTCTCAGTTCCTTGCCTATCCCCCTATTTGTTAAGCTTTCCCAAACTTTTGTTCTAAGGGATGCTATCATAGGCCTTTTCTAGATCAATAAAAGTCATTACCATATCCTTCCCATATTCCCAACTCTTTTCAATGTTCTGTGTCAGAATGAAAATGGGGTCCACTGTTGACCTGCCCCTCTAAATCCAAACTGCTCCTCCTCTATTTGGTTTTCTACCTTTACTCTAATTCTTTTTTCTAGGATTCTTTCCATTACTTTGGCAACATGCGAGATGATGGTGATTCCTCGGTAGTTACCAGACACTTACCTGTCTCCTTTCTTGAATATTGGCATTATTATTCCCTTTTTCCAGTCTTCAGGAATTTTCTTCTCTCTCCACACACCCCTGAGAAGTCTGTATGTCCACTGCAGTTCCACTGGTCCTGCCGCCTTGATCATTTCTATTGCCACTTCGTCGATTCCCACATCTTCATCTTCCTAACTGTCCATTCCAATTCTGCCATAGTAATGTCTGGTTCTTCTTCTATTTTTTCCTCCGCCTTTTTGGCTGTTTGCGTAACTTCTCCGCATGTCTGGCGTCTCATATTCAACAGCTCGCTGAAATATTCTTTCCATCTGTCCGTTATCTCTTCTGGTTTTGTCAATATTTCACCTTCTTTGTTTTTCATGAACCCAGTGTTCACCTTTTCATTTCTTCTACTTTTTATAATTCCAAACAGCAATTTCTTTCCACAATTTAAATCCTCCCTTATTTCCTGAGTGAATTCTTCCCAGCTTTTCTTCTTTTCCTCTGCAATTACTTTCTTGCAATCTCTGTTTGCTTCTATATACTTTGCTCTACTTTCTTCAGTCTTTTTTGTTTTCCATTCCTTCCAAGTTTTCTTCTTCTCCCTTACCTTTTCTTTCACTCTATCATTCCACCATTTTGTCGCCTTTTCCCGTACCTTTCCTGACGTTCTACCACATGTTTTCTCTGCACTGTTTACAAATGCCCTCTTGAGCTTTTCCCATTCTTGTTCCACATGGGTAATATCCGTCCTTGGTATCTGTACTTGCAATTCTTTCTTAAACTCTTCTGCAACCTCCTTTTCTTTTAGTCTCCAGACCTTAATCTTTCTTTCCCTTTTCTCTGGTAATCTCATAACTTTTCCTACTTTTAATTTTGCTACCATTGCCCTATGGTCTCCTCCAAAAGCTTCCTCTGGCATGGCTGTGACATCCATTAGCTCTTTCCGATGTCCTTTTTCGACTAAAACATAGTCTATCAGAGTTTTCGTTCTTCTATCTCCCCATCCATACCTCGTTATTTTCTGACTATTTTTTCTTTTTGAACCACGTATTCTCTATAATTAATTGGTTCCGCTGACAGAAGTCCATTAAGAAATCCCCTTCTGGATTCTTACTGCCATAACCATATGGTCCCAAAATCTCTTCTCTTCCCACTTGCGCATTCAAATCTCCCATTACTATTATTTCCTTATCTTCTGTATATTTTTCCACCTCCTCTAGGAATTCTTCTAAGTTCTCTTCTTTATTCCCCGTTTGTGGAGCATATACTTGAACCAGATCTTTTGTCCCTGTCTGGAACTGTATCCTTCCTATGACCATCCTGTCACTTATCTTCTTCACCTCCTCCACATACTCTAAGACATCCTTTCTTATAATCATTCCTACTCCATTTTTTTGCCTAATGTCCTTCACTGTAAAACAGCCTATATCCTTCCTTTAATTTTCTTTCCCCTTTTCCTTTCCATTTCGTTTCACTGAGACCGAGGATGGCTATATCCTTCTCTATCATGAAGCTCCGCAGTCGTGTCCATCAGAGTTAAGATGTTGACTGTCCCTATTCTGATGTATTGCGATGCTGGTCGCCCATTTCTCACAACTCCCCCAGCATCTGAAGAACTGCGCGTCGCCTGGCCCTAGTATTTTCCGAGGCTAAACTATATTTGCTTTCATTTTAGGCTATTATTAAGATGGGGTCGCCACTCCCAAATGCATTGTATGACATACTGCCAGGTATGAACTAGGCTGCTCCTAACATGGAGAACAGACGCCTTTTGTAGCCGCTCCGCTGGAGTACAGACGCTACGGGTGTCCATAATATGGACAAATATCTTTTACTCTATTAACCTCGAGCACTGGGTTGCCTCTTCCGCCAACTTTGCTGTACCGAAGGACTCCTTCACCACCGCAGTTGCCTTTGAGGTTTTCACTCATACTCATACTCAACGTTATTATCCATGTAAAAGTCTTCAATCATGGTTTATGGTGTTAATTTAACTTTCTACTATTACAGATCACGTAGCGTAACTATTAATTCGAACGTATTACGTGTATGTGTGTTATTTCAAGAAGCAATAAATCATATGTTAGTAGAATGGTCCTTAGTATTTGGCGCGGGAATCTTCAAGGTCGTCTTTTCCTTGCTAGACCCACGGCTCAATTGCATGGCTGTCACACGGGCAGAGCGCAGAGCAATATCGACCATCGGGTGAAATGTAATGTTAGTTGGTTTTCATAAAACTAAATAATAAGGGGCTGGTGGACCACTCTGTATATGATGTTTATTATTAATTTCACGTACATGTTTCAGTATTCAGCGATACCTACTTCAGCGTTTAACATTAATTAAATGAACATCCTCACAATAATTTTAATTAAAATAAAAAGTTCAAAATCTTCACTAAATTGATTACCGGTACGCTACTACTGTATAGTAGTAGTATGTCTTTGGTGTATTTATTACGATTCGCAATTGAATATCTTTATAAAGTTAGTGTAAATTTTAACCTCAACACAGTGATGAGGATCTGATGATGGCCACTTGAGGGTCGAAACGCCTAATCCTAAATTGACTCATTTAATTGTGATAATTAACTAATACATGTTTCTTTTTCGGGATTGTATTACATAGTTATATCTTGTACCTCATCCATTCATTGGGCATAATCGTGTTGACTGACTGAAGTGCTACAAGACAATATTTTCTACTAATTGTTAATAAGGCAACATTGATAATAATAATGTTATTGGTTTCACGTCCCTTTCTACAGGGTCTTTATTTTTGCCTGGCAAGGACATTCTCGCTCACGCACTTCGCCAGTGACAGCTCAGTTCCCGGCGACCGCGCGCGCATATGCACGACAAGATCCGGCGCTTGAAATCAATATCATGCATTTTTACACACCATGTTTACAGTAGATGCTGAAAATTTTCCCCATCCGCTAAATATCCGATAAATATAGACGAAAATGTCGTTATTTCCTTACTTAAGCTAAATTAACCGGAGTAACCGGAAACTTCATAAGAAGATGCCGATTATGTTTGACAGCGGATGGGGAACATTTTCAGCATCTACTGTAAGCATGGTGAGTAAAAATGCATGATACTGATTTTAAGCGCGGTATTCTGTCGTACATACGCGCGCGCGGTCGCCGGGAACTGAGCTGTCACTTGCGGAGCGCGTGAGCGTGAATGTCGTTGCGAAGCAAAAATAAATACCCTGTACTACTGTGGCTTTTAGAGACACCAGGGAGACTCAAATTTGCCCTAAAGGGATCTTTAACGTGCCAGTAAATCTACTGACACGGTTCCATCGAATTTTCTCAGCCTCAAATGTCAAGTGACTGTGCCAGGATTCTATCCTGTGGTCTTGGAACAGCAGGCGAGAACTTTACCACTACGCCACGCAGCCAGTCAAGGTAGCACTGAAAATAGCTCCTGAACGAAAACAGTTTTTAAGATAACACCACTCAAACCCAACGCATAGTCTCCGCTAAGTCATGATAATATGGTAAGTAATTTAAAGTCTAAAGTTTGTTTAGATCAGCAAGATCCACATGATTAAAATGTGCGTCATGGTGAATGCGGCTCCACAGGGAGTTTTACATCAGGTATGAATGAGTGGACCTTGCATGAGCTATTCCTTAATCTGCACAAAAAGACGGAAGGAGTGCGCGAGTAGTTCCCTTTATCGTCCTCAGATTACTGGGTCTTGGATCATCTAGCCACGACGAAACTGAGAGCGAATATCACTTGGTTCGGGGTGGTAATGATGCCACCTCTTTTGCATCTTGATCCGCTAACTCATTTCACGCAATTGCCATGAGTCGTCATGGCGCGTACCTTGCGACCTCTCTAATATTGCTACCATGATGACTGCTTACACATACGGTCCAAGTCACCAGCTCAGCTCAATGATAGTTTAGATTTAAATTTATTAGAATGTTGGATTTTCTTAATGATATTGCGGGGAAAGGAAGATAACACACTGGTCATTCCCCTGGAGTACCTAGTTTGCTTGTCCGTGTTGTTTGATTTAGTTTACAACGGATGATGTAGGTGTTGATTCAGTGCCACTATCATCCTCCTTCAGCTTACCCTTCCCCATTATTCAGTCCCGGTAATTCCAAGTAAACACACACATTTATAGTGTATCAAGCCTAATTGGTGTCACTTTTGGCAGCTGGCGCATGCGCTCATGTAAAATTCATCATACGCCTTCACGCCTACCCAAGAGTTACAAACACTCCTTAAACACATTAAAATGGTTATAACTTGATGTTGTTACACAAACCTACATGGCGACGCTTTATCCCGAGTTCGCAAGAAATTGGTAATACGGAATAACTTATGGGCTACAGTGTCTTATTTATTTATTTGTTTTTCTTTATTTATTTGTTTATTTATTTGTTTATTTGTTTGTTTATTTATTTATTTGTTTATTTGTATATTTATTTATTTGTTTATGTATTTATTTGATTGGGCCGATAACCTAGATGTTAGGCCCCTTAAAACAACAATCATCATCATCATCATCATTTATTTGATTGTTTATTTATTTGTTTGTTTATTTGTTTGCTTATTTATTTTTTGCTTTTTTATTTATTTGTTTGTTTATTTATTTATTTGTTTATTTATTTATTTGATTGTTTATTTATTTGTTTGTTTATTTATTTATTTGTTTATTTATTTATTTGTTTGTTTGTTTATTTATTTATTTGTTTATTTAATTATTTGATTGTTTATTTATTTATTTGTTTATTCATTTGTTTGTTTATTTATTTGTTTGTTGTTTATTTATGTATTTCTTTGTTTATTTGTTTGTTTATTTATTTATTTGTTTATTTATTTGATTGTTTATTTATTTGTTTATTTATTTGTTTGTTTATGTATTTATTTATTTGTTTATTTATTTATTTGATTGTTTATTTATTTGTTTGTTTATTTATTTGTTTCTTTATTTATTTATTTGTTTATTTATTTACTTGATTGTTTATTTATTTGTTTGTTTATTTATTTGTTTGCTTATTTATTTATTTATTTATTTATTTGTTTGTTTATTTATGTATTTGCTTGTTTATTTGTTTGTTTATTTATGTATTTGTTTATTTATTTGATTGTTCATTTATTTGCTTATTTATTTGATTGTTTATTTATTTGTCAGTGTATTTATTTGATTTGTTTGTTTATTTATTTATTTGTTTGTTTATTTATTTGTTTGTTTATTTATTTGATTGTTTATTTATTTATTTGTTTATTTATTTGATTGTTTATTTATTTGTCTGTTTATTTATTTATTTGTTTGTTTGTTTATTTGTCTGGCTGCGTGGCTCAGGGGTAACGTTCTCGCTTGCTGAGCCCAAGGTTGCAGGTTCGAAACCTGGCGCAGCCAGCTGGCATTTGAGGGTGCGCAAATGCGAGGGAGCCGTGTCAGTAGATTTACTGGCACGTTAAAGATCCCCTTCGGGGCAAAATTCCGGCACCCCGGCGTCTCTAAAAGCCAGTGTAGTTAAAAGGGACGTAAAACCAATAACATTATTATTATTATTTGTTTGTTTATTTGATTGTTTATTTATTTGTTTCTTTTTTTTTTTTTTTTTTTTGCGAATTGACCACTTCGGATCACGCTACAATTTCATTTTTTCTTTGCCTGAAGTTTCCTCTTCCTCCAGTACTCCTTCATATGGGCGCTATGCTGTTTCTTCTGCTCATCCGTCCAGGCTCTTCCCTTCTTTGTGGTTCTTGTGACGTGAAACCCTTCCAAATTTTGAATTATGTACCGAAATGTTTCCCTGTTTGACATCTGAACTTCCTGGATGTTGGAATTTTCGAGATCTTTTCGAACTTCCTTAATCCATGTCGTTGTTGTCTTCTTGTTCCACAGGTAGTCGAATAACTGTTTGGTTAGTCTAGTTTTGTCCATTCTGTACAAGTGTCCGAGAAACGATAACCTCCTCTTCTTCATGGTCTCTGAGATTCTCTCCACATTTTTACAGACTTCATTGTTGCTCCGAAGTTTCCAGCCGGTTTCAGTCTGGACTGGGCCCATGATTTTCCGTAGTATTCTTCTTTCTAGGATCTCTAGCTTCTCCAACTTGTAATTCATCGAGAGGCATTCGCTGGCATACAGGCATTCTGTTTTTACTACCGTGTTGTAATGTTTTAGTTTGGCATTCCATGAGATGCATTTCTTGTTGTAGATGTTTTTAGTTAGCCCATAAGCTCTTTCCATTTTTGAGATACGATCTTCTACAGCAGCTTTCTCTAGGCCGTTCTCTTGTATGGTTTCACCGAGGTATTTGAACTTTTTCACCCTCTGAATCCGTCCAATCTCTGTTTCAAGGAATTGTGGTCCATGTTTGTCATTCATCATGAACTTGGTCTTCTCTTTCGAGATCCTAAGTCCTGTCTTGCTAGCGATCTTTTCTAAGAGGTTGATCTGTATGGCCGCTTCTTCTAGGTTTTCTGAAAGTATCGCAAAATCATCAGCGAAAGGTAAGCAATTGACTTTGATTCCTCCCGTTTTTCGTCCTAGGCAGATCGGGGCTATCTCTTGATTTTCAAGTTTGGAATTCCAAATTCTCACAATCCTCTCGAGGACACAGTTGAATAGTAATGGTGATAATCCATCACCCTGTCGCACACCTGTCTTGATTTCAAATGACTGAGACAATTCTCCCCTGAACTTCACCTTAGAAGTTGTGGCTGTTAAGGTTTCTCTGATAATATTGGCCAGTTTGGTTTTGACTCCAAATTCCCTAATAATCTTAACTAGGGTCCCTCTGTCCACCGAGTCGAAGGCTTTTTTGAAGTCAATGAATGAAACCACTATACTTTTGCCGTTCGGCGCTCTGTGGCGAATTATTGATTTCAAATTTAGGATTTGTTCGGCACAGGAGCGGCCTTTCCGGAACCCACCTTGGTATTCTCCAAGTTGCTTATCTAGGATTCCTTCTATTCTATTCAGAAGTATCCTTGAGAGGATTTTGTAAGTGACTGGGAGTAGCGACACGCCTCTATAGTTGTTAACATCTTGTTTGTTCCCTTTCTTATGGAGTGGGTGGATCAGCGCTGTTTTCCATTCGTCTGGTAGCTTTTCCGTCTCCCATATTTGTTGGAAGATATGGTGCAGGTCGTCTAGGATTTCCGGTTCTGCCCACTTCAACATTTCTGCTGATATGGAGTCTTCCCCGCTTGCCTTGTTGTTCTTGAGACTTTTCAGGGCTTCCTTTATTTCTTCTTTTGTTGGTGGCATATCATCTTCTGAGTTTATAGGATGAGTCTGAAATTCTAGTTTGTTGGTTGGAGGCGGGCAGTTGGGGAGTTTCTCAAAGTATCTGGCTAATATATTGCAGTTTTCTTGATTGTTCAGTCCAATTTTTCCTTCTTCGTTTTTGAAACTTATACTTGGAATTTGGTATCCTCTAAGCTTGTCCTTGAAGGTTTGGAAAAAATCTCTGCATTCTCAAACGATCGTTTGGTCCTGCGGAATACCCCTGATGTTTCTTTCCTTTGGGTTCTGAATTGTTCCAAATGTTCCGTATCTCTTGAACATTTCCATTTTCTCCATGTGTCGGATCTCTTTTCAAGTGCTTTCTCACATTCTTCATTCCACCAGATTGTACGTTTCCTCTTTGCCAGTCCGAATGTTTTCTTAGCGGCTTCATTGATCTTTGTACAAAGATGTTGCCAGGTCTTTGTTCTAGAAGAGCGGATTTCTTCTCTGAAGTTATTTATAATATCTCCATTGATGTTCATTCGATTGGTGTTGTATTTTTTCAACTTAGGTGGATCCTTCTTTTGTTTTGGTGGAAGAAAACGTATTTTAACTTTGGAGAGATAGTGATCAGAGTCAAATTTACCATTTCTAATCACTTTAACATTCATCACCTCCCTAGTATTTGTCCTTGATATTGCTACATGGTCTAATTGGAATTCTCCTAGGTTGGGATTTGGAGATACCCATGTCTTTGCTTTTCTTGGAAGTTTCCGAAAATGAGTCGACATGAGATTCAACTGGAAGATTTTGCAGAGTCCAAGGAGCCGTTCGCCATTCTTGTTTGTCCTCCTGTGTGCTGGATAGTCTCCTACTATATCTCTGTATTTTCTTTCTGTCCCTATTTGTGCGTTGAAGTCTCCCAGAAGGATTTTTACATGGTTCACAGGTATCCGAGCGATTTCTGTTTCTAAGAGGTCCCAGAAGTCATCGACTTTCTGTGGGTTCTTCTTGTTGTCTTCATTGATAGGAGCATGGCAATTTATGAGAGTATAATTCCTGTTTTTGCACTTGATTGTCAATAGGGATAATCTCTCAGATTTAGATGAGAAGTCTGTGACACTATCCACTATGGTTTTGTTTATGTAGAAGGCAGTCCCAAGGAGAGGGGTGTTAGCCATTATCTTTATTGCTGGCTTTCCTTTGAATACTCTGTAGTGCTTTATATCCATGATGTGGTCATCTAGGAATCTGGTCTCTTGTACAGCCAAAATCTGGATTTGTTGGTCGTCCAGGAGCTTTTCCAATTCTTACTGTTTTCCGACTCGCAGGAGTGAGTTGACGTTAATGGTCCCGATGAAGTATTTCCTCTTGAATTTCAATTTGGAAGGTGTTTCAAGACGCTCCGACTCATCTTGTATGCAGGTGGTGGGACTCCCCAGAATCCTAGGTCCCGATGCATTTGTCTACTGCAATGGTGGATTTCTCTTTCAAGTTACCACCTGGGGTAGTGCTCTCATTTAGCGACATTTCCATTCTGCATATGAAATTGTGTTGTGTAGGTGTAGGAAATAAAATTCCGAAATAAGATCGGATTGTTAGTCCGAAATGATTGTTTTTTCGTGGTTTACTCCACTAGGTTCTTCCGCTCCCTCTGCCGTTGGGAACTGAAATTCTTCATCCGCCTTTGAGACCGTTGACCATGTTTCACCCTCCTCTTTTCTCAACCGGGCTTGGGACCAGCTATGGCGATTTGTTTGTTTATTTATGTATTTGTTTGTTTATTTGTTTGATTATTTATTTATTTGTTTATTTATTTATTTTATTGTTTATTTATTTGTTTGTTTATTTATGTATTTGTTTATTTATTTGATTGTTTATTTATTTGTTTGTTTATTTATTTGTTTGTTTATTTATTTGTTTGTTTATTTATTTGATTGTTTATTTATTTGATTGTTTATTTATTTGTTTGTTTATTTATTTGTTTGTTTATTTATTTGATTGTTTATTTATTTATTTGTTTATTTATTTGATTGTTTATTTATTTGTCTGTTTATTTATTTATTTGTTTGTTTATTTATTTGTTTATTTATTTGATTGTTTATTTATTTGTTTGTTTATTTATTTATTTGTTTATTTATTTGATTGTTTATTTATTTGTTTGTTTATTTATTTGTTTGTTTATTTATTTGATTGTTTATTTATTTGATTGTTTATTTATTTGTTTGTTTATTTATTTGTTTGTTTATTTATTTGATTGTTTATTTATTTATTTGTTTATTTATTTGATTGTTTATTTATTTGTCTGTTTATTTATTTATTTGTTTGTTTATTTATTTGTTTATTTATTTGATTGTTTATTTATTTGTTTGTTTATTTATTTGTTTGTTTATTTATTTGATTGTTTATTTATTTATTTATTTGTTTATTTATTTGATTGTTTATTTATTTGTCTGTTTATTTATTTATTTGTTTGTTTATTTATTTGTTTATTTATTTGATTGTTTATTTATTTGTTTGTTTATTTATTTATTTGTTTATTTATTTGATTGTTTATTTATTTATTTGTTTATTTATTTGATTGTTTATTTATTTGTCTGTTTATTTATTTATTTGTTTGTTTATTTATTTGTTTATTTATTTGATTGTATATTTATTTGTTTCTTTATTTATTTATTTATTTGTTTGTTTATTTCTTTGTTTGCTAATGTAGTTGTTGTTTATTTATTTATTTGTTTATGTATTTACTTATTTATTTATTTAATTAATTATTTATTTATTTATTTATTTATTTATTTATTTATTTATTTATTTAGCACCGATCGCAGTTCTTGGTTCGCTTTTGCCCATCTCCTGTCAATCATGGCGTCTGTAGCGTAAAAGTCTTGGGGTATTTTTTTTATTTTTTTTTATTTCCTTAGCTCTATTAATTGAGATACTTACTTGGTGTAAGGTAGGAGCAGCTTGAGTTTCAGGCCCTCTATGTAGAACGGTTCCCTTGCCTGTTCATATACCAGTCTGGACTGGGTCGTTCCCGCTACTCCAAGTCAAATCAACCAATCAACCCCTGGCACTATACAGACCATGAAGGGCCTAGGCCGACCAAGCGACCTCTGCCCAGCCATTTGGCCTGCAGATATTGGGGTTACGCGTGATCAGCGCATCGGGTCCCCTCGGCCGTTAATCTTGGTTTTCGTGATAGGTGCTACTCCAAGTGCTCTCTTCAAATATCTCGATTTGATTTTCTCAAGGTTGGTAAGGTCCGTTAGGGTTAGTCTTTCCCATATTAGTTCAATGCCGTATGTTATAACTGGAGATATTTTGGCATGAAATAGGGTAATGACTGTTTGTAGTGAGAGTTTGGTGATGTTTTTGATTTCAAACATTCCTCTGATGGCGGCAGCAGCTCTTTCTTTATTTATTTATCCATCTATCTATTTTATTATATTTCTTTTAATTTCTTATTTTATTTTATTTTGTTTTGTTTTGATTTATATTATTATATGTGTCGACCGACTGAAAAGTTGCAATATCAATTGTCAATAAGGCAACACTGAAATATGGCTCTAAGCTCTCTGTACGTCAAAACATGACCACTCTCCTATTTACAGTATAATACTCGCCACAGCGCTCTTATCTGGCCACAAGACTACTTAACACGTGATGAACATACTGTATTTGAGAATGTTCCTTATCAAGTGATGATACGGTCCTGTGACAATTATGACACCCTTATGCAGTGCAGCCAACTGTTTATATATAGGACACGATTTTTTGCAGAAAAAAAGGCATAATTTCAGGTGATGGCTGCAATTTTTGAACTAGAGCTAACATGCGAATTTTATCGTCGGTTTCGAATTCAATGGCCCCGAATTTACAAAGATAAGCTCATTTCATTTCCATAAGATGTTGTGTGTTGAACAGTGAATTGGATAGAAATATATCATCTAATTAATTACCCCTCTCCCTTGTTTGTGTTTTAAGTAAATGATTAATAATATTTTGAAGTGTTAGAAGCAATATCACAGTGTTGCCTAGTTCCATTTTACTCGTAGAAAGCTTTCCAGTGGTCAACACAAATTGTGCCCAATTACATTAGGCGGGAAAACAAGTATTTACATACCCTAACATGAAAGAGATATTTATCACAAGATATCATAATTTTATGTACAAAATTGAGGGGGGGGGGGGGGGGAAGTACATGTCATCCAATTCACCATTTGCCTGGAGTAAAAGTGGGGAGAACTACGTAAAACCCCTTCCAGGATGGCTGAGGTGGGAATCGACCTCTCCTCTTCTCAGTTCTGCTTCACCAGGCTTCGTTTACCTACTTTCAGCCCTCAGCCTAGAATTAAATTTGTTTTCTGCTTTTGCATTTACATTTATTTTTGTTTGTTGTTTTGTTTTTCGTTTGTTTTCTGCTTTTGCTTTGATTTTCTTTTTGATTTTGTGTTCGTTTTCTGCTTTTGTTTTTTGTTTTGTTTTTTGTTTTTGATTTTTTGTTTCTTTTCTGCTTTTGCTTTTGAATTACTTTTTGTTTGTTGTTTCTGTTTTTGATTTTTATTTGTTTTTTGCTTTTGCATTTTTGATTTTGTGTTTGTTTTCTGCTTCTGCTTCTGCTTGATTTTTGATTGTTTTTATTATTTGTTCTTTGATTTTGTGTTTGTTTTCTGCTTTTGATTTTTGTTTGTTTGTTTGTTGTTTTTGATTTTGTTTTCTTCTTTTGCTTTTGATTTTATTTATTTATTTATTTTTTCTTTTTGATTTGTGGGGCAAATCCAAAAATCTAACAAAAATCCAAAAACAACAAACTTAAATCCAAAAGCAACTAACACAAATCCAAAAACCACTAACACAAATCCAAAAACAGCAAACTCAAATCCAAAAACTACAAAAACAAATCCAAAACAACAAACACAAATCGAAAAACAAAAAACATAAATCAAAAAACAAACACAAATCCATAAACAACAAACTCAAATCCAAAAACAAACATGAATCCAAAAACAACAAACACAAATTCAAAAACAACAAACTCAAATCAAAAACAAAAGACACATTCCAAAAACAACAAACACTAATCCAAAAACAACAAACTCAAATACCAAACCAACAAACACAAATCCAAAAAACAACAAACTCAAATCCAAACACAAACATTAATCCAAAAACAACAAACACAACCCAAAAAACAACAAACTCAAATCCAAAATCAACAAACACAAATCCTACAACAACAAACAGAAATCCAAAAGTAACAAACACAAATCCAAAAACAAACTGAAGTCCAAAAACAACGAACACAAATCAAAAAACAAAAACACTAATCCAAAAACAACAAACACAAATCCAAAAGCAGAGCCGAGAATCGAACCCAGACCTCCGGGACGCTAGCCGCTAAACCACGAGGTGGTCACAGTACTTGAGAAACACGCACTCGGTCTAGAAGGTGGATTGCATCAAAACCAAATGACTCAGAGATTCCCACGCAATAAATAATATTATTTTAAAACTAGATGTGAACATCTTAATTGTCAGCATGTCCCGCTCTTTGGAAGCAATAAAACAATTGGTGTCTCGAGTTTCCACAAGAAAGCCAATAATCGTTTAATAGAGCTAGCAGTTAATTGGGTGGGAGTTGGTCCCCTGTGATGCGTGCTGCTCTTGGAGCCTTTATTAATTACGTCAATGGACTTATTCCCCTCCTCTTTCTCCTTCCCACTCTCCACGCCGCCGTGACAGACCGCCTCAAAGAAGCTCCTCGCACCATTCATTGTATGATCTCAGTAGAGCTGTTAGGATGTTTCATAGCAGTGTGATCGTGTGTATCAGTGTGGTCTTCCTCACAGGTAAGAAAAGTGTTTTCAAACACAAGTGCTTATCATAATCACAAGAATAATATAAATATAATAAAACTCCCTTCAAAATCTACCAATTTGTTTATAAGGACAAGTATATTAGCAAGTTCCGAGGCATCTACTCTAATCCTTAAGTTACACAATACACATTATAATAATAACGGTTATAAGACAAACTCAATACACATACAAGTACACGCGGCTGGTGAGCAAATGTAAAAAAAAAAAAAAAAAAGGCTGTACGAGGTTTGGTTATGCTCGGAACGTCGGAACAGCATACCCTCCACACATTAATTTATTTATTTATTATTATTTATTTATATTTATTTATTTACTTATTTATTTATTTGGTTAGTTAGTTATTTTTATTAATTAATTAATTAATTTATTTATTTGGTTATTTATTTATTTATTTATTTATTTATTTATTTATTTATTTTTATTATCGAATTTGGCCAACTATGGACCGCAAGGAACTCGAGTCTTATTGGCTTTCTTTCTCTTCTCTTCCCAGAACTTCTTCATCCTGTCACTTCTTTGTTTTCATTTATTTATTTATTTATTTATTTATTTATTTATTTATTTATTTATTTATTTATTTATTTATTTTATAATTCCTGGCTAAGTGAAAGAAATGTCACTCTTTTGCCATACTCAGACTGATAAAAGAATAGTCTACTGATCTAAGTTGCCAAATCAAACCGCTGTCGGCTTTGGTGGCGTAGTTGGTAGTATGCTGAGCGTCTATGTCCAAGATCGTGGGTTCAAACCCGGCCGAAGTCGTCGGATTTTTTAAGAACGTTAAAAACCCTCAGTATGCCTTCCTTCGGAGGGGAAGCAAAGCCGGCGGTCCCATGTTATAGATTTATGGCATATTAAAGAATCTTCCACTAATTACACCTGTGTGAAGCTCTTTCCTGCTGCGCCAACAGTCCAAGTTTCACTTCCATAGAGTGTCACGCTCCAGACAAAGGCTTTCAAAAATAACTTCCTAATACCTGCTTTAATATTCATGAAATGAGGACAAATAATATTAATCAATGCCATCAATCACAGTTCAGAAAGACCTAGAAAGGGGATAGAGATGTCAAGGTAGCCAAACCAGTGAGGGAGGAAAAAAAAAACTAAACGACAAACTCCATCAAAGGTGTGGGCAATCATACTGTTTACCCATTCTGCTATAGCTTCCGACGACCCCACGGGGGCGGGCACCAACCCGTTTAAGGTTAATTAAGTGGACCGGCTATCTTAATGATGCAATCAACACCATCTGGTTGAGTGTGAGACAGGGACATAGCGGCACAAATGAGGGCAATAATAAACAGTAGCTAAAGAGCTTGGTATCCTGAGTTTGGTGAATATTTTTGAACAACTCAACAAAACAAATTTGATCTAAGTAGGCTAACTACGTAGAAGAAACTATAGAATCGATGTGAAGTCAGTCATTGCTGGAATAATGGAATAATCACATAATAAATTGTTGGGAAATCAAAAAATACCGTCACATCAAATTTAAACTAATGAAATATGATTGGAGGTTAGAACACGCACAAATTGTAAAGTATTTTACAATAAACATAATATAAATAAATAGATTTTTGAATATGAATTTAATAGAATAATGTTGAATGTCCATGCACACGTGTCATTACGGTGGAATATGTATATATCGAGAAACCATTTTAATAATTTATTTATTTATCGTATGGCTTTTAGTGCCGGGAGTGTCCGAGGACATGTTCGGCTCGCCTGAGTCTGTAGCTGCTTCCAGCGGACACCCTAAAGGGTGAGCTACAAGCACAAGTTCCGTTCAATTTCAAGTAGTTCCAACTTTCGCCACCAGATATCAATGATACCTAGTGGTGAAAGTTGGAACTCTGATAGAGCGTTCTGACGAAATCTAACCTAACAATTTTGCTTTACACAAGTTTAGTCTGTGAAAGGATCTTTTACATGCCATAAATTTATGACTTGGGTCCGCCGGCTTTACTTCCCCTCCGAAGGAAGGCATACTAAAGGATTTTTAACGCTCTTAAAAAATCCGACGGCTTCGGCCGGGTTTGAACCCGCTATCTTGGGCACAGCAGTTCAGCATGCTACCGACTACGCCACCGAAGCCGCTACTTTAATAATGACAGTGCTACTTAGAAGCAAACATAAATAACATTAACAGGTTGAAACCCTTAGATTTTAAGAGCGTTAAAAATCTCTCAGTATGCCTTCCTTCGGAGGGGAAGTAAAGCCGGCGGTCCCATGTCATAGATTTATGGCATGTTAAAGAACTTTCCACTAATTACACATGTGTGAAACTAGATTGTATAGGTTAAGAATGTAAACAACGCTCTTAGGTTGCTACGTTCGTTGCCAAGAGCCGACTGCGGTGGCGTCTAGTAGCTAAGTTCTGAACAAGGCTTAGTAGTCGTTGACGGTGGCGTTTGGCGGCCAAAGTAGGAACTATTTGAAAAATTCAAAGTTTCAGTCCTTACTTGAATTTGAAAAAACAGATACACACACTAATACAGTCATCACAATTAACACTGGTTATCAGACAGATTCTACACACACCCAAAGAGCACGGGGCTACATGACCGCGTTGTCGCAGCCCCTAAACTAAGGAACCAACCAACCAACCAAACCCTTAGAATGGGGATAATTGCTATTGAAATTTTAAAAAATAAACTCCATTGGGAATGTACGCCTGAAAATACTTCAGAATATTATTTTTATTACCCTTCTATTCGTTAACATTTATCTGTCTTTGATTGGCTTAAATATGCAGGGATGTCAGCCATCTTGTCAGCACATCCAACATTATTCCCTGGATACTAACATTTCAACAATGCAGTGGTGAATTTAAGGCACTACTCCTCAAGCCTTTTATATTATTTATTTATTAATCACAGCACAAACTACAGCTATGTGAACCATTCACGCCTGCACAAATAACAGCCAAATAACAGAGTTATATAAAAATGAAACAAATCTCATAGTAAAAGTCCAGACTAAAAGCCGGTAGAATGCCCTTGTTCGTAGCCGTGTCGTCAATGGTCAAAATGACAGTTCTAAATACAGATTAGGCTCTTGTTCACTTGCTTCAAAAACGTCCTCTTGGTTGTAGATATGATTCCTTATTATGCTATTGTACAGGGATGATATGCGGTTTTGGAAGGATCGTTTGACTATCGAATGTATAGTGTGTTGAATGTGGAGAATATCTTTGAACTTGGTCGAACGGGACAAATACCACAAGGATGACCAAAAACAGATGGATACCCTACGTGAGGATATGCACATCGTAGGTCTTCGTCCCATAGATCAGCAAATCGCAATAAATGGAGGGCGAGGTGCAGAGTGGCAGACACCAAACCTTAATGGGAACAACGCCAGAAAAAAAGAAGAGTTGCGAAATTTTAATGGGATCCAAGAAACGGTTGCCATACAACAAATTTAAAAAACTAGGAAACATTTCAAAAGACTCATACGACCGACATTTAGATGTATTTACTTATTTATTTATTTATTTATTTATTTATTTATTTATTTACCGACAGCAGTAGCTACGCTCGCTAACGCACAGCACTAGGCCATGGGGCCAAGCTATCTGTGGACTCGGTAGAGGTGGGTTTTAACCCCACCGTCGGCCGTCCTTGAAATGGTTTTCCGTGGTTCCATTCCCATTTTCAACTCCAGGAAAATTCTGGGATGGTACCTTCTGACAGGCCACGTCCGCTTCCTTCCATGCCCTTGCCCAGTTCCATTCATCTTCGTTCATTTTATCTCTCATTAACTCTTCTCATGAGGTTGGCGTCAGGAAAGGCATCTGGCCGTAAAAACATCCGCCACATCGACTTGCATCGCATCTCCTCCCCAACTCCGTTGAAACCGGGAATAATAGGGATAGACATTTATTTATTTATTTATTTATTTATTTATTTATTTATTTATAACATAGCTGAAATAACAGGTGGCCACAATGATCTAGATCTAGAATATTATGCTTATCTACACGGAACAGTGTTTGAGTAGTTTGACAATTGGTAATAATGTATACCTAAGTAGATTTCTAAACATAGCGGCTGAACACAATAGGCAGAAACGTGCAGTGATTAATGCATGACTGTAAGTGGACTCTTTCAGCGTTGTGAGGACAATTGTATGAATTACAACATTCTTGATTTTCAGTCTCTAGCCTCTAGCCGAAGAATGCTGTAACTGTGCCTCTGACTCAGGCCAAAAATCCTATGACGCCAAGGCTCTCGCCATGTGCCTATCACACTTATCAAATGAACGAGTGCTATTCACCCTCCATACGGGTTCCTGACATAGTTGGCGTTGATCAAAGAGAAAATATTGATTACTAAACGCGGAACTAGACTAAATATTGATAATCGAGACCAGAGCGTGAATCTCTGAAGTGATAAAATCTGTAAGCCATGTTTGTGAGAAAATAAATAATGACTGTTTAGCGGCAACCTGAAATAAGCTGAAATTTAAACTCACAACATTTTTGAAATTCTATCGTTATTTTCCTAGATTGTTTTCCATTCAGGTATGGCATTTCATAATCCACCAAATCGTGGACTTGCCGTAAAATCCGGAGCGTATGTCAAGTCAGCCTTAATCAGAGTGAAGCATCAAGGCTTCCCTTCTAACTTCTAAGCCGTGACCGGGCGCAGACCGTTGGTACTGAAAACGGGCGGGCATCAATTCCACTCGGTCAAACATCAATTCCCCTCGATTTTACTCAGTTCCACTCGGTCCTCCAAGGGACCCAAAAATGAGTTCCTCAACTCCGTTCTGGCTTTGGCAAGGGGTCGGCAAAGGGGTTATCCCCAATGACGTAAACTAATGTCATAACCCTCCTGCTCTCATACCAAGGGCCGGGTCAAACACCTTCTGCAGCGCAAGACATTGTTAGTCAGACATTATAAAATAAAATTTAGATAATAACTTAATAGGTGTATAATTTGTACCTAAAAATATTTTCGATATCAGCTGCGGATGCTGAAAATACTGTTTTCAGGCCTAGAACAGAAAAATCAGCTGCATTCAAGAATTCGCTCATGCGCTGCAGAAGGTGTTTGACCCGGCCCTTGGTATGCGAGCAGGAGAGTTATGACATTTGTTTACGTCATTCGGGATAACCCCTATGCCGACCCCTCGCCAAAGCCTGAGTGGAGTTGAGGAACTCATTTTTGGGTCCCTTGAAGAACCGAGTGGAATTGGGGGAGGTACACCTTTACAAGTGTAAAAACCACAGATATTTAAAATAGTTTTCCTCGGTATCCCTTTGTTCTGTTGATATGGAATTTTGCACACTTCTAGAACTGCCCTTCATCTTTAGTTATCAACTTGAATATTTGCAATTAACTTTCCCTAGTTATTAAAAATAATAATTTCACAAAATTGGACTAATTTATACTTTGATCATGCTTTTCCCTGATAATTACTACAAAACTTCAAATTTCTGGAAGATTATAGTTTTATAATGTTCATAATGGTTTTTTTTAACAATGTGAACCAACATCTTTTGCCTATCTTTTGAAATAATATTTTATTCTCCCTTTTTTATAAGAGTAGATTTTTTGACCTTTTTTTTTTACATTTTAGTGAGCTATGTTCACTCAGAAAATACAAAAAACAAATGTTACAGCAATGGTTCTAGTACACATTCTAAAGACACAAGAGATACATTTATATACAAAATTTCATCAAAATATCTCAAAAACTCCCCCCCCCCCCCCCCCCCATTGGTAAGTTTAACGCTCGTTCCCCAAACGTTATTTTTTTCTTTTGTTTCCCTTCATAACTCAAACAGTTTTTGAGATATTGTGATGAAATTTTGTATACACATGTATCTCGTGCGTCTTAAGATTTTGAATTAGAACCATTGCTGTAACATTTGTTTTTTGTCTTTTCTGAGTGAATATAACTCACTAAAATGTCCAAAAAAAACGTCAAAAAATCTACTCTTATAGAAAAAGGTGAAAAATATTATTTCAAAAGACAGGAAAAAGATGTTAGTTCACATTGTTAACACAAGCATTATGAAAATTCTTCCAGAAATTTGAAGTTTTGTAGAAATTATCAAGGAAATTATCAAAGTATAAATTAGTCCAATTTTGTGAAATTATTATTTTTAATAACTAGGGAAAGTTAATTGCAAATATTCAAGTTGATAACTAAAGATGAAGGGCAGTTCTAGAAGTGTGCAAAATTCCATATCAACAGAACAAAGGGATACCGAGGAAAACTATTTTAAATATTGTGGTTTTTACACTTGTAAAGGTGTACCTTCCCCCTTAGGAAAATCGAGGGGAATTGATGATTGACCCTGAAAACAGCCAGCGCGTCTGCTCGTAATGCAGGAGTCTCATTTCCAAGTACAGTAAAACCTGCCTGAACCGGAACCTTTATATACCGGAAACGTGGACAAACGGAAAACAAAATTCGGAACGGAGGTACTTCTTATGTAAAATGACACTGTAAACTGGAAAACTGCCTAACGCGGAAACGGAAAGAAATTCCGAAACTGAAGGCGTAAATAACCTGACTAAGACGGATTATCTTATCTATATTACAAAGCTATGTACAAAGATTTGAGTGTGACTGTACTTGCACCAACGTTTTAGGAAACATTACCTCTAATTTTTCCCCAATGATGCAGAAGGATGCGATTCCACAATATCTGTAAGTGAATGGAATGTACCGTTACTTCCTCCAACCCTCTTGTGATACACACAGTTTCCGTCTGACAAATGAGAGTACAAGAAAACAGTGAACTTGAGTTATCTTTTAAATGTATTCTTTTTACTGTGCACTGCATTTATTTACGCACTGTCATTCAGTGACAATGACGTCTATACATAAGACACTTGCACTGCAGGAGAGTTTGTGAAGAACACAAGAAAAACAAACGTCCGGCTAAAGAATTAATTGTGTTGTTTAAAGTGGGAAAAATTCAAATTATTTCATTGTATTCCTATGCGATAATACAATATTTCTTTGTAGTGTCTTATTAAAACTCAACCCTTTGTAAAACGGAAACCTGCGAAAACGGAAAAATAAATCCGGAACTATTGCGTTCCGCTTTAGGCAGGTTTCACTATATTACTCAATAGATTGCAGTATATTATTATTACTACTATTATTTTTTTTTTTTTTTTATTATTTTTTTTTTTTTTAGCGTATGGCTTTTTAGTGCCGGGAGTGTCCGAGGACATATTCGGCTCGCCAGTTTTGTAGCTGATTCGAGACGGACACCCAATGGGTGAGCTACGAGTATCGTTGGGAAGGGAAGTAGGAATGGAAGAACGAGGAGTTGGAAGGTAGCGGCTGTGGCCTATAGTTAGGGACCAACCCCGGCATTTGCCTGGAAGGAAGATGGGAAACCACAGAAGACCATCTTCAAGGTTGCCGGCGGGGGGATTCGAACCTCCTCGCCTCCCGGATGTGAGCGACTGCCAACAGTCTTGCCGTAACGACCACGGCTATCTCACCCGGTACTACTATTATTATTATCCTATTATTATAAGGTGCGTTCAAAAAGTAACGAGCCGGAGGCTGGAATGCGCAAACCGGTGACCACATGGGCTAATCGTGGCGTGTGTAACGAGGTGTGGTTCCGACCAGAGCGTGGAAGGTCACAGCCCGTCGCTAGAGGGCACGCGAGCACGTGACGTGATTATACAAAGCGAGCAGCAGCATGCATCAATCGTCCAACGCAGCCAGTCGCATTGCAAACAGTGACATGGAGGCGTCAACCGAAGATCAAAGAGGTGTTGTTAGGTTTCTGACAGCGGAAGGAGTAGGGGGAACGGGCATTCATCGCCGAATGTCACAAGTGTACGGCGAACACTGCATGTCCCTTGCAAGGGTCTAGGCGTGGCACAAGCGCTTCAGGGAAGGACGGGTGTCGTTAGCCGATGATGCCCGGTCTGGGGCACCCCCCTGTATTACCGATGACAACGTCCAGCTGGTTGATGCATTCATTATCCAGGACCGCCGAGTGACAGTGAACGCCATAGCCGCCGTGGTCGCTCCACGACAATGAACGACCTCATACGTCCAACACAGTCGTGGCACTCCTGCAGAAATTCAAATGGGAGGTTCTCGGCCACCCTCCATACAGTCCAGACCTCTCTCCCTGTGATTACGCCATATTTGGTCTCCTGAAAAGGGCTCTGCAGGGCCAACGATTCACCTCGGACGCCGACGTCCAGCTGTACGTGCGGAACTGGTTCACATCGCAGCCCAGGGAATTTTATGAGACAGCCATTCACCGCCTCGTGTCACAGTGGGACGAGTGCCTCAACAGCCAGGGCCAATACTTCGTTACTTTTTGAACGCACCTTATATTATTTCCTATCTATGCGAGCAAGCCTTCTCTGCTATGGTGACAATAAAATCCTCATCCGCATCCCTCTTATTAGGGAGGCCTTGGGTTCGAACCAGGCTCCGCCAGACATTTTTCGTGAGAGGTGTAATGTGGTGCAGTGAACTTCGTGAAGACAATGATGATAGCTGCTTGATATGAGAAGAAGTGCCACATAGCCTAAAACCAAGAAAATATCGCTGAAAATGTTGTCACACCAGCCACGTGTCCCCCCTAATTCATGGGCCCATTCGGGAGGTGTATTATTATTGTTTTTATTATTATTCGTTATGTCCAGTCAAAGAGCGCGTTTGATCTTGTTAGTTTTCGCCATCTTATCCTCCCAAAATCTCTTTATGAATGCACTGTGTTGCATATTGCGTTCTGTGGACCACTTCTCACTAGATTTCATTTTAGGTTTCTCCATGAATTTGTGCTTGCCTACTATTGTATTTATTTATTTATTTATTTATTTATTTATTTATTTATTTATTTATTTATTTATTTATTTATTTATTTATTGCCACAACAGGGCAGTGCCCCAATTACAATAGCAGTCAATTGTTTACGCACGGATAATAAATAAATAGTACATTACGCAACGAGCCTATAATGGCAATAATTAAGACACGAGTATTTAATTTCCATACGAGTGTCTTAATTACCATTATAGGCGAGTTGCATACGACTGTTTATGTTCGACGATAATTATTATAACTATTTTATGTTCGAAGATAAATATTCGTAAATATCTGTCGAGATATCGCCAGTTTTATGTACTGAACAGAGCGCATGGGACGCAGAGAATGCCATGTATTTGACCATGGCCTCCTCGATCAACCCACTATGACACTAGGCAACGCAGTGAAATTTAAATTAGAAGGCCTTGGAACTCAGCGCGTGTGTGATGCTAACCTTATCTAATTGGTCAAACAACTGTTTCTTGAGCTGTGATTGGTGTGAGAAACTGTTTCATAAAGAAAAATAGTGTTATAATTATACAGTTTTCTGACATATAATAGTCAGGGTCGAGCATAAAATACATTAGAACACAAAACAAAAATTGAAAATTCAAAATTAAAAAATAAAATTTAAAAAAAAGAATGGAAATTGTTAACAAGAAATATACACGAGTTCTAGTCGCAACAACAGTGAAAGAAGCATGATTTTAAATATTTGGTCACATAATCTGAAACTAGATTCATATTTTAGGTACTAAAAATACAATAGCAATGAAAGATGTAAGGTTCGCATTAATGATAAATATTGGTAATTAGTAATAAAGTGAAACCTAAAACAAATAGCAGCTAAATTGAATATCTTTGTAATAGTGAATCATTTGACAGCTAAAACTAAGTATAATTTTCTTATATAATTTAGCAAGGACATTCCAAAATCTAAAGGCTCCACGATTTCTATGATGTATGTGATATTTATTTCCTGGAGGTTCACCTTAGTTTCTTCTAGCCAGTTTATTTTTACCTTCTTTGAGCTGTTTACTTTAAATTATCTTTTAGTTAGTCTGTCACTGTTCATTCTATACTGTAGATATGTCCATAGAATTTCAGACGTCTCTTGCGTACGACATCAGTGAACCTGTCAGTTAAGGAATAGAGGTCCGCTGTTCTCCTCTTAATCCAAAATCCATTTTCTCTCATGGGACCATAAATTTTTCCAAGAATCTTCCGTTCTTGCTTTTCAATTTCTATAATTTTGGAGTGACCACCAAGAGATATGGTTTCTGAGGCGTATAGAGCTTCCGGCATACTGCCTTGTAGTGCCGTAATTTTGCATTATTAATATGACTCTTTTGTTGTAGTAATTCCATGTCAGTCTGTACGCCTTATGGAGTTTGGTGGCTCTTTCTACTTTGGCCCTAGTCCCGATGGTAGCATGATTTCTCCAAGGTATTTGAAGTGTTCAAGAAAACACTTGGTGTCTCAAAATTCACTCGTTCAAGAATCGTATACTGTATCTACTATCTAAGGAAGACTATCTGATACAAGAGATCAGAAATAGAATGTTTCTGCCATCAACGACCGCGTTCCGAGATACTACAGTATAAGCAGACAAGAGAAAAAAGGAGCAGACATTTGGTGGGAATTTTACAGCACTAACGCGATGACGAATAGGCACTGGACTTGGACTATTTACGAGTTGAGACATGTTGTCACCAGGTTTGCATGTCTTGGTTTCCATCATGCGGTCTGCACCAATAAGACATTTCTTGAACCTTGTGATTCGTGTGTGTGTGTGTGAACTGTGTGAAGTTCGGTGTGGCAGATACCACTTGCAATTTTGCAAAAGGAGATCAAAATCAATGTGTGATTATGCTAAACAAATCTAATGCATATTGTGCGCATTTCTTTTAATAAATTTGAAGGAGGATACCTGTAAAATTGTGCCGTTTTCCATCTCTAGCTGAGATATTATTATTATTATTATTATTATTATTACTATTATTCTTTCTTTCTTTCTTTCTTTCTTTCTTTCTTTCTTTCTTCGTTTTGCCCACTTAGGGAGCGCGCTTGAACTTGTTCACTCGGGTTGATGGAGCTTTCCTCTTCTTCTCCTCCCAAAATCTCCTCATGAACTCACTATGCCCCTTCTTACGATCCTCCGTTCATTTTTCTCCAGTGTTTTTTTTTACCATTTTCGGTGAAAGAGTGATTTGTAACTAGAGTTCCAAAAGTCTTGCGATTCATGATGATATCTTCTGTAATGTTTATTTCCTTTAAGTTCTGTTTGATTTCTTCTAACCAACTGATTATTATTATTATTATTATTATTATTATTATTATTATTATTATTATCAGAATCTCAGATACAATACGAAAACGAAGGGTTAAACTCTTTGGACATGTTTCAAGAATGTCGGACGACAGACTCACTAAGAACATTTTAACCACTTCAACAAGCCCAATAGAAAAGGTAACTCTAATGAAAAATGGTTCGCTAACACCAAGAGGGATCTACAAGAAATGAACATCAGATAAAGTCATCTGCAACAGAACCACTTTCAGAAATAAGATACACACCTTTGAGGGGTTCCTAGAGCCAGAAACAGCGACCAAGAAGAAACAACATTGGACGGCTGAAGCTGTGAGCAAGAGAATGAGAGAATACTGGCGCCAAAGAAAACTGAAACCTTGAAGAGTTATTTACGAGGACTTTAGTCGGCCAAAATCGATTATGGTGATATTATTGTTATTAATTCGTCTTGTTTAACTCAGACAAAGAATGTTGTCAGTCTGTATACCTGGCTCTGACCTTTCACCCAGTGCACTGCCTGAGGGTTATTTCTAATACACTATATGGAACACACGACTATAATTTTCATTCCGTACGTCAGGTGATGTGATTGATGGTACCGGTGCCATATGTTACAATGATGGGGAGGGGAGTGCTCTGTCTGACTCGCTGACAAGAACACACTCACCGACTGATAATAACCGCACAGTATGTTAAAACACTTTGTTTCTCAAAGAAAAAGTTTCAAACCAGCTGGCAGATTCTAGCAACCAATTAGAGAACAATGAGCAAAACATGGAGCGGATCCACTAGTTGCTCCAAAGC